>CM056720.1:48768178-49326496 GCA_029844215.1 Przewalskia tangutica
TTATTGTATATACATGAAGGTAACCGTTTTGGTTAGCCTATTTTATTATGTTGTCTCTTGTTTCCTGATTAAATTTTATTTCTGCTGATTTTCTCTGATGTTGTTATCACTAGGGTGCCCGGGGTAAGGCACCAGTCGCAGGCCCGAGATCGGGTCGTGACATTTAGCCTTGAGATTACAATTCAAGTTGATTATTAGTTTAAGTCGTCACATGTTATATAAAGAAGGAATTATAATTGTTAAGTTGTTTATGACTATATAACATGTTAGACCTAAGAACTTGGATTGAAAAGGAATTGGAAAGATTGATAAGTTGTTGCACCTTTTGGCCGAAAATGGCATTGTATTGTGGACTAGTTTGATATCAATAGTGGGCGGAATTTTACACGTCTTGTAGGCGTGTAATGCCCTATTGTTAACTACATTGTTGATCCTTAAATGTGGCGTGTTTGGTTATTGAATTCGGCCTTGAAAAAGGTGGCAAAGTATGTAGAAACAAAGGAAGTGCTGTCCGATTTTCCGTAGAATTTAGTGACTTTGCACTTAGAATATTCTACGTTTGAAGCTAGAGGTTAATGGACGTATTATGGCCATTATAGGTGGAAGTACTAGTATAGCGTATTGTTATACCCCGTATTTCCAGAGTATGTACGTGAGGACGTACGTACAAAAGTTTAAGCCTTAAGTTAGGCAAGGGACGAAAATTTGTGCACAACCCCCGAAAAGAATTGTTTTCCGACGAAACGTTTTCCAAAACTTGCGAAGGGAAAATTACGGTTGCGACATTTATTATTTTTGCGGATTTTTCCGAGAGATAAAATATTTTGGACCAACGAGAGGGCGACACTTGTCACCCTCAAGTAGACGGCAGACGAGGTACGGCTTGGCACGATTTTGAGGCCTAAAACATGGGTCAATGTTTGGAGTGATTTGTGGAGTAGATGGCTAGGGTGCACATGTACAAATCTACACCCTCCACTTGCCCTCCACTTGCCTTAATCTTGGCCATTGAAAGTCCTATAAATACCCCCCTTAGTTGAAGACTTCTTCATCCACTCCACACTTTCTAAGTCTTGAAAATCCCTCTCCCCCTTAGTGTAGCTCTCGTCCAAGAGCTCCCCCTCCCCCTTTGAGAGGCCCTTGGCCGAGAAGTACCCCCCCTTTCCTAGTGGTGCTAGCCGAAATACAAACCCCCCCCTCTTGAGTTGTTCTCGTGAAATACCCCCCCCCCCCCCCTTGGTAGAAAAATACTCTCCAAGTATTGTTACAATTCCAAAATACCTTAGCCTTATACCTTGTTGTATTCCAAAGTTACCTCTATACGTAGATCCCGGAAATACTACCTTATATCCTTTTAGTCACTAAACGAAACCCTAAGGAAAATCTTCATAATTGCTAGATGGAGTAAGAAGAAGTTGCGAAGAACTTAAGGGTTGTTTGGAGCGGTTGAGCGCCAGTAGGAGCTAAACGTTGCTCAGGATCGACATTTAAACTTGGATAATTTTGGGCTTATCGAGGTAAATACTCTTGTCCTTCTATTGTAATTGGAAATTACATACTATAGTTGTATAGAAATGAGTATAAGATATATAGAAGGATGGTATAAGAGAAGAGAATTGAATTGAAATCATCATCAGAAGAATTTTAAAGAAGAAGATTGAATCAGATTTACATAGGATCAGTATTTACTGATGACTTGTGTAGTTTAACTGTAGGAAGTGCTGCCCAATTTTCCGTAGAATAGAGAAGCCTCCGCTTAGAATATTCTACAGAGTAGTCTAGACGTTGATAGACGTATATGGCCTTTATAGGTTGAAAATTCTGCGAGTAGCATGTTCTACTTGAAAGGTGGACAAGGCTAGCCGGGTTATAGCGGTGGAGCGTTTTGCTAATTGTCGATAATCGTCGCGAGGTATGTGATTCTTCCTATCCTCTTGAGCATGATATTTTAAAAGAATATATATAGTACGGTAGACGTACGTGTGTTAACTGAACGTGGTTTTACTGCGATGTCTTTTGACTTGAGTCTAAATAATAAGAATCTTGAAGTATTTCAAAATAATTAAGAATCGTTTTTGAAAGAAGAGTAATACTTGGTTTTAAAAGCTTAAGAGTTATACTAGCTTTATGGGAAGTTAGGTATAACGACTTAAGAGAGATAAAAGGAACGGTTTACTTAATTGTTTATGAACGCCTTGTATTGATTTCGAAAATGAGAATAAGTATCGAACAAACCACTGCAGCGCTAATAAAGGGAAATGTATTGACTAATTAAGTATTATTAAAACCAGTAGAAACCTCCAGCTAAGATGAGACAAAATGATATTACATTTCCTAGATCATGGCTGCTTTATTAAGATTGTTATGAACAAGAATAACCTACTCACACATAAGGCATGTGTTTTTTGAATTGTTTTAAAAGAGAATTATATTATTAAGTGATTAAGACTATGAACTACGAAACCTTTCGAAAATAAGAGACTTGAGTCTTTGAACTTAGGCAAACTTGAACTTGGGAAAAGAAGGTTGTTACTTGTCTTTAAAAAGGGAAATTGTTTTGGTTTACTTAAAAAGATAGTCACTCTATTTTAATACTACGGGTATCGTGTGACTCTTGTGAAAGAAACAGGATCTTTTTAAAGAGATAATGTATGAAGTACTTTGGGGATAAAAACCCGAACTTGTTGGCATAAAATAGAAAGTACCTTATGTGAACAACGTGACTATGTTGGTTTGTGATAACCTTGTAATACTTTCTTGTTGGTTTGATAAGTAAACATGTTAGGATGCTACGTGTGTTAGTGTCTTGTGATGTTTGTGTAAAGGGGTGTCCCTTGATTGTACTTATGTTGTTTAACGATAAGCTGTTATCTTAGTATTGTACCACTCACCTCTTGACATGATATACCGGGGGTTAAGCTGCCCCCCGATGCGAGGGATACCTCATGCGGTCCGTGTGACCTATGCGCGAGCTTCGAGAGTTAGTGTTAGCTGGGATACCTCATGTGTCCATGTGGCCATGCGGACTACGAAAGTCCAGGACGATGCCGAGGAGTAGCTACCCTCGATGCGGGGATTACCTCATGCGGGCCTAGGTGGCCTATGCGGAGCTGCGGTGAGTTCCAGGATTTGACGCGCACATTGATACTGAAGGCGAGTGGCCCGCTTCGATCATATGGCGCGGTCTAGAAAGACCTCGTGATATAGTTTTATAGCATTGTTGGTATTGTGGGTTTTAGTAGTCGGCTATGCCTTCGTACTTACCCCGTACGGTTTTATTATGACACAGTGGGACACGTGTTCATGTGTATTCCTGGTGCATTTATATCATAGATCGCCGGATGAGGAAGGTATTCCACGCATGATTGATGTTGTGGCGTGAGACCCATAGTTATATTTGAGTGATGACTTTGAGGCGTGAGTCCACGACTTGACATGATCGCTTATTTATCGTGAATCGTAGTTTGGTTATCATACATGTCTCCCGCTTTATATAGACTACTCGATTTCATTTACGATTTTTCGCCACATACTTGGTACCTGTTGTACTGACCTCCTTCGGGGGGCTGCGTTCATGCCGCAGGTAGAGGTACACCAGTCGTCGATCCTCGCTCTTAGGATCACAGTTCAGCGTTTTGGGAAGCTCCGTTTCTCCGGAGGCTTATCTTTGGTATAGTCCCCTGTCATTGTAGGTACTTACATTCAGGGGTATGGCGGGGCCCTGTCCCGTCGTTGTTATTATAAAACTCTTAGAGGTCTGTAGTACTGTTGTGGGCAGAGTTTGTAAAAGGGGATGTAACTGTTCAAGTTTATGTTTATATATGCCGAAAGGCAACTTTTCGCAGATAAACTGTTTCACACTTCATATTATTTCATGTCTTGTTTTATATTCCGCTGATTACTCTGATGTATGTCTACTTGGGTGCCCGGGGTAAGGCACCAGTCACGGGCCCGGGTTCGGGTCGTGACAAAAGTGGTATCAGAGCAGTTAATCCTCGGAAAGTGTCTACAGACCGTATCTAGTAGAGTCTTGATTATCGGTGTGTTGTGCACCACACCAATAATCAGGAGGCTATAGGATATTTAGGATTGGTTTCCATTCTTCTCACTCTGAGATCGTGCCTTAGAGCTGTGTTATAAGTTGGACCCCTCTAACGTATTTCTTTCCTCTACCAGTTATGTCTCCGCGTAAGGCAATCCGGGCCCAGAAGGGCAAGCCAGCCGATGGAGCTGCGAGTAAAGCACAGAGGGTTACGAGGGCACAGGCCCAACCATCACCTGAGGTGGTGCTTCATTCGAGTTCAACGCCGCCACCCCAGCAGAGTCTAGCACAAGGCAGCTTGCCATCTGCGGCCATGATATTTGAACCTTCAGTTCCACGACCAGTAGCAGAAAGTATGGATGGCAAAGAGACGACCCTGTTACTAGCTATGGATTTAGCGACTGCGAGTATATTATGTACCGATTTATCACGGTCTTGATGAGTATCTAGAGATGGTTGTGCAAGAGTAGCTCTTGATCGGATGGCGTGGCTCACAGACAGCTTATGCGCGCAAAGCCGAGAAACGTAGGATCGACGGGTTAACCAAGATCGCAGAAGAGGCCGCAATGCAGGTCCTTTGGTAACTTTCGAGGCGGACCTTCTCAACAGCAGATCGTTATGCGCCTCCGCCGATCTGCAGTGGTCCTCCACAGGTTCGTGACGCTCGGGTATGCAGAGTTGGTCGAGCTCCGTGGCTGCTGGTTCACAGATACACGTAGGTTCCAGCCAACCGGATTCAGTTTTCCCTCAGTATTCACAGTGTGGCAGGCGTCATCCCGGGGAATGTCGTCTAGTTGGTGGTGCTTGTTTTACTGCGCCGTCGGCCGTGTGTCGAAAAGTGGTGTCCTAGTAGGAGGATGCAAGTAGGAGGACTCACCTACCGCATCGATTGCAGATTCGTGAGTTCGAGAGGAAAGGGTGTTAGCTGAGAGGCCACCCACACCTCGGTGTGGCCGTTGTGGTAAGTGTCATTGTGGGGAGTGTCGTACTTTTTCGACAGCTTGTTATGCTTGCGGCCAGCAGGGCCATTTTGCGAGAAATTGTCCGACCAGAGGTGGCGCAAATGTAGAGACTCAGCCTTCAGGATCAGCGGCTAGTTCATCACTTTCCCTAGCTATGCGCCCAACAGGGCAGGATTGATAAAAACGACAAAGGGGAGTGAAGCAGTAGATACAGGTACATCCTTAACCCTCTAGAGATTTGTATGTATGATAAGATGAGTATATCTTAAGTGTTATGTTCAGATAGCATTGTGTTAATTGTGATTAGAAATCATGGTTAGTTAAAAGGGTAAGGTTTGGGGGATAAGGGAAGGTGTGAGCCTTAGAATGTTATACGTGGAGACCTTAGAGGCTAGGCCATCTAGAGTAAAAGATTTATATTTTTATGTTTGACCCTTATCAGAGTGCATAGTACACGTGAGATATGTTTGTGTGATAAGTCCCTGAGTAGTGTGAAATGAAAGAGGGTAGTTGAGCTAAGAATGACCACTAGGTTTTCGTAACTTGATTAGTGAGATTGTTCCGGATCGGGGAACAAGTGTTTGGCGCGATAGCGGGTCGGGTTGAGGACCGATCGCGGGTCAACCCGCGGCCTGTAATGTGGTGGGGTCAATTCGAGGTGGTCCCACCAGGTGGTGGGGTCACGAGGGTGTTAGACCCAAGTGTAGTTAACCATCGTATGAGTTTGTGAGTGCGTTCGACCAGAAGTCGGGCCGATGAGGTCAGCCCATCTTGTCTTTCAGTCAAGACAGTTTACTCGGCAGAGGGTTATGCGAGATGTTATTTATCAGAAAGGTTGTAAGGCTGCACGGGGTGCCTACTTTCACCTTATGACAAAAGTGCTCTCCCAGGTTGTGGCTATTTCTTTTTCTGGAAGTTTTACCAGGCATGGTTAGGAACTCATGTGAGTCTCAAGATTGCATTCACCTCGGGCCTGTTTTGATTTCGTAGATAGCGAGGATTATGTGCCTCTTGTTGAGTGAGTATCATTATAGCTACCATTTCGATTCGGATGTCGCCGTATGAAGCCTTGTAGGGGCAGAAGTGTAAGTTGTCGGTCGATTGGTTCGATGTTGGAAAGGTTCAGATAGTTGGTTCATACTTGTTTCAGCAGGATGTGGATAGGGTGAAGCTTATCCAGAAGAGGTTATTGGCAGCACAGAGTCAACAGAAGTCGTGCGGATAATCGACGATGACGCTTGGAGTTCGTGGCGACGTGGGTCTTCTTGAAGGTACCACCCCGGAAAGGGTGTGACGAGTTTTGGAAAACAGAGGAAATTTAGCCTGAGGTACTTAGAGCGTTTTCAGATCCTTTGGAGGATAGGCCAGGTTGCCTATAAGTTAGCTTTGCCATCCGACGTGGGAGGCAGTGCGTCCGGTCTTTCTTGTTGCTATGTTCGGAAAAGTATCGGAGATCTATCCAGAGTGTTCCCAGTTAATGATGACCAAGTTGGAGATAGTAACCCGTAGATTTGAAATCAAGCAATAAATAAATGGTAAGTTATGAGAAAGAGTTCGAGTGTACGAGGAGGGTACGACGAGTAAGGGAAGAAGCGAGCATGTGGTAAGAGAATAGAAGTGATCATTTCTTTTGTAAAGTGAAGGTGCGAAGGGAGTATATATTTTAGACCTTGGGTAGGAGCTTTTGTGGTGATAGAGGTGATTCCTCGTGGACTTGGGTTAAGTAAATTGCGTGTGTGTTGTTTTGTGGCCAGGTGTGGCACTGGCAACTTGTTAAGAGGAACTTTATCGTTATCTGTATCGAGAAGGGACATTCGGGACGAATGTTTCTAAGGAGGGGAGAATGTTATACCCCGTATTTCCAGAGTATGTACGTGAGGACGTACGTACAAAAGTTTAAGCCTTAAGTTAGGCAAGGGACGAAAATTTGTGCACAACCCCCAAAAAGAATTGTTTTCCGACGAAACGTTTTCCAAAACTTGTGAAGGGAAAATATTTTGGACCAACGAGAGGGCGACACTTGTCACCCTCAAGTGGACGACATTGAGGGCATTGAAAGTCCTATAAATACCCCCCTTAGTTGAAGACTTCTTCATCCACTCCACACTTTCTATGTCTTGAAAATCCCTCTCCCCCTTAGTGTAGCTCTCGTCCAAGAGCTCCCCCTCCCCCTTTGAGAGGCCCTTGGCCGAGAAGTACCCCTCCCCCCCTTTCCTAGTGGTGCTAGCCGAAATACAAACCCCCCCCCCTCTTGAGTTGTTCTCGTGAAATACCCCCCCCCCCCTTGGTAGAAAAATACTCTCCAAGTATTGTTACAATTCCAAAATACCTTAGCCTTATACCTTGTTGTATTCCAAAGTTACCTATATACGTAGAGCCCGGAAATACTACCTTATATCCTTTTAGTCACTAAACGAAACCCTAAGGAAAATTTTCATAATTGGTTGATGTAGTAAGAAGAAGTTGTGTAGAACTTCTAAGGGTTGTTTGGAGCGGGTTGGAGCGCCCAGAGTAGGAGCTAAACATTGCTCAGGATCGGCATTTAAACTTGGATAATTTTGGGCTTATCGGGGTAAATACTCTTGTCCTTCTATTGTAATTGGAAATTACATACTGTAGTTGTATAGAAATGAGTATAAGATATATAGAAGGATGGTATAAGAGAAGAGAATTGAATTGAAATCATCATCAGAAGAATTTTAAAGAAGAAGATTGAACTGTACTTACATAGGACTGTATTTACAGTAGACTTGTGTAGTTTAACGGGTAGGGAAGTGCTGCCCAATTTTCCGTAGAATAGAGAAGCCTCCACTTAGAATATTCTACAGAGTAGTCTAGACGTTGATAGACGTATATGGCCTTTATAGGTTGAAAGTTCTGCGAGTAGCATTGTCACGACCCGAACCCGGGCCCGTGACTGGTGCCTTACCCCGGGCACCCAAGTAGACATACATCAGAGTAATCAGCGGAATATAAAACAAGACATGAAATAATATGAAGTGTGAAACAATTTATCTGAGAAAAGTTGATTTTCGGCATATATATATAAAACTTGAACCCGAACAGTTACATCCCTTTTACAAACTCTGCCCACAACAAGATTACATGCACTCTAAGAATGTTATAATAACAACGGGCGGACAGGGCCCCGCCATACCCCTGAATGTAAGTACCTACAACGACAGGGGACTATACCACTGATAAGCCTCCGGAGAAACGGAGCTTCCCAAACGCTGAACTGTGACCCTAAGAGCGAGGGTCAACGACTGGTGTACCTCTACCTGCGGCATGAACGCAGCCCCCCGAAGGAGGTCAGTACAAAAGGTACCAAGTATGTGAAACTGAAAATACTGTAAATGAAATCATAGTAGTCTATATAAAGCAGGAGACATGTATGATAACCAAACTACAGTTCACAATAAATAAGCAGTCATGTCAAGTCAGGGACTCACGCCCTCAAAACCATCACTCAAATATAACTATGGGTCTCACTCCCACAACATCAATCATGCCCGTGGAATACCTTCCTCACTTCCGGCAGTCTATGATATAAAAGCACCAAGGAATACACATGAACACCAGGTCCCACCTGTGTCATAATAAAACCGTACGGGGTAAGTACGAAGGCATAGCCGACTACTAAAACCCACAGTACCAACAATGCCATAAAATCAGACACGATGTCTTTCTAGACCGCGCCATATGATCGAAGCGCCACTCGCCTCGTGATCAATGCGCGTCAAATCCTGGAACTTCCCGCAGCTCCGCATAGGCCACACACATAGGCCCGCATGAGGTATTCCCCGCATCGAGGGTAGCTACTCCCCGGCATCGTCCTGGACCCGTGGTCCGCATGGCCACATAGACCGCATGGCCATATAGACCGCACACTAACCTGGAACTCTCGTAGCTCCGCATAGGTCCCCTAGACCCGCATGAGGTATTCTCGAATCATAGTCCCAGACTGCCTGAGGTATACCCCGCATCGGAGGGAAGCTTAACCCCCGGTATCATGTCAAGAGGTGAGTGGTACAATACTATCATAACGGCTTATCGTTAAACAACATAAGCACAATCAAGGGAAACCCCTTTACACAAACATCACAAGATACTAACACACGTAGCATCCTAAACATGTTTACTTATCAAATCAACAAGAAAGTATTACAAGGCTATGACAAACCAACACAATCAAGTTATTCACACAAGGTACTTTCTACTTTATGTTAACAAGTTCGGGTTTTTATCCCCAAAGTACTTCATACATTAACTCTTTAAAAGATCCGCTTTTCTTCACAAAAGTCACACAATACCGTAGTATAAAAATAGAGTGACTATCTTTTAAGTAAACCAAAACACTTCTTTTTGTAAAATCAAGTAACAACATTCTTTTCCAAACGCTCAAGTTTGCCTAATTTCAAATGCTCAAGTTTCTCATTTTCAAAGGTTTCAGTAGTTCATAGTCTTAATCACTTAATAATATAATTCTCCTTTTAAAACAATTTGAGAAACATATGTCTTATGTGTGAGTAGGTTATTCTTGTTTATAACAATCTTATTAAAGCAGCCATGATCTAGGAAATGTAATACCATTTTGTCTCATCTTAGCTTCTATGCATGGAGGTTTCTACCGGTTTTCATAATACTTAATTAGTCAATACATTTCCTTTATTAGCGCAGTTGGTTTGTTCGATACTTATTCTCATTTCCGAAATCCATACAAGGCTTTCATAAAACAATTAAGTAAACCGTTCCTTTTATCACTCTTAAGTCGTTATACCTAACTTCCCATAAAGCTAGTATAACTCTTAAGCTTTTAAAACCAAGTATTACTCTTCTTTCAAAAACGATTCTTAATTCTTTGAAATACTTCAGATTCTTATTATTTAGACTCAAGTCAAAAGACATCGAAGTAAAACCACATTCAGTTAACACACGTACGTCTATCGTACTATATATATTCTTTTCAAAATATCATGCTCAAGAGGATAGGAAGAATCACATACCTCGCGACGATTATCGATAATTAGAAAAACGCTCCACGACTATAACCCGACTAGCCTTATCCACCTTCCAGGTAGAACATGCTACTCGCAGAACGTTCAACCTATAAAGGCCATATACGTCTATCAATGTCTAGACTACTCTGTAGAATATTCTAAGCAGAGGCTTCTCTATTCTACGGAAAATTGGGCAGCACTTCCCTACCCGTTAAACTACACAAGTTCATCAGAATACAAATTCCTATGTAAGTACAGTTCAATCTTCTTCTTTAATATTCTTCTGATGTGATTTCAATTCAATTCTCTTCTCTTATACCATCCTTCTATATAAATCTTATACTCATTTTTATACAACTACAGTATGTAATTTCCAATTACAATAGAAGGACAAGAGTATTTACCTCGATAAGCCCAAAATTATCCAAGTTAAAATGTCGATCCTGAGCAACGTTTAGCTCCTACTCTGGGTGCTCCAACCCGCTCCAAACAACCCTTAGAAGTTTCTAAACAACTTCTACTTAGCACTTCAACCAACTATGAAGATTTTCCTTAGGGTTTCGCTGAGACTAAAAGGACATCAGGTAGTATTTCCGGGCTCTACGTATAGAGGTAACGTTGGAATACTACAAGGGATAAGCCTACGGTATTTTGGAATAGTACCAATCCTTGGAGAATACTTTTCTACCAAGGGGGGGGGGGGGTATTTTACGAGAACAACACTCAAGAGGGGGTACTTTCTGGCCAGCACCACTAGAGAAGGGGTATTTTTCTACCAAAGGCCTCACAAGGGGGAGGGGGAGGCTTGGACGAAAGCCTTACAAAGGGGGAGAGAGATTTCAAGACTTAGAAAGTGTGGAGTGGATGAAGAAGTCTTCAACTAAGGGGGGTATTTATAGGGCCTTCAATGGCCAAGATCCAGACAAGTGGTGGGCAAGTGGAGGGTGTGGATTTGCACAAGTGCACCCTAGCCATCTACTCCACAAATCACTCCAAACATTGACCCTTGTTTTAGGCCTCAAAATCGTGCCAAGAAACGTCCCACAATCCGCCAACTTGAGGGTGACACATGTCGCGCTCTCGTTGGTCCAAAATATTTCATCTCTTGGAAAAATCCGCAAAAATTATTAAAGTCGCAACCGTAATTTTCCCCTCGCAAAGTTTGGAAAACGTTTCATCGGAAAACAATTCTTTTCGGGGGTTGTGCACAAATTTCGACCCTTGCCTATCTTAAGGCTTAAACTTTCGTACGTACGTCCTCACGTACATACTCTGGAAATACGGGGTATAACATTCTCCCCTCCTTAGAAACATTCGTCCCGAATGTTCCTTCTCGATACAGATAACGATAAGTTCCTCTTAACATAACAAGTTGCCAATGCCACACCTGGCCACAAAATAACACACGCGCAATTACTAAATCCAAGTCCACAAGGAATCACCTCTTAGCATAACCAAAGCTCCCACCCAAGGTCTAAAAGATATTCCCTTCGCACCTTCACTTTACAAAAGAAATGATCACTTCTATTCTCTTACCACATGCTCGCTTCTTCCTTTACTGGTCGTACCCTCCTCGTACACTCGAACTCTTTCTCACAACTTACCATATTTCTGTTATTGCTTCAGCTTCCAAAATCTCTGGATGGATCTCCGATATTTTCCGATCATAGCAACACGAAAGACCGGACGTACTGCCTCCTAAGTCGGACGACAAATGCTAATATATAGGCAACCTGGCCTATTCTTCACATGAGCTGAAAAGGCCCAAAGTAACTTGGGCTAAGTTTCCTCTGTTTTCCAAAACTCGTCACACCCTTTCCGGGGTGGTACCTTCAAGAGAACCCACCGTCAATCCTGAACTCCAAGCGTCGTCGTCGGTTATCCGCACGACTTATGTTGACTCTGTGCTGCCAATAACCTCTTCTGGATAAGCTTCACCCTATCCACATCCTGCTGAAACAAGTATGAACCAACTATCTGAACCTTGCCAACATCGAACCAATCGACCGGCAATTTACACTTCCGCCCCTACAAGGCTTCATACGGCGACACTCGAATACTGAAATGGTAGCTATAAAACACTCCCTCAACAGGAGGCAACAATCCTCGCAGCTACCCCTGAAATCCAAACACTGGCCCGAGGGCGAATGCGATACGGAGACTCACCTGAGTTCCTAACCCTGCCTGGTAAAACTTCCAGAAAAAGAAATAGCCATAACTGGCTCCATCGTCATTATAAGGTGAAAGTAGGCACCTGCAGCCTTACAACCTTCCCGATATATATAACATCTCGCATAACTCACGAGTAAATGCCCGATCGAAAGACAAGATGGGCTGACCTCATCGGCCCGACTACTGGTCGAACGCATCTACGAACTCGTACGATAGTTAACAAAACTTTGGCCTAACACCCTCGTGACCCCACCACCTAGCGGGACCACCCCGAACTGACCCCACCACATTACAAGTCGCGGGTTGACCCGCGATCGATCCTCAACCCGACCCGCTATCGCGCAAAACTCTTGTTCCCCGATCCGGAACAATCTCACCATCGAGTCACGAAAACCTAGTGGTCTTCTTAGCTCAACTACCTTCTTTCATATCACACCACTCAGGGACTTATCACACAACATATCTCACGTATACTTTGCACTCCGATAAGGGTCAAATATAAAATAAATCCTTTACTCGATATGGCCTTGCCTCTAAGGTCTCCACTTATAAAACTCTAAGGCTCACACTTCCCCTATCCCCAATCTTATCCTTTTAACTAACCATGATTTCTAATCGCAATTAACACAATGTTATCTGAACATAACACTTAAGATATACTCATCTTATTACACATACAAATCTCTAGAGGGTTAAGGATATACCTGTATCTACTGCTTCACTACCATCTGTCGTCCCAATCAATCCTGCCCTACTGGGCGCATAGCTAGGAAAGGTGATGAACTAGCCGCTGATCCTGAAGGTTGAGTCTCTACATCCGCGCCACCTCTGGTCGGACAATTTCTCGCAAAATGGCCCTGCTGGCCGCAAGCATAACAAGTTGTCGAAGAAGTACGACACTCCCCACAATGACACTTACCACAACAGCCACACCGAGGTGGGGGTGGCCTCCTCTGGCTAACACCCCTTCCTCTCCGAACTACTGAATCCACAACTGATCTGGTAGGCTGAGTCCTCCTACTTGCATCCCTCCTACAAGGACACCCTTTCGATACATGACCCTGACGGCCGGAGGTAAAACAAGCACCAACAATAAGACGACATTCCCCGGGATGACGCCTGCCACACTGTGAATACTGAGGGAAAATTGAATCCGGCTGGCTGGAACCTACGTGTATCTATGAACCAGCAGCTCTGGAGCTCTGACCAACTCCTGCATACACCGAACGTCCTGAACCCTGTGGAGGACCACTCTGCACTGGCGGAGGCGCATAACCGGCTCACTGAGAAGGTCCGCCGATAGTTACCAGGACCTCGCCGACCGCCCTTCTCGCCGATCTTCGTTAACCCGCCGATCCTTACGCTTTCGCCATCGCGCATAAGCTCAGACGCAGCCATGCTCATGCTCGATCAAGAGCTACTATTGCACAACCATCTCTTAGATACTCATCAAGACCCGTGATAAATCGGTATATAATATACTTTCTGGTTGCTAAATCCATAGCTAGTAACAGGGTCGCCTTTGCACCCATACTTTCGCCATCGGGTCGTGGAACCGAAGGTTCAAATATCATGGCCGCAGAGGAACCGCCGCCGCGCTTAGACTATACTGGATCCGCGCTGCCGCAGAACTCCCCGAACGAAGCACCACCTCGGTGATGGTTGGGCCTGTGCCCTCGTAATCCTCTCAGGTTTACTCGCAGCCTCCCTACCGCTTTGCCCTTCTCGGGCCCGGTTGCCTTACGCGAGGCATAATCGGTAAGGGAAAGAAATACGCCGAGGGGTCCAACTTATAACACAACTCTAAGGCACGATCTCAGAGTGAGAAGAATGGAAACCAATCCTAAATATCCTATAGCCTCCTGATTATTGGTGTGGTGCACAACACACCGATAATCAAGACTCTATTAGATACGGTCTGTAGACACTTTCCGAGTATTAATCGCTCGATACCACTTTTGTCACGACCAACCTGCCTGGATCGTGCCTTACCCCGGCACCCAAGTAGACATACATCGTAGTAATCGAATATAAAACAAGACATGAAATAATATGAAGTGAAATGCTTTATCGAGAAAAGTTGCCTTTCTGCATATATATATAAAAACTTGAACCCAACAGCATATCCCTTTACAAACTCGCCACAACAAGATTACTGCACTTAAGAATGTTATAACAACAATGGCGGACAGGCCCGCCATACCCTGAATGTAAGTACCTACAACGATGTGGACTATACCACCGATAAGCCTCCGAGAAACGGAGCTTCACAACGCTGAATCGTGACCCTAAGAGCGAGGGTCAACGATCGTGTACCTCTACCGCGCATGAACGCAGCCCCGGAGGTCAAGATAACAGTACCAAGTATGTGAAATCAAAATATCAGAATGAAATCATAGTAGTCTATATAAAGCAGGAGACATGTATGATAACCAAACTACAGTTCACAATAAATAAGCGGTCATGTCAAGTCAGGGACTCCCGCCCTCAAAACCATCACTCAAATATAACTATGGGTCTCACGCCCACAACATCAATCATGCCCGTGGAATACCTTCCTCACTGCCGGCAGTCTATGATATAAATGTCACGACCCGACCCCGGGCCCGCGACTGGTGCCCTACCTGGGCACCCCTTTCGGTATACCTCAGAGAATAGCAGCGGAACATACACATCTGATAAAGTACTTAAACATAAAATAACAACAGGCTAGCCGATAAGTCCATCTTCCGTAACTCATACCAATGAACAGTACATTTTTTTTTCTTTACAACCCAATCCACAATGTGACTACGCACTTAAGAATAATAACTCAAGTGACGGGGCCCCGCCATACCCCTGAATGTACCACAACTGACAATACCAGAGATAAGCCCCCGAAAGGAGGGAGCTTCTCAACAGCTGAACAGTGATCCTAAGAGCGAGGATCAGCAACTCAGACTCTACTGCGGCATGAACGCACCCCAAGGAGGTCAGACAACATGTACCAAATATGTGAAATCAGTATCAGAATGAAATCATAAGTCTAATAATAAAATCGAGACATGTATGATACTCACCAATAAAGATAATCAGGCCTTACTAACAATGAGAGTAAATAGGTGTATACTTACAATATAAAGTATGAAGCTCACAATCAAAACAGGACCACCTGTCCGCAGTATCATTAAGCCATCCTATTCCTGGGACTATTTCACCCGCATAGATCGCGTGGACCCGCATGAGGTATTCCTCGCATGGGACTATTTCACCCGCATAAGCCCTTACGGACTCGCATGAGGTATTCCTCGCATAGGCTGGACCCGCCCGCATGGGACTATTTCACCCGCATAAGCCCTACGGACTCGCATGAGGTATTCCTCGTGATCGCGGTAGCAAATCCACTAAATATGCAATGCCACAAACCCGGGGAATGACCCCGCAATTATTACTGAACTACTAGCACAAATCCGGCTATCACACATAACATAAGCACTACCGGCTTATCATACAATATATAAGCAAGTTAAGCAATCCCCTAACTTCTTATTATTCTGTTTCATATACACTCTCATTTTAGTTTACTTAAGGCACTAACATGTTCTTTATAAAAATCCGGGAATTTAACCCAAAGTACTACGTACTTCTATTCTTTCAAAATGACTCATTTCATTATAAAACTTCCAAGATACTAATAACCGTAGTATCAAGTTACAATTTCTTTTTCAAGACAAGTCACAATACTTTTAGAAATAAAATTAGGCTTCTAAATCAAGTGACTTCTTCTCTCGTAAAAGCCTTAGGCAATTGATGCCTTTAAATCAAATTGCCTTTCAAATAAATCAAGCCATTTATCTTTCCATAAAGCCAATATAACCAACTTCCCATAAGGTCGTTATATTCACTTTATACCTAAGTCAAGTACAATTTCCTATCCAAGGGAATTATACGTTTAAAATGAAACAAGTGTCACATTCTTTAAAACTCTTCAAGTCCCTTAACATGCTTAAATTACTTAAGAGTAAACCATTCTCTTATTAACTTTCCATGAAGCTATTATAACCAACTTCCCATAAAGCCGTTATACTAGCTTTATACATTAGCAACTTACATACTTCTTTTTAACCAAGAGACTTAAACTTTCCAACAAAATAAGTATCAAAATACTCTCAACATACTTAAAGTCTCTTAACTTTTGAAAACCAAGATATCCTTAATAATTAAACAAGTGAGTTAATTCCCTAACTCAAACAACTTGGGCATTCTTAAAATAAGCCAAGGATATCAAATAGACTAGATCGTCAAAATCTTGTACGTCTACCGTACTATATATGTTATACCCCGTAGTTCCAGGGTATGTATGCGAGGACGTACGTACGAGAATACGACAGAAAGATTGGAAAGGAAGAAAGAGGCGATTTTTCCACGGAAAAGTTTCCGGTTTTTGTGAAGGAAAAAGGTTCGTTAATGGGAATTGGATTCCCAGATTTGGTATTCGGACTTCCTGGAATATTAGAGAATTATGGAATTTTATTTTCTGAATGGTCACGTGGGCCCACTGAGAAATTTACGGTTTTGTGGGGCCCACTTTGTTTTGAGATTTTGGCCATTGTGGATATTTTCTAAGATGTTTTATTTTTAATAGGAGGTGACACGTGTCACCCCGCCTGGTGGCTTCCGAATGGCATTTATGCACAACACCCTGCTAGAGTCGCTTTTCGACTAAACGCTTTTCATAACTTCGGGAAAATTCCGCTATGTCTTTTCTTATTTTTGCGGATTTTTCCGAGAGACGAACATTTTGGACCAACGAGAGGCGCACTTGGCACCCTCTCATCAGCGGGCAAGTGGCGCACACGGGACGAATCGGGAGGTCAAGTGGTAGATATTTTGGTAGATATTTGTGAGGGTTTTAAGGAGTAGGACTAGGGGCACTTGGGCATATCTTGGCCCTACACTTGTGTAGCACTTGGCTCAATCTTGGCCATTGGTTGGCCTTGGCTTGTGCTATAAATACCCTCTCCCTTGATGAATTCTTCATCCTTTCCTAAATGTTTCTAAGTGTTAAATCTTCTTCCTCCTTAGTGTTGAGTTCGGCCAAGAGGCCTCCCCCTCTCCTAGAGGCCTTGGCCTAGGGGTACACCCCCCCCTCCTAGTAGTGTGGGTACCCCCTGCCAAGTTGTTGTGATAATACCCCCTTTGTGGTGTAGAAATACTCTCAAAGTATTGTTTTAATGCCCAAATAACCTTAGCCGTATACCTTGTATTATTCTAAGGTTATACCTATACGAAAAGACCGGAAATACTATAATAATTCACGTCAGTCACAAAACCGAAACCCTAGGAAAATCTCCATAGTCCGTGAGTATTGTGTAGAAGTTGGTTAGAACTTCTAAGGTGGTTTAGAGCGGGTTGGAGCGCCGAGTCGAGCTAAACGATTGCGGATCGACTTTATACTTGGATAATTATGGGCTTATCGAGGTAAATATCTTGTCCCTCTATTGTAATTGGAAATTACATGTTGTTAGAATATATAGTTAAAGTATACTATATATAGAACTGAACGTGGTTAGTTGGCAATGTCTTTTGACTTAAGCCTGAAGAATCGAATCAATCAGACATGAGACTTGTGTAGTAATCTTGTGAGTAGAATTGTACCCGTCGGGTTAGATGATAACCCCCGGTTGGCTTGGTAGCCGCCAGAGAGAGGAGATTTACGCTGTCGCGAATTTTCTCAGAATGTTCTACGATAAGATCTTAATGTTAATAAGCGCCAGGCCTTATAGGTCAAGTACTACGTGTGGCGCGTTCTACTTGGCTTTAGGAGTAGCCGATGGGAGTACTGAGCGTTTTGCTATTAGTCGATACTCGTCGCGAGGTATGTGAACCTCTTCCTATCTCTTCTAGCATGATATGTGTGGAACTATGTCGTACGGTAGACGATATGTACTAAATGTATTTGATTGGTGTAAACATAAAAGTGTTATAACGGCTTTATGGGAAGTTGGTTATAACGGCTTTATGTTGGTAAGAAAATACATGTGGTTTTTAAAAGGTAATCGATTTGAACTATAACCGCTTGTTATGTGTTAATAAAGAACTTGAAGTATTTCAAAAGAGTTTTGAATCATTTTGAGAAGAAGTAATACTTGATTTGTTTTGAAAACTTAAGAGTTATACTAGCTTTATGGAAAGTTAGGTATAACGTATTAAGAATGTTTTCTCGATTTTGGAAATCGAATGTGTATCGACAAACCACCGCAGCGTTAATAAAAGGAAATGTTTTGACAGATTAAGTATTATTAAAACCAGAGAAACTTCCATCCGCATGTAAGCTAAGATGAGACAAAATGATATTTCCTAGACCATGGTCACGTAATAAGATCGTTATAAACAAGAATAAACTACTCACGATATGACATATGTTACTCAATTGTTCTAAAAGGAATCAAGTGATTAAGTTTGGGAACTATGAAACCATTTGAAAATGAGAAGCGAGTAATCAAACTAGGCAAACCGAACTTAGGAAAAGAATGTTGTTACTTGATTTTGAAAAGGAAGGTGGGTTGGTCATTCTAATACTACGTATCGGGTGACTTTTATAAAAGTAATGGATCTCTTTAAAAGAACTTAACGTATGTAGTACTTTGGGGTTAAAACCCGACTTTGGCATAAAATGAAAGTACTTGAGTTGTGTGCAACTTGCCTATGCTTGTTGTTGTGAAACTTGCCTATGCTTGTTGTTGTGAAACTTGCCTATGCTTGTTGTTGTGAAACTTGCCTATGCTTGTGATGATATCCTTTATTATACAAGTTGTGTTTCGTGTTACCGCTCTCGATAGAGGTCGGTTGATCGTTGAGAACTTACTCGACGCGGCAGCGACGAGAAATTCCACGCACGCCTCGCTGATAGTATTATTGTTGTTAATCGCTTTGGACATACCGACACGACGCGTAGCGCACGTATGCTTCCATTTTGGTTAAGGTCTGTGGTTAATCGCTTTGGATATATCGACACGACGCGTAGCGCACGTATGTTTCATTTTGATTATCGCCAGTGATTTCTTTTGGACATACCGACACGATGCGTAGCGCACGTATCGCCCATTTGGAATGCTATTGTTTCTTTGGACATATCGACACGATGCGTAGCGCACGTATGCGTCCATTTGGAATGCTGTCCTATTGTTTCCTTGGACATACCGACACGATGCGTAGCGCACTGCATGCGCCCATTTGGAAAGTTGTCTTATTGTTTCTTGGACATACCGACACGATGCGTAGCGCACGTATGCTTCCATTTGGATTGCTTTGTCTTGTTATCATATCATCGATCACGGCAGTGGCGGAAGGTATTCCACGCATGATTGATGTTGTGGCGTGAGACCCATTGTTATATTTGAGTGATGACTGAGGGCGAGTCCCCGACTTGACATGATCGCTATTATTGTGAATCAGAGTTTGCTATCATACATGTCTCCCGCTTTATAGACTATTATGATTTCATTTACGTATTTTTAGTTTCACATACTCACTCGCATCGACTCCTTCTGGGCTGCGCTCATGCCGCAGTAAAGGTACACCGCCATCGATCCTCGCCTAGTGGTCACAATTGTCATGGAAAGCTCCGCTTCTCCGAGGCTTATCCGGGTATAGTCCTCGTTGTTGTAGGTGTTTACATTCGTGGTATGGCGGGCCCCGCCCCGCCATTGTTGTCGATCATTTCTTAGTTAGAAGTGGCCTTTATGGGTAGGGTTTGTAAAAAGGATTAAAACTGCTCATGTTGGAAAAAGTTGTTATTTATATATATGCCGAAGGCAAGTTTTTCTCGATTATTGTTTCATATTTCATAATATGTCTTGTATTGTTTTATGTTCCACTGACACTGATGTTGTATCACTAGGTGCCCGGTAGGCACGACCACGCCCGAATCGGGTCGTGACAAAAGTGGTATCGTGAGCGCTTAATCCTCTGAAAGTGTCTAGATCCAAGAAGTCTTGATTATCGTGTGTTGTGCACCACGCCAATAATCGTGAGGCTATAGGATATTTAGGATTGGTTTCTATTCTTCTCACTCGAGGTCGTGCCTTAGAGTCAGGTTTTAAGTCGACCTCTAAACGTATTTCTTTCCCTTACCGTTATGCCTCCGCGTAGGCAACCCGCCCGTGAGGGCAAGGCGCGGAGCCGCGAGTAGAATACAGAGGGTCATGAGGGCACAGCCCAATCATTACCTAGGTAGTGCTTCATTCGGGATTTCGCGACGTTACTAGCCCCCGAGTTTAGCACGGCGACGGCGCCTTCCATCGCGCCATGATATTTGAACTTTCGGTCCACACGACCTGGAACAGAGAATTTAGATTGCAAAGAGGCGACCCTGTTACTAGCCAGGGTTTTGGCGACCAGAGATTTTTCCTATGTTCGACGAGTCTTGTTGACTTCCTAAGAAAGGGTTGTGCATGAGTTATTCTTCATTGGGCTTCGAGCATGGCCTGCTTATGCGCAGCAGCCGAGAAACGTAGAGATCGACGGGTTAACCAAGGACGAAGAGGCCAGAGCAAGAAGGTCCTTCGGTAACTTTCAGGTGAGTATACCTTAAGTGCTATGTTCGATAGCAAGGTGTTAGTTGTGATTAGAAATCATGGTGGTTAACCGAGTAAGATTTTGGAGGATAGAGAAAGTGTGAGCCTTAGAGCTTTATACGCAAAGACCTTAGAGGTAAGGCCATCTCGTAGAGACGTATGTTTATGTTTGACTTTATAGAGTGCTTAGTGCACGTGAGTCGTGTTTGGGATAGGTCCCTAAGTAGTGTGAAATGAAGAGGGTAGTTGAGCTAAGAAGACCGCCAGGTTTTCGTAACGTGATTAGTGAGATTGTTCCGATCGGAGCTAGTATTGCGCGCTGTCGGGTCGGGTTGAGGCCACGCCATGGGTCAACCCGCGGCATGTATGGCGCGGGTCTGTGGTGGTCCCGCCGTGGTAGGGTCACGAGGGTGCTAGGCCCAAGTTTAGTTAACCAACGCACGAGTTCGTGGATGCGTTCGACCGCGGTCGGGCCGACGGGGCAGCCCATCGCGTTCTTCGGGACCGTTCACTTGGCGCGTTGATTTATCGAAAGGTTGTAAGGCTGCACGGTGCCTACCTTCACCTTATGATGCAGGAGCCTGTGTTACGCTGTTTTTGTTTCTCGGAAGTTTTACCAAGCATGTGTTAAGAACTCGTGTAAGTCTCAGACCGCATTCGCCGCCGCGGATTTCGTGGGTAGTTGTGAGGATTGTTGTCTCCGTGGAGGGAGCGTTTGAGCTACCATTTCGTTGTTCGGATGTCGCCATGAAGACTTGCGGCGGAAGTGTAAGTTGTC
Source organism: Przewalskia tangutica (assembly GCA_029844215.1). NCBI lineage: Eukaryota > Viridiplantae > Streptophyta > Magnoliopsida > Solanales > Solanaceae > Przewalskia > Przewalskia tangutica. The sequence goes on from CM056720.1 coordinate 48,789,691, forward strand.
GGCCGATTGGTTCGATGTTGGCGGTGGTTCGATAGTTGGTTCACTTGTTCCATGGATAGTGAAGCTTGTCTAGAAGAGTTCGCACCGCAGGAATCGTATGATAATCGGCGGCGACGCTTAGAGTTCGTGTTGACGGTCGGTCTTCTTGAAAGTACCACCGGACAGTGGTGTGACGAGTTTTGGAAACAGGAACTTAGCCCGAGTTACTTGGGCCTTTGTGAGTTCATGTGAAGAATAGGCCGTTGCCTATATGTTAGCATTTGTCGTCCGACTTAGAGGAAGGACGTCCGATCTTCGTATTGTTATGTTCGGAAAGTATCGAAGATCCATCCGTAATGTTCCCGCTAATGATGACCACGTTAGAGATAGTAACCCCGAGTTTTGGATACTAAAGCGATCGTAAATATGGTAAGAATTCGAGTGTCACGCCGATGATCGACGCCGGCACCATTTGTTGGGTCGTTGGAGCAAGGCTCGCGACAAAGTGACAAAAGTAGTATTATTTGTGGTGATGTTAGAGGTGTTTCTCGTGGACTGGATGTAGGTATTTTGCGTGGGTATTTCGTGGCACCGTGGGCGATTGTTTCGTAAGTATAGTAGTGAAGACTATCGCACGCCGTTCGCTTGAGACTTAGAAGGAACATTCGACGAATGTTTCTGGGGAAGAATGTTATACCCGTAGTTCCGTGGTATGTATGCGAGGACGCACGCACGAATAAAAGATTGAAAGGAAGAAAGAGGCGATTTTTCCACTAAAAGTTTCCGGTTTTGTGAAGGAAAAGGTTCGTTAATGGGAATTGGATTCCCGATTTGGTATTCGGACTTCTGGAATATTAGAGAATTATGGAATTTTATTTTCTGAAATGGTCACGTGGGCCCACGGAGAAATTTACGGTTTTGTGGGGCCCACTTTTTTTTCTATATTTTGGCCTTTGTGTATATTTTCGAAGATGTTTTATTTTGGGATAGGAGGTGACACGTGTCACCCCGCCCGTGGCTTGGCCGAATGGCATTTATGCACAACACCCTGTTAAGTCGTTGACTAAACGCTTTTTCATAACTTGCGGCGGAAAATTCGCTATGTCTTTTCTTATTTTTGCGGATTTTTCCGAGAGACGAACATTTTGGACCAACGAGAGGCGGCACTTGGCACCCTCTCATTGGTGGGCAAGGTGGGCGCATACGGACGAATTGAGGTCATGGTAGATATTTTGGTAGATATTTAGGGTTTTGGGCGAGTAGGGACTAGGGGCACTGGGCATATCTTGGCCCTACACTTGTGTAGCACTTGGCTCAATCTTGGCCATTGGTTGGCCTTGGCTTGTGCTATAAATACCCTCTCCCTTTGATGAATTCTTCATCCTTTCCTAAATGTTTCTAAGTGTTAAATCTTCTCCCTCCTTAGTGTTGAGTTCGCCAAGAGGCCTCCCTCTCTAGAGGCTCTTGGCCGAGGTACACCCCCTCCTAGTAGTGTGGCCGGTACCCCCAGCCAAGTTGCTTTCGTATAATACCCCTCAGGTGTAGAAATACTCTCAAAGTATTGTTATAATGCCCAAATTACCTTAGCCAGATACCTTGTAGTATTCTAAGGTTATACCTATACGAAGCCCTAAATACTATTATACTTCCGTCGTCAAAACCAAAACCCTAGGAAAATCTCCATAGTTGGAGTATTGTGTGTTGGTTAGAACTTCTAAGGGTGGTTTAGAGCGGGTTGGAGCGCCGGAGTCGAGCTAAACGATTCGCAGATCGACTTTATACTTGGATAATTATGGGCTTATCGAGGTAAATATCTTGTCCTCTATTGTAATTGGAAATTACATGTTAGAATATATAGTTAAAGTATACTATATATAGAATCAACGTGGTTAGTTGGCAATGTCTTTTGACTTAAGCTCAAGAATCAATCGAATCTGACATGAGACTTGTGTAGTAGTATCGTGGAGTAGAATTGTACCCGTCGTTAGATGTATAACCCCGGTTGGCTTGGTAGCCGCCTGTAGAGAGGAGATTTACGCTGCATGGGGAGGTCTGCGAATTTTCGTAGAATGTTCTACGATAAGATCTTAATGTTAATAAGCGCCTTGTGGCCTTATAGGTTGAAGTACTACGTGTGGCGCTCTACTTGGCTTTAGGAGTAGCCGGGAGTACTTGAGCGTTTGCTATTAGTCGATACTGCCGCGAGGTATGTGAACCTCTTCCTATCTCTTCTAGCATGATATGTGTGAACTATGTAGTACGGTAGACGCATACGTACTAAATGTATTTGATTGGTGTAAAACATAAAGTGTTATAACGGCTTTATGGGAAGTTGGTTATAACGGCTTTATGTTGGTAAGAAAATACATGTGGTTTTTAAAAGGTAAATCGATTTGAACTATAACCGCTTGTTATGTGTTAATAAAGAACTTGAAGTATTTCAAAAGAGTTTTGAATCATTTTGAGAGAAGTAATACTTGATTTGTTTTGAAAACTTAAGAGTTATACTAGCTTTATGGAAAGTTAGGTATAACGTATTAAGAATGTTTTACTTGATTTTGGAAATCGAATGTGTATCGACAAACCACCGCGTTAATAAAAGGAAATGTTTTGACAGATTAAGTATTATTAAAACCAAGAGAAACTTCCATCCGCATGAAGCTAAGATGAGACAAAATGATATTTCCTAGACCATGGTCGTAATAAGATCGTTATAAACAAGAATAAACTACTCACGATATGACATATGTTACTCAATTGTTCTAAAAGGAATCAAGTGATTAAGTTTGGGAACTATGAAACCATTTGAAAATGAGAAGCTTGAGTAATCAAACTAGGCAAACCGAACTTAGGAAAAGAATGTTGTTACTTGATTTTGAAAAGGAAGGTGGGTTGGTCATTCTAATACTACGTATCGTGACTTTATAAAAGTAATGGATCTCTTTAAAAGAACTTAACGATGTAGTACTTTGGGGTTAAAACCCGACTTTGGCATAAAATGAAAGTACTTTGAGTTGTGCAACTTGCCTATGCTTGTTGTTGTGAAACTTGCCTATGCTTGTTGTTGTGAAACTTGCCTATGCTTGTTGTTGTGAAACTTGCCTATGCTTGTGATGATATCCTTTATTATACAAGCGTTGTTTCTCGTGTTACCGCTCTCGATAGAGTCGGTTGGTAGTTGAGAACTTACTTGGACGTCTGCGGTGACGGAGAAATTCCACAGCACGTTCTCGCTGATAGTATTATTGTTGTTAATCGCTTTGGACATACTGACACGATGCGTAGCGCACGGGTATGCTTCCATTTTGGTTAAGGTCTTGTGGTTAATCGCTTTGGATATACTGACACGATGCGTAGCGCACGGGTATGTTTCCATTTTGATTATCGGCTTGTGATTTCCTTTTGGACATACTGACACGATGCGTAGCGCACGGGTATGCGTCCATTTGGAATGCTGTCCTATTGTTTCCCTTTGGACATACTGACACGATGCGTAGCGCACGGGTATGCGTCCATTTGGAATGCTGTCCTATTGTTTCCCTTTGGACATACTGACACGATGCGTAGCGCACGGGTATGCGTCCATTTGGAAAGTTGTCTTCTTGTTTCCCTTTGGACATACTGACACGATGCGTAGCGCACGGGTATGCTTCCATTTGGATTGCTGTCTTGTTGTTATCATATCATCGACTGCCGGCAGTGAGGAAGGTATTCCACGGGCATGATTGATGTTGTGGGCGTGAGACCCATTGTTATATTTGAGTGATGACTTGAGGGCGTGAGTCCATGACTTGACATACGATCGCTATTATTGTGAATCGTAGTTTGGTTATCATACATGTCTCCCGCTTTATAGACTATTATGATTTCATTTACGATTTTTAGTTTCACATACTCTGCACTGTTAGATCGACCTCCTTCGGGGCCGCTCATGCCGCAGTAAAGGTACACCGCCATTGATCCTCGCCTAGGGTCACAGCTCATGGGAAAGCTCCGCTTTCTCCGAGGCTTATCGTGGTATAGTCCCCTGTTGTTGTAGGTGTTTACATTCAGGTATGGCGGCCCCGTCCCGCCATTGTTGTCGTATCATTTCTGCAGTAAAGTCTTGTTGTGGGCAGGGTTTGTAAAAAGGATTAAAACTGTTCATGTTGGAAAAAGTTGTTATTTATATATATGCCTAAAGGCAAGTTTTTCTCAGATTATTGTTTCATATTTCATAATATGTCTTGTATTGTTTTATGTTCCGCTGATTACTCTGATGTTGTATCACTAGGGTGCTCGGGGTAAGGCACCAGTCACGGGCCCGGAATCGGGTCGTGACAATATATTTACAACTTAATCATGCTCAAGAGATAAGAAAGTTCCACATACCTCTTCGGTTTAATCCACTTGCTAAGTCCAATCGCCGTACGTAGTATGTCAACCTATAATGACCATAGTACGTCTATTAACTTCTAGTTTCAAACGTAGAATGTTCCAAGTGCAAGTCACTAAATTCTACGGAAAATCGGACAGCACTTCCTTTGTTTTTACTAACTTTGCCACCTTTTTCAAGGCCGAATACAATAACCAAACAGCCCCAATTGGCTCACCACAATTTATAAGGTAGTTCAATACAAATAAATAACCAAATGCCCAATTGGCTCACCACAAACGATAACAAACTAGTCTAAACTATAATGTCAATTCGGCAATTAGGCAACAATACAAATCGTTTCCAATTCCTTTTTAATCCAAGTGGTTTAGTATAACATGATATCAAGCCGCAATCGATTACAACTACTACAATCCTCAAGTAGGTAAACATGCGACGATTCTAATTAACGACCAAAAATTGTATTTCAATTTCAAAAGGCTAATCATGTCCTTTTCGGTTCTAGGCTTCTACAATCCATGTCACTTATCAAACTTCATAACACAAATCACATGATCACTTATAACTTATCATAACATGAAATCTTCAATTACAAAAGTAAAACGAAGATTATACCTCAATTAGCCCAATTATGATCCAAGATCACAAGTCGCTCCTTAGCAACTTTAGCTCCTCCTTTCGACGTTCCAATCCACTCCAAGCAACCCTTAGAAGCTTATGAACAACTCATCTTCAAGTTTCAACTTCAAAGTTGAATAACCCTTTAGGTTTTCGCCTTGCGACTAATACGAAAACACCATTTTTCCGGGATCTTTCTATTGAGAAACACTTACAATACCCTTAGGAACCTTGGTTTAAAGTGGGGAGATTATTGGGCAAGAATTGAAAATTTTCATCTTGAAGAACCCCTCAAAGCCGAGAGCTTCATAATGCTCTTCAAGGTTTTCTTGAAAATTTAACTAAGTGTTAAAAAGCCTTGTCTTGCTACTTGCACACATATATAATACTATGGAGGGTCAAGATCTACACAATTGGTTGGCCTAGATGAGTTTCACATGGATCCTAGCCAAGTGGCCCTTGGACTTTTAGTCAACAATGTCAAGCTAAGCCATTTGCAAGACTTGGTCTTTTAAATTATGGTCAAATGACCATTTCCCCATCACATTTTCGTCCAAGACCATTAAGGGGGGGTGACACGTGTCGCCCTCCCGTTCGTCGCAATATTTCGTTTTCCGACAATTCCAAAATTCCGATAAATTTACTCGTCTCCAATCTTAACATCTTTTTGTTCTTACGAACGTTCTTATAAACATATCCTGAAATTCTGGGGTGTAACAATAAAAGCACCAAGGAATACACATGAACACCAGGTCCCACCTGTGTTATAATAAAACCGTACGGGGTAAGTACGAAGGTATAGCCGACTACTAAAACCCACAGTACCAACAATGCCATAAAACTGTATCACGAGGTCTTTCATCGCGCCATATGATCGGGCCGCCACTCTCCTCGCATCAATGTGCACGTCAAATCCTGGAACTTCCCGCAGCTCCGCATAGGCCACACACATAGGCCCGACTGAGGTATTCCCCGCATCGAGGGTAGCTACTCCCCGGCATCGTCCTGGACCCGTGGTCCGCATGGCCACATAGACCGCATGGCCATATAGACCGCACACTAACTCGAACTCGTAGCTCCGATAGGTCCTCGGACTGCATGAGGTATTCTCGAATCATAGTCCTGCATCGCTCGAGGTATACCCCGCGTCGGAGGCACAACCCCGTGATCATGTCAAGAGGTGAGTGGTACAATACTATCATAACGGCTTATCGTTAAACAACATAAGCACAATCAAGGGAAACCCCTTTACACAAACATCACAAGATACTAACACACGTAGCATCCTAAACATGTTTACTTATCAAATCAACAAGAAAGTATTACAAGGCTATGACAAACCAACACAATCAAGTTATTCACACAAGGTACTTTCTACTTTATGTTAACAAGTTCGGGTTTTTATCCCCAAAGTACTTCATACATTAACTCTTTAAAAGATCAGTTTCTTTCACAAAAGTCACACAATACCCGTAGTATAAAAATAGACTGACTATCTTTTTAAGTAAACCAAAACACTTCTTTTTGTAAAATCAAGTAACAACATTCTTTTCCAAACGTTCAAGTTTGCCTAATTTCAAATGCTCAAGTTTCTCATTTTCGAAAGGTTTCGTAGTTCATAGTCTTAATCACTTAATAATATAATTCTCTTTTAAAACAATTTGAGAAACATATGCCTTATGTGTGAGTAGGTTATTCTTGTTCATAACAATCTTATTAAAGCAGCCATGATCTAGGAAATGTAATATCATTTTGTCTCATCTTAGCTTCTATGCAGATGGAGGTTTCTACTGGTTTTCATAATACTTAATTAGTCAATACATTTCCCTTTATTAGCGCTGCAGTGGTTTGTTCGATACTTATTCTCATTTCCGAAATCCATACAAGGCTTTCATAAAACAATTAAGTAAACCGTTCCTTTTATCACTCTTAAGTCGTTATACCTAACTTCCCATAAAGCTAGTATAACTCTTAAGCTTTTAAAACCAAGTATTACTCTTCTTTCAAAAACGATTCTTAATTCCTTTGAAATACTTCAGATTCTTATTATTTAGACTCAAGTCAAAAGACATCGAAGTAAAACCACATTCAGTTAACACACGTACGTCTATCGTACTATATATATTCTTTTCAAAATATCATGCTCAAGAGGATAGGAAGAATCACATACCTCGCGACGATTATCGACAATTAGCAAAACGCTCCACGGCTATAACCCGACTAGCCTTATCTACCTTCCAAGTAGAACATGCTACTCGCAGAACGTTCAACCTATAAAGGCCATATACGTCTATCAATGTCTAGACTACTCTGTAGAATATTCTAAGCAGAGGCTTCTCTATTCTACGGAAAATTGAGCAGCACTTCCCTACCCGTTAAACTACACAAGTCTACTGTAAATACAGTCCTATGTAAGTACAATTCAATCTTCTTCTTTAATATTCTTCTGATGTGATTTCAATTCAATTATATTCTCTTATACCATCCTTCTATATAAATCTTATACTCATTTTTATACAACTACAGTATGTAATTTCCAATTACAATAGAAGGACAAGAGTATTTACCTCGATAAGCCCAAAATTATCCAAGTTAAAATGTCGATCCTGAGCAACGTTTAGCTCCTACTCTGGGTGCTCCAACCCGCTCCAAACAACCCTTAGAAGTTTCTAAACAACTTCTAATTAGCACTTCAACCAACTATGAAGATTTTCCTTAGGGTTTCGTTTTGAGACTAAAAGGACATAAGGTAGTATTTCCGGGCTCTACGTATAGAGGTAACTTTGGAATACTACAAGGTATAAGGCTAAGGTATTTTGGAATAGTAACAATACTTGGAGAATACTTTTCTACCAGGGAGGGGGGGGGTATTTTACGAGAACAACACTCAAGAGGGGGTACTTTGGCTAGCACCACTGCAGGAAGGGGTATTTTCTCGGCCAAAGGCCTCACAAGGGGGAGGGGGAGGCTTGGACGAAAGCCTTACAAAGGGGGAGAGGGATTTCAAGACTTAGAAAGTGTGGAGTGGATCAAGAAGTCTTCAACTAAGGGGGGTATTTTTAGGGCCTTCAATGGCCAAGATCAAGACAAGTGGTGGGAAAGTGGAGGGTGTGGATTTGCACAAGTGCAACCTATCCATCTACTCCACAAATCACTCCAAACATTGACCCTTGTTTTAGGCCTCAAAATCGTGCCAAGAAACGTCCCACAATCCGCCAACTTGAGGGTGACACATGTCGCCCTCTCGTTGGTCCAAAATATTTCATCTCTCAGAAAAATCCGCAAAAATTATTAAAGTCGCAACCGTAATTTTCCCCTCGCAAAGTTTGGAAAACGTTTCGTCGGAAAACAATTCTTTTCGGGGGTTGTGCACAAATTTCGACCCTTGCCTATCTTAAGGCTTAAACTTTCGTACGTACGTCCTCACGTACATACTCTGGAAATACGGGGTATAACAAGCATGTTCTACTTGAAAGGTGGACAAGGCTAGCCGGGTTATAGCGGTGGAGCGTTTTGCTAATTGTCGATAATCGTCGCGAGGTATGTGATTCTTCCTATCCTCTTGAGCATGATATTTTAAAAGAATATATATAGTACGGTAGACGTACGTGTGTTAACTGAACGTGGTTTTACTGCGATGTCTTTTGACTTGAGTCTAAATAATAAGAATCTTGAAGTATTTCAAAAGAATTAAGAATCGTTTTTAAAGAAGAGTAATACTTGGTTTTAAAAGCTTAAGAGTTATACTAGCTTTATGGGAAGTTAGGTATAACGACTTAAGAGAGATAAAAGGAACGGTTTACTTAATTGTTTATGAACGCCTTGTATTGATTTCGAAAATGAGAATAAGTATCGAACAAACCACTGCAGCGCTAATAAAGGGAAATGTATTGACTAATTAAGTATTATTAAAACCAGTAGAAACCTCCAGCTAAGATGAGACAAAATGATATTACATTTCCTAGATCATGGCTGCTTTAATAAGATTGTTATGAACAAGAATATCCTACTCACACATAAGGCATATGTTTTTCGAATTGTTTTAAAAGAGAATTATATTATTAAGTGATTAAGACTATGAACTACGAAACCTTTCGAAAATAAGAGACTTGAGTCTTTGAACTTAGGCAAACTTGAACTTGGGAAAAGAAGGTTGTTACTTGTCTTTAAAAAGGGAAATTGTTTTGGTTTACTTAAAAAGATAGTCACTCTATTTTAATACTACGGGTATCGTGTGACTCTTGTGAAAGAAACATGATCTTTTTAAAGAGATAATGTATGAAGTACTTTGGGGATAAAAACCCGAACTTGTTGGCATAAAATAGAAAGTACCTTATGTGAACAATGTGACTATGTTGGTTTGTGATAACCTTGTAATACTTTCTTGTTGGTTTGATAAGTAAACATGTTAGGATGCTACGTGTGTTAGTGTCTTGTGATGTTTGTGTAAAGGAGTGTCCCTTGATTGTACTTATGTTGTTTAACGATAAACTGTTATGTTAGTATTGTACCACTCACCTCTTGACATGATATACCGGTTGTCGCTCACGCGGCGGATACCTTATGCGGTCTGGTGACCTATACTGAGCTACGAGTTCCGTGTTAGTGTGGGGATACCTCACGCGGTCCATGTGGCCATGCGGACTACGAAGTCCGTGACGATGCCGAGAGTAGCTACCGATGCGGGATTACCTCACGCGCCTAGTGGCCTACGCGAGTCGCGGGAAGTTCCAGGATTTGACGCGCACATTGATACTGAGGGCGAGTGGCCCGCTTCGATCATATGGCGCGGTCTAGAAAGACCTCGTGATACAGTTTTATAGCATTGTTGGTACTGTGGGTTTTAGTAGTCGGCTATGCCTTCGCACTTACCCCGTACGGTTTTATTATGACACGCGGACCCGTGTTCATGTGTATTCTCGTGCTTTTATATCATAGATCGCCGGCAGGAAGGTATTCCACGGGCATGATTGATGTTGTGGGCGTGAGACCCATAGTTATATTTGAGTGATGACTTTGAGGGCGTGAGTCCCTGACTTGACATGACTGCTTATTTATTGTGAACTGTAGTTTGGTTATCATACATGTCTCCTGCTTTATATAGACTACTCTGATTTCATTTACGATTTTTCGGTTCACATACTTGGTACCGTTGCCAGATCGACCTCCTTCGGGGCTGCGTTCATGCCGCAGGTAGAGGTACACCAGTCATCGATCCTCGCTCTTAGGATCACAGTTCAGCGTTTTGGGAAGCTCCGTTTCTCCGGAGGCTTATCTTTGGTATAGTGATCGGTGTATTTTATATACACCTTTTGAGTCAGTTTTAGTTAGTCTTTTGTCCCATTTTGCACATATAAGTGTCGTATTAGGATAGTTTTTCTTTCTTTTGAGTCAAAGTGGTTAAAATGGTCAAATGGCGGAAAAAGAGCAAAAAGAGGGCAAAAGAGGAGATGCCAGAGCTGGAAACAGAGAAAGTGGCGAACGAGGGAAAAATCAAGACCAGCGCCGCGGCGCCTCCTGCAGTCAAAAGCAGGGCCGCGACGCCCACTATCCAGAGAGGTCAGAAGACTCAGCGCCGCGGCGCCTCCTGCAGTCAAAAGCAGGGCCGCGGCGCCTAAACATCCGAGGAGCTACAGAAGATACAGTGCGGGCGCCTCGCATGCCAGATATCGGCGCGGCGCCAAAACACGCGACGGATTGCAGAACTTCCGGTGCCGCGGCGCCTGTCTACAGGGCCGCGGCGCCGACGCGGAAAAATTAGGTCTTTTGACGAAAATCTGGGCCAGGCCTGAAGGAAAAGAGGGAGGCGGTTTGCAGCCTATAAAAGGAGAACCCTAGGCAGTTTTTAAGGGTTCCCCTTCTTGCACAACACAATACTTTGGCTTGGAGATTGGATACCATTAGTTTAGTAATTTCTTTTCCTTTTCTTTACTTTATTTCAGTTTTTATGATGACCTTTGAATTAGTTCTTGTCATATTTATGGCTAGAAACTAATTCTCTTATAGGGCTTTCCATGTTGAATTGCTAGAAACTTATGTTATAAATTAATGCATGCTTATGGTTATTTTTCTTATTGTGAGATCTATCCAATAATTGAGTTGAATTCTTGGTAATTAATTGACAACTAATTATCACTATATGATTTCTAATCGATTCAAAAAGGGGATTGTGAATATCTTTGTAAGTTGGGTAGACATTCTGGATTGGGGATGAAAATACCTCAATTATTTATGTAAGCGTTGATGAGAGGCTTAACAACCCTAATTTTGCGCATTGTGCGTGACGGCCAACTAGGTTTTTGTTCTTAATCCTCCTATAAAGTTATCCTTATCACCGAAAGGTAGGTAAGGTGCGACATCGGGTTGAGTGTTTATATAACCTAACGGAGTATAAAATGATTTCGTAAACCTGCTTTCTCCTAAAGAGGAATACCATAAGTTAATGCATTAGTAAGTAGCATAAGCGGATAGTAAGGATACATGGAAGCCCTATTCTCATCACCACTGAAGTAAATCTTTATATTAAAATAGCTTGCATAATTCTTAGTTATAAACAACAAATCAATCATAAATTCACCAAATAGATACTAGAAAATAGATAGTTGGTAATTGAACCCTAATCCTTGTGGACGATATTCGGTCTTATTAAGACTATACTATTTGTCACGATAACGTGCACTTGCGTTTAAAGTGTGTGCATCTTACCGCGCATCAAGTTTTTGGCGCCGTTGCCGGGGATTAGGCATAGTTCAATATCAAATTTATCTATTTTCAATTTCTAATTTGGTTTTAATTTTTTTATTTTTTTTATTTTTTTTTACGTTTTTATTCATATTTTCGAAAAGTTCGAGGTGCCGTGATTCTTTGTTGGTTTTGATTTATCTCAAGAATTTGTTAGATATGGATTTTTACTGTCAATATGACAGAGAACCAACCATAGAGGAAGAGAGGGAGGAGTTAAGAGAAACTATACTCAGTCTCACGAGATACCAAAATCAGTTCATAGATGAAACAAGAATGGCCATGCAGAAGTTGGAAACGCAAATAGCAGAGCTCGCGATCATATTCAACAGCGAAACACATGAAGAGCAATCTGCACCTGGGGTAGGCAATGAGGAAACACAATGTCAGGCAATTGACCTGAAGGATGCCGAATCAGGGGAGATAGAGAGTTCGCAGCAGCAGAGCCGCGGCGCCGATGAGCAGGGCCGCGGCGCTGAAGATTCTGAGACAATGCAGGAGACAGTGCAGAAGGTTCTGGTATCCGAGGCAGTGCAGGAAAGTGAGCGCCGCGGCGCCCAGAACCCAGAAACCGAGAAATCAGCACCAGCTATGGCAACCGCACCCCAGGTGATGATACCATATCCTCAGAAATTAAAAACATGCACCCTTGACAAGCAATTCTCCAGATTCGTGGAGGTCCTCAAACAATTGCAGCTCAATATCCCGTTTGCTGAAGCATTAGAACAAATGCCGAGCTACGTCAAGTTCATGAAGGATGTGCTTAGCAAAAAGAGGAGGATAGAGGATTACGAAACAGTGATGTTGACTGAGGAGTGTAGTGCCATCTTACAGAGACAACTGCCTCAAAAGTTACAAGACCCTGGGAGCTTTACCATCCCATGTACTATTGGGAAGTTTGAATGTCAGATGCACTGTGCGACCTAGGAGCAGGCATAAATCTGATGCACTATCTAGTTTTCTGCAAACTAGAAATGGGAGAAATCAGACCTACAAACATCACATTGCAGTTAGCTGACCGCTCAATTGTTCATCCGAGAGGAGTCATCGAAGATGTTTTAGTGAAGGTGGACAAGTTCATCTTCCCCGCCGACTTCGTTATCTTCGACATACAAGATAACGATGGAATCCCCATCATACTTGGCAGACCCTTCTTAGCCACAGGACAGGCGCTCATTGATGTTCACAAAGGGGAGTTGAAGCTTCGAGTAGACGAAGAAGAGATGATTTTCAATGTTTTTCGAGCAGCAACTTTTCCAGAGGCCAAGGATAACTGCTCAGCCATTGATCTTAGCGAAGAAGCAGTGTCAGCCAAAGAGTTCGGATATGATGATACGCTTGAAGAAGTACTGACCACATGGGATGATGATAGTAGAAACGATCCAGATCTGATGGAGTATGCAAATTGGATGAATGCTTATGAAAAATGGGATACAAGGAAGTATGAGGAGCTTGGACAGGTACCAGAAAGATCATTACCATCCACAGAGAAGGCTCCAGAGTTAGAGTTAAAAACCCTACCCAATCATCTACAATACCAATACCTAGGTGAAGAAAAAACCTTACCGGATCATTTCATGCCACCTATCCACCAAGAGATTGACAAACCGCTAAGAGTACTAAAGAATCACAAGCGGGCCATTGGATGGACATTAGCGGACATAAAAGGGATAAGTCCATCGACAGTAATGCATAAGATCCGTCTAGATGAGGAAAGCAGACCATCCATCGAAGCCCAAAAGCGACTAAACCCAAACATGAAAGAGGTAGTGAGAAAGGAAATCCTAAAATGGCTTGATGCAGGAGTAATCTACCCCATATCCGACAGCACATGGGTAAGCCCAGTACAAGTGGTGCCGAAAAAGGGTGGAATAACAGTGGTGACCAACGAAAGAAACGAACTCATTCCCTCGAGAACGGTCACCGGATGGAGAATTTGCATTGACTATCGCAAGTTGAATAAAGCAACTAGAAAAGACCACTTCCCGTTGCCATTCCTAGATCAAATGTTGGACAGACTTGCAGGGCATAACTACTACTGCTTTTTGGATGGATACTCAGGGTATCACCAGATTGCAATAGCCCCTGAAGATCGTGAAAGACAACATTCACCTGTCCTTTTGGTACATTTGCATTCAGAAGGATGCCATTCGGACTCTGCAATGCACCTGCAACGTTTCAGAGGTGTATGATGGAAATTTTTTCAGATATGGTAGAGAGAACTATAGAAATCTTTATGGATGATTTTTCGGTCTTTGGAGCATCATTCGATGAGTGTTTAAGGCATTTAGAAGCAGTGTTAAGCCGGTGCGAAGAATCTAACCTTGTGCTAAATTGGGAGAAGTGTCACTTCATGGTAACAGAAGGAATCGTCTTGGGACACAAAATATCAAACCAAGGTATTGAGGTGGACAAAGCAAAGATTTCTGTGATCGAAAATCTCCCACCTCCAGTATCAACAAAAGGAGTCAGAAGTTTCCTTGGACATGCAGGTTTTTATAGAAGATTTATCAAGGATTTTTCAAAGGTCTCAAAGCCTCTTTCCACATTGCTAATGATGGGGGTTGCCTTCGACTTCAATAAAGAATGCTTATCCGCATTTCAAACGCTCAAGGAGAAGCTCATTTCAGCACCCATAGTCATTGCACCAAACTGGGAGCTCCCATTCGAACTAATGTGCGATGCAAACGACTATGCAGTTGGAGCGGTGCTTGGACAGAGAATAGACAAGGTATTTAGATCCATTTACTATGCTAGTAAGACTCTAAACGACGCACAGTTAAATTATGCAACTACTGAAAAAGAACTACTAGCTATAGTATATGCGTTTGAGAAATTCAGGCCATACTTGATTGGGAATAAAGTGATAGTATACACTGACCACTCTGCTATAAAGTACTTGATGACAAAGAAGGATGTGAAGCCTCGCCTCATCCGATGGGTCCTACTCCTACAAGAATTTGACGTAGAGATTCGTGATAAGAAAGGAACAGAGAATTCAGTTGCAGACCACTTGTCAAGACTGTAAAACACAGAGAGCCAGAACACCAAGGATGTGCAAATAAATGATCACTTTCCGCATTTAACAACTGTTCCGAGTAAGTATGAATTCTAATTTACCTTGGTACGCTGATTTTGACAACTTTCGTGCAGCTAAAGTACTACCCCCAGGCTTGTCAAGACAACAAGTGAAGAGGTTTTATTCAGAAGTAAAGCATTACTATTGGGAGGAACCGTTGTTATACAAACACTGTGCCGACCAAGTCATCAAAGCGATGTATACCGAGGAAGAGATGCACTGTGTTCTCACCCATTGCCACACCTTATCATGTGGTGGACACTTTGGGGCATCAAGAACAGCGGCAAAGGTATTGCAATGCGGATTCTATTGGCCAACACTCTTTAAGGATGCCCATACCTTTGTGCAGAGATATGATAATTGTCAGAGAACAGGGAACATCTCAAGACGAAACGAAATGCCTTAGCAAGGGATATTGGAAGTAGAACTATTCGATGTGTGGGGAATCGATTTCATGGGGCCATTCCCGCCATCCTTTGGAAATCAATACATCCTTCCGCGATTGACTATGTGTCCAAATGGGTAGAAGCAGTGGCCACCAAAGAAAACGACAGTAAGACTGTTCAAAAATTCCTCCAAAAGAATATTTTCACAAGGTTCGGCACCCCAAGAGCTCTCATCAGTGACGAAGGGAGCCATTTTTGCAATAGACAGCTGAATTCATTGCTTCCCCGATATGGAGTTTACCACCGCACTACAACTTCTTACCACCCTCAAGCTAATGGGCAAGCAGAAGTAACAAATAGAGAAGTAAAGAGCATATTAGAAAAGACGGTGAACGACTCAAGGAAAGACTGGTCTATCAAATTGGATGACGCATTGTGGGCATACCGGACAGCATTCAAAACACCAATTGGTATGTCACCTTATAAATTAGTCTTTGGTAAAGCATGTCATTTGCCAGTAGAGTTGGAACACAGAGCATACTGGGAAATGAAGAAGTTAAACATGGATACCACGGCAGCAGGACAGAGGAGGCTACTACAGCTAAGCGAATTAGATGAATTCCGACACAATGCCTATGAGAATGCAAAGATCTACAAGGAACGAATGAAAGCATGGCACGATAAGAATTTGATACCAAAAGACTTTCAAGAAGGACAACAAGTGCTGTTATTCAACTCAAGGTTAAGATTGTTCCAGGCAAGTTAAAATCACGTTGGACAGGACCATACACGGTGGTGAAAGTATTCCCATATGGAGCGATTGAAATAAAAGGGAGAGAGGGAGCTGCCTTCAAGGTAAACGGACAGAGGTTAAAACCCTACCTGATCAATGAAATGGAATACATGAACTTGGTAACTTCTCATACCTTAAAATAATAAGGAACTTGCATCCGGCTAAAAGACGTTAAAGACAACGCTTGTTGGGAGGCAACCCAATGTTTTTAATTATGTTATTTCAATTTCTGTTTTTATTTTATTTTATTTTTTATCAGTCCCACGGTCTTGGGTTCTTGTATCTATGTTATGCTGACAGGTGAAAGCCGAGGATGTGGAAGGAGAAAAATGAAGAGAAGCCAAGGATACCCAGAAAAATCGCCATAGCGCCGCGGCGCCCATTAGCAGGGTCGCGGCGCCAATAAACCAGAAGATGTTCAGAACTTCCGGCACCGCGACGCCCATTTACAGGGCCGCGGCGCCACAACGGAAAATATGAAAATCTGGAAGACACCCTGATCTGAAGGCCCTCTAGCCAAATCAAAACACCAAGAATGCTCCTCCCCTCACGGAATTCAAAGTATTATCCGCCGCCACCACCACCATTTTAACCAAAGTTTGTAAGTGTCTATTTCTTTTACTGTCTTTGAGTCTACACACATTGGGGACAATGTGTGATTTAAGTTTGGGGGTGTTTTCTTTATGTGTCATGTTATGTTTTACTTAAGTCTTTTTGATTGTTTTTATGTTTATTTTGAGTCACCAAATTTTTTTCTTTTTTGAGTCATAATTGTCTGTCAAAGATCATAATTGCTGTAGTTGCTAGAAACACCTAGTGAAGTAAGGTGAAATAATGTAACGGAATTGAAGCAACTATCTAAACACTTAGGTTAGATATGCCAAAAACTCATAGAATCTGTCTATTTGGAGTTTCTTGCTTGAATTACGCATACTAAATGATAAATGCTTATGTGTTATGATTGCTTGCTATTTGAGGCGAAATAGTTAGGATATGCATGTTAGGGAGATGACTCAGGCATTTCTTTGATAGCCAATTCTCACCATTCTTTTCTATCCCGTACTTTAAAAATATCCCTAGTCAGCCCCATTGAGCCTAAATTTGAAATTTCTTCTTTGACACCCTATATTCCCACAAGTCGTACCATAAGTGAAAATATGAAATAGTGGAGTACATTGTGTTAAAAAAAAAGACAAAAAGAGTGAATAAGTCTGTTGCACCCCAATACAAAAGTAATAAGAAATAGGCAAAAGCCTAAGTTTAGGGGTGCTTGTCATTATTATATACTTCACTCTCCCAAAACAAAAGAGGGGAAAGATAGAATCGAAATGAAGAAAAGAAAAAAAAGAAAAAAAAGGGAAATACTGAAAAGCTGAAGAGCTTATGGTACACAAAAATGAGCCTAAATGCCTATTTTTACCAACCCCTACCTAAGCCTACATTACAACCCTTAAAGTCCTGAAGATCTCTTTTATGCATATCCAGAATTAGTGGAGAATAGCAAGTAAGCATGCCATAGGAATTCTTGAATTTACATGCATGATTTAGTATATCGACTTCCATTAAGCATGATGAATATGAGTTTGCGAAATATTGTCACACCCCGAACCCCGGGCCCGTGACTGGTGCCCTACCTGGGCACCCTTCTACCTTAACAACACAAGTAAACTGCGGAAATTAAATAACACTTTTTTTTAAAAAAAAAACAATCGTACGCGTGCGGCGGTTTACAAGTCGCCATGTAATATACATAACAAAAGACACTACACCGCATACGAGTCCAATCCCACATATGAATACTGCACTTAAGAGTTTTATCAAAATGACGGGACAAGGCCCCGCCGTACCCATAACTGTACCAAAGCCTGTATTGAAGGAACTATACCAAAAAGATAAACTCCCGAACAGAATGAGCTATCCAAAACTCTGAGCAGGGTCCTACACCTGCCGATCACCAAACAGCGTACCTAAACCTGCGGCATGAACGCACTTCGAATGAGGTCGATCAAGAATGCAAGTATGTGAAGTAATCGTAATAAAATCATAACAAATCTAAACAAACAGAGACATGTCGATAGCCAACCTACAAGATATAACACATAAGCGGTCATATCAAGTCGTGGACGCAGCCCTCAAAGTAACTACTCAAATATAACTATGGGTCTCACGCTCATAATATCAATCATGCCCGTGGAATCCTTCCTCACTGCCGGCAGTCCATGATGTAATAACACCAATAAGGATACATGAACACCAAGTCCCACCTGTGTCCTAAATGCCTCGTGGTCTCATGCCCCGGAATCCCACATCGTAAAAGCATGACCATAGGGTAACACAACCAAATCCGGGGACATATATGATAATCAAATTACAACACATTGTGCCTTACTAACAATGAGAGTAAACAGTAGTATCCTTACAATATAAAATAGGAAGCTCATGATCAAAACAGGACCATCCGCCCGCAGTATCATTTAACCATCCTACTCCTGGGACTATTTCACCCGTATAGGCCGCGTGGACCCGCGTGAGGTATTCCTCGCATGGGACTATTTCACCCGCATAAGCCCTTACGGACTCGCATGAGGTATTCCTCGCATAGGCTGGACCCGCCCGCATGGGACTATTTCACCCGCATAAGTCCTTACGGACCCGCATGAGGTATTCCTCGCATCGTGGGTAGCAATTCCACGGAATCTGCAAATGCCACAAACCCGGGGAATGACCCCGAAACGACTGATATACCAATAGCACACAACCGGCTATTTCCAGCACACATAGGCAATTCTCAACTAAACAAGCCAAAGTACTTATCAAGGCACACATAGAATAATTCTCAATTAATCCAGCCAAAGTACTTATCAAGGCACACTTAGACTAATTCTCAATTAATCAGGCCAAAGAACTTATCAAGGCACAAATAGAATAATTCTCAATTAACAAGCCAAAGTACTTATCAAGGCACACTTAGACAAATTCTCCATTTATCAAGCCAAAGTACTTATCAAGGCACAAATAGAATAATTCTCAATTAACAAGCCAAAGTACTTATCAAGGCACACTTAGACAAATTCTCAATTTATCAGGCCAAAGTACTTATCAAGGCACAAATAGAATAATTCTCAATTAACAAGCCAAAGTACTTATCAAGGCACACTTAGACAAATTCTCAATTTATCAAGCCAAAGTACTTATCAAGGAACAAATAGAATAATTCTCAATTAACAAGCCAAAGTACTTATCAAGGCACACTTAGACAAATTCTCAATTTATCAAGCCAAAGTACTTATCAAGGCACAAATAGAATAATTCTCAATTAACAAGCCAAAGTACTTATCAAGGCACACTTAGACAAATTCTCAATTTATCAAGCCAAAGTACTAATCAAGGCACAAATAGAATAATTCTCAATTAACAAGCCAAAGTACTTATCAAGGCACACTTAGACAAATTCTCAATTTATCAAGCCAAAGTACTAATCAAGGCACACTTAGACAAATTCTCAATTAATCAGGCCAAAGTACTACGTACGTACATTCTTTTTAAAAGACTCCTTTTTATGTAAAATCCCAAGATACTAACACCCGTAGTATCAAGGCGTGTCTATTCTTCAAAGTAAGTTACTATACTTTTTGAAACTCATTTCGAAGCTTGAAACCAAGTAACTTCAAATTTTCACAAACTAGGCAACTTATGCCGATTAATCAAAATAGACAACTTTCTAAACCTTCCATAAAGCCGTTATAACCAACTTCCCATAAAGCCGTTATAACCCTTTATGGTCTTAGACATATCCATTCCTTTTATAACCAAGAGACTTATACTTTAAAAACCAAGTATCACACACTTGCAAAACAAGTTCTTAACTTTCAAAACACTTCAAGTCTCTTAATATATAGAAAACAAGTTTCTTATACTTTTAAACCTCGAGTAACTCACTCCTTTAAAACAAGTTACTTCTCTTAAATCATGTCATTTCTCCTCTTTTAAAACAATTAAGTAAATCACTCATTTGACTCCCCTAAAGTCATTATAATGACCTTTAGGTTTTGGAACTAAGGAACTAGCCAAAAGATTTGGAAACCACTTCCTTTTCAAGACTCTATGTACTTTAAGTAAAATACTTTCACCTTTAAGAATCCAAACTTCACTAAGAAAATGGATTTTACAACTTACAATTTAAACATCAAAGTACAATCAAGGAAGTACATAGAACAAATTCTATTCTAGGCAATCCAAATACAACCAAGGAATGGATCATTTAAGGAGTAGAACATACTTTCTTAATCTTAAGGAATCATGCTAGAAGAGGAGATAGTTCACATACCTTTTCGGCTAAATCCACAAGCTAAGCCGAATGCGCCGTACGTAGAAGTGTCAACCTATAATGGTCACAACAAGACTATTAACTTCTAGTCTCTAACGTAGAATAATACTAAGTGTACGGTCTCTAATTCTACGGAAAATCGGGCAGCACTTCCTTTGTTTCTACTCACTTTGCCACCTTTTTCAAGGCCGAATACAATAACCAAACATGCCACATTTAAGGCTCCAAACAACAACCAACCAAAGGGGATTACACGCCTTACAATACGTGTAAAATTCCGCCCCACAATTCATACCAAGTAGTTTAAAACTCCAAGCCATTCTCGGCCAACTACAACTAACAATTCAAAGTCTTTTCCAATCCTTTTCCAATTCCAAGTTCTAAGGTCTAACATGTTATATAGTCATAAACAACTTCAACAACTACAATTTCCTTCTTTATACAACATGCGACGACTAAAACTAATAATCGACTTGAATTGTAATCTTAAGGCTAACATGCTAGTTTTCGGATTAGGGTTCCAATAGTCAATATAATTATCCAAGTACATAATATATATCTCATGCTTTCTAATATCCATAGCTACAATCAATAAGTAAACTTAATTGCTAAAACGACAAAATTTATACCTTTCAAAGCCCTTAAAATTTCCAAGATTCAAAGTCGCGCCTTAGCAATTCTTAGCTCCTTTCCTTAAGTTCCAATCCGCTCCAAGCACTCCTTAGAGGCCTAAGAAGAACCCATCTTCAAGTTCCAACTTCAAAGTTGAAGAACTCCTTTAGTTTCCGCCTTGCGACTAATACGAAAAAGCCATTTTTCCGAAATATTTCTATTGAGATATCCTTACAACACCCTTAGGGACCTTGGGTTAATGTCTTGTGGCTAATGGATCAAAAACTAAAATTTTTTGTGTGGGAATTTTTGCAAACCCGAGAGGTCTCTTGAAGAACACAAATGTTCTCTAATTTTTCTAAGTGTAAATGAGCTAGTCTTGCACTAGTAGTAACATTATAAAACACAATGGACGGTTTAGATATCCACAAATGTGAGGTTAGGATGAGTTTCACTTGGATCAAGCCTAGGTGGACAAGTTGACTTGTCAACAATATCAAGCTTTGGAAGACTTATCTTCTACCATGGTCAATGACCATTTTGCCCTTACACAATTTCGACCAAGCCATGTGGAAGGAGTGCCACGTGTCGCCCTCTCATCCGTCCATAAAATTTTGTAACCCTCGTGGGCCCCACAAAAATGTAAAATTCCTCGGGTGGGCCCCACGTGACCAAATCCATAAAAATAAATTTCCATAGTGTTAATAAGTTCCATACTTTACAAATATTGTCTTTTGAGAATCCAATTCTCAATAACGAGCATTTTTCCTTTCCGTCGTCCGGAAGATTTTCCGTCGGAAAAACAATTCTTCCTTTCGTACTAATTTCCAAGTCTTGTTTCCTTTCGTACATTCTCTTTTACATGTCCTGGACTTACGGGGTGCAACAAATATCTAGCTCCATGTGCTTAGTGTGCTGAAATTTCATGCTATATGTTCCTGCATATTATTTTGTTAACCTTCATGTTTTTCTAGTTAACACTAATGCAGCAAAAGTGATCAATGGCAGTGAGTCTTTTTATTTTTTATTCTTTGAGTCTTTTATTTTATTTCTTTCTATCTTTGCTCGAGGGCGAGCAAAGGTTAAGTTTGGGGGTATTTGATCGGTGTATTTTATATACACCTTTTGAGTCAGTTTTAGTTAGTCTTTTGTCCCATTTTGCACATATAAGTGTCGTATTATGATAGTTTTTTCTTTCTTTTGAGTCAAAGTGGTTAAAATGGCCAAATGGCGGAAAAAGAGCAAAAAGAGGGCAAAATAGGAGATGCCAGAGCTGGAAATAGAGAAAGTGGCGAACGAGGGAAAAATCAAGACCAGCCATGCGCCTCGCACTGCTGTGGCCGCGCCCACTATCCAGAGGTCGAAGACTCGGCGCGGCGCCTTAGACGACAGCGGGCGCGGCGCTAAACATCCGAGGAGCTACAGAAGTTACAGCGCCGCGGCGCCCTCAGACAGCAGATATCAAGGCCGCGGCGCCAAAACACCCGACGGATGGCAGAACTTCCGCACGCGCTGGCGTTGTCTGGGCGCGGCGCCGACGCTGAAAAATTAGGTCTTTGACGAAAAATCGGGCTCAAGGAAAAGAGGGAGGCGGTTTGCAGCCTATAAAAGGAGAACCCTAGGCAGTTTTTAAGGGTTCCCCTTCTTGCACAACACAAGACTTTGGCTTGGAGATTGGATACCATTAGTTTAGTAATTTCTTTTCCTTTTCTTTACTTTATTTCGCTTTATGATGAACTTTGAATTAGTTTTTGTCATATTTATGGCTAGGAACTAATTCTCTTATAGGGTTTTCCATGTTGAATTGCTAGAAACTTATGTTATAAATTAATGCATGCTTATGGTTATTTTTCTTATTGTGAGATCTATCCAATAATTGAGTTGAATTCTTGGTAATTAATTGACAACTAATTATCACTATATGATTTCTAATCGATTAAAAGGGGGTGTCACGATTCGCCCGGCCCGTGGATCGTGTCTTACCCGCACCCAAGTAGTCATACATCGAGAAATCAGCGAATATAAACAACCAAGATATGAAACAAGATAAATAAGACACGCTTGGAAAAGTTGCCTTCGCATATATGTATATAAATACCCCAAAATGAACAAGCTACATCCCAACCTTACAACAGTTCATGCACCTCTAAGAGTTTAAAACAACAATGGCGGACAGTGGCCCCGCCATACCCTGAATGCAAATATCTACAACGACAGGGGACCATACCAAAATGCTAAGCCTCCGGAGAAACGGAGCTTTTCCAACGCTGAAACGGTGATCCTAAGAACGGGGATCAACAGTAGGAGTACCTTTACCTGCGGCATGAACGCAGCCCCCCGAAGGAGGTCAGTACAACAGGTACCAAGTATGTGAAACTGAAAATACTGTAAATGAAATCATAGTAGTCTATATAAAGCAGGAGACATGTATGATAACCAAAACTACAGTTCACAATAAATAAGCAGTCATGTCAAGTCAGGGACTCACGCCCTCAAAGTCATCACTCAAATGTAGCAATGGGTCTCACGCCCACAACATCAATCATGCCCGTGGAATACCTTCCTCACTGCCGGCAGTCTATGATATAAAAACACCAAGGAATATACATGAACACCAGGTCCTACCTATGTCATCATAAAACCGTACGGGGTAAGTACGAAGGCATAGCCGACTACTAAAACCCACAGTACAAACAAGGTCGTAAACTGTATCATGAGATCTGTCTAGACCGTCACATGATCAAAGCTGGCCACTCGCCCGCAGTATCTAATGTGCGCGTCTAGCCCTGGAACTTCCCGTAGCTCCGCATGGGCCACTCCAATGGCCCGCATGAGGTATTCCCCGCATCGAGGGTAGCTACTCCCCGGCAGCGTCCTGGACTCGCCGTCCGCATGGCCACAAAGACCGCATGACCACAAGGGCCGCATACTAACCTGGAACTCCCGCAGTTCCGCATAGGCCATACAGACCCGCATAAGGTATTCTCGAATCATAGGTCACACAGACCCGCCTGAGTCTACCCCGCATCGGAGGGCAGCTTAACCCCCGGAATCATGAGTGATATAATACTAACATAACAGCTTATCGTTAAACAACCTAAGCACAACAAGGGAAAACCCCTTTACACAAACATCACAAGATACTAACTCACGTAGCATCCTAACATGTTTACTTATCAAGTCAACAAGAAAGTATTACAAGACTATCACAAATCAATACAATTAAGTTATTCACACAAGGTACTTTCTACATTATGTTAACAAGTTCGGGTTTTTAGCCCCAAAGTACTTCATGTATTACTCTTTTAAAAGATCCGTTTCTTTCACAAAGGTCACACAATACCCGTAGTATAAAAATAGAGTGATTATCTTGAAGTAAATCAAAACACTTCTCTTTGTAAAATCAAGTAACATCATTCTTTTCCCAACGTTCAAGTTTGCCTAATTTCAATTACTCAAGTTTTTCATTTTCGAAAGGTTTCGTAGTTCATAGTTTTAATCCTTTAAAACAATTTGAGAAACATATACCTTATGTGTGAGTAGGTTATTATTGTTCATAACAATCTTATTACAGCAGCCATGATCTAGGAAATGTAATATCATTTTGTCTCATCTTAGCTCCTATGCAGATGGAAGTTTCTACTGGTTTTAATAATACTTTATTAGTCAAAACATTTCCCTTTATTAGCGCTGCTGTGGTTTGTTCGACATTCATTCTGATCGGTAAAACATCATTCCTTTGAAAACTAAAATACTCATTACTCACGAATGAGGTTTCACACTTTTTAACAAAATTCACATTAGTATAATTAAGTCAAGTCTCTTATTTTCTTAAATCAATAAATCATTATTTTTATCACTCTTAAGTCGTTATACCTAACTTCCCATAAAGCTAGTATAACTCTTAAGCTTTTAAAACCAAGTGTTACTCTTCTTTCAAAAAGGTTTCTTAATTCTTTTGAACTATTTCAGATTCTTTTTATTCAGGCTTAAGTCAAAAGACATTGCCGTAATTATTATTCAGCTTAAGTCCAAGACATTGCCGTAATTATTATTCGGGCTTAAGTCCGAAGACATTGCCGTAATTATTAATCAGTTAACACACGTACGTCTACCGTACTATATACATATTCTTTAAAATATCATGCTCAAGAGGATAGGAAGAATCACATACCTTCTCGGCGAAATCCATCTGCCAAGTTGAATATGTCGCGCGCAGAGAATCGACCTATAATACCAAATACGCCTATCAACGTCTAGATCAGATCGCATAAAGCTCTAAGCGAGAGGGTTCTATATCCTACGGAAAGTTGGGCAGCACTTCCTACCCTGAGATACTCAAGTTCATCGTGAAAACAAATTCATGTAAGTACAGTTTGATTATTCTTCTTTTAAACCCTTCTACTGTGATAACACTTCAATTCTTTCTTTAATATCCTTCTGAGTATAAATACTTATTCTTATACTTCTACAGTATGTATTCTCTAATACAAAAGAGAGTTAGGATTATTTACCTCGGTAAGCCCAATAATATCCTAGATATAAGTCGATCCGGAGCAAGGCTTAGCTCCTAAGTTCATGCTCCGATAGCCCCAAGAATCCTTAGAAGTTCTACACCACTTCTACTTAAATACTATAAGGGATTTGGGCTAGGGTATTTTGGTCATTATAACAATACTTGGAAGACAACATTCTTACCAAGGGAGGGGGGGTTGTGTTTCGGCTAGGGCTTGCTTTAGAGGGGGGGGGGGGGCTGTTATACCCCGTATTTTCAGAGTATGTACGAAAGGACGTACGTAGAAAATTTGAACTTGAAGATTTGGCTTGGCCGATTTATTTTTGTGCACAACCACCGGTTAGAGTCGTTTTTCGACGAAACGTTTTCACAGCTTTCGTAGGGAAAATTCCGGCTATGTCATTTTTAATTTTTACGGATTTTTCCGAGAGACGAAACGTGTTGGGCCAACAAGAGGGCGCCACTTGGCACCCTCTCATTGGCGGACGTGAGTGGGCGGTAAAGGGAGGGTTGGACGAATTGGCCTTGTTGGTCAAGGGGAGTTGGTAGGATATTTTGTGTGTTAGTTGGTTAGGGTGCACTTGGCAAGATCTTGGCCCTACACTTGCCTTGCACTTGGCAAGATCTTGGCCATTGGTTGGCCTTGGCTTGTCCTATAAATACCCTCTCCCTTTGAAGACTTCTTCATCCAAATAATTTCCTAAGTCTAAAAATTCCTCCCTCCCTTGTAGTATAGTTCTCGTCCCCCTCCCCCTTGTGAGGCCTTGGCCGAGAGCCCTTCTCCCCCCCCTTGGCCGAGAGTACCCCCCCCTAGTGGGGTAGGCCGAGGGGTATACACCCCCCCTTGTGGTGTTGTCTCGTATAAATACCCCCCTCTTGGTAGAAATACTCTCAAAAGTATTGTTATAATGCCCAAATTACCTTAGCCGTATACCTTGTAGTATTCTAAGGTTATACCTTTACAAAAAGCCCAGTTATACTATTATACTTCCCGTCACTACAAAACCGAACCCGCAGTAAAATCTCCATAGTTAGTTGGGGTAGTATGTAGAAGTTGGTTAGAACTTCTAAGGGTGGTTTAGAGCGGGTTGGAGCGCGCGGAGTTGGAGCTAAACGTTGCTCAGGATCGACATTTAAACTTGGATAATTTTGGGCTTATCGAGGTAAACACTCTTGACCTTCTATTGTAATTGGAAATTACATGTTGTTAGAATATATAGTTGGAGTATACTATATATAGAAACGTAGTCCGATGTCTTTTGACTTAAGCCTGAAGAATAAAAAACATTACATAGACTTGTAGCATTACTGTGAAGTAGAATTGTACACGTCCGGTTAGATATAACTTGGCTTGATAGCCTCGATAGAGGAGATTTGGGAGAAGCTGAATTTTCTGTAGAATGTTCTACGATAAGATCTAGATGTTAATAAGCGCCTTGTGGCCTTATAGGTTGAAGTACTGCGTGTGGCGCGATCTACTTGGCTTAAGGAGTAGCCGACGGCTTGAGGTACTTGGAGCGTTTTGCTATTAGTCGATACTCGTCGCGAGGTATGTGAACCTCTTCCTATCTCTTCTAGCATGATATGTGTGTAACTATGTAGTACGGTAGACGTACATGTGTTAAATGTATTTGGTTGGTCTAAAACATAAAGTGTTATAACGGCTTTATGGGAAGTTTGTTATAATAGCTTTATATATGTAAGAGAATACTTGTGGTTTTTAAAAGGTAACTGATTTGAACTATAACTGGCTGGTTATGTGATAATAAAGAACTTGAAGTATTTCAAAAGATTTTTGAATCATTTTGAAAGAAGAAGTAATACTTGGTTTTTAAAAACTTAAGAGTTATACTAGCTTTATGGGAAGTTAGGTATAACGGCTTAAGAATGTTCTACTGATTTCGGAAATCAGAATGTGTATCGACAAACCACTGCAGCGTTAATAAAAGGAAATGTTTTGACAGATTAAGTATTATTAAAACCAGTAGAAACTTCCATCTGCATAGAAGCTAAGATGAGACAAAATGATATTTCCTAGATCATGGCTGTTGTAATAAGATTGTTATAAACAAGAATGTCCTACTCACACATAAGGTTTATGTTTTTCAGATTGTTAAAAGAGAATTATATTCCTAAATAAATAAGACTATGAACTACGAAACCTTTCTAAAATAAGAAACGTAAACACTTGAAATTAGGCAAACTTGGACGTTTGGAAAATAATGTTGTTACTTGATTTTACAAAGGTAAGTATTTTGATTACTTAAAAAGACAGTCACTCTATTTTATACTACGGGTATTGTGTGACTTGTGTGAACGAAACGGTTCTTTTAAAGATTTAATGTGTGAAGTACTTTGGGGATAGGTACCCGAACTTGTTAGTAAAAAGTACCTTGTGTGAATAACTTGATTGTATTGGTTTGTGATAGCCTTGTAATACTTTCTTGTTGATTTGATAAGTAAACATGTTAGGATGCTACGTGTGTTAGTATCTTGTGATTAGTATGTAAGGGGGCCACTCTTGTTGTGCTTACGTTGTCAAACGTTAAGCCCGTTGTACTGTTATTATATCACATACCCCCTTGACTTGTTATACCGAGGGCTTGCCACCCTTGATGCGGGTCTATACGGCCTATGCAGTCCTTGTGACTATGCGGAGTTGCGGGAGCTCCAGGATTGATCATTCCGGGTGTTTAGCCTGATGCGGGGGATGCCCTATGCGGTCTTTGAGGGACTATGCGGTCTTTGAGGGACTATGCGGGCTGCGGGAGCCTAGGTGGATACCGGGTTGTCGCCTCGATGCGGGTATACCTCGGCGATGCAGGACCATGATTCGAGGAATACCTCATGCGGGTCTGTGTGTGACCTATGCGGAGCTGCGGTAGTTCCAGGGATAGACGCGCACATTGATACTGCGGGCGAGTGGCCAGCTTCGATCATGTGGTGCGGTCTAGAAAGACCTCGTGATGCAGTTTATGGTATTTTGTTTGTACTGCGGGTCTTAGTAGTCGGCTATGCCTTCGTACTTACCCCGTACGGTTCTATTGTGATGACTTGAGGGCGTGAGTCCCTGACTTGACATGACTGTTTATTTATTGTGAACTGTAGTTTGGTTATCATACATGTCTCCTGCTTTATATAGACTACTATGATTTCATTTACAGTATTTATTTCAGTTTCACATACTGCACTGTTATCGACCTCCTTCTGGGCTGCGTTCATGCCGCAGTAAAGGTACACCGCCGTTGATCCTCGCCTTAGGGTCCTGGGCCGTTTGGGAAAGCTCCGTTTCTCCGGAGACTTATCTTGGTATAGTCCCCTGTTGTGGTAGGTGCTTACATTCAGGGGTATGACGGGGCCCTGTCCCGTCGTTGTTGTCATATTATTCGTAGAGGTCTGTAGTACTGTTGTGGGCAGAATTTGTAAGAGGGTTGTAACTGTTCAAATTGCTATTTATATATATACCGAAGGTAACCGTTTTTGGTTAGCCTGTCTTCTTATTTCACTGTCATATTACATTGGTTTCATGTATTGTCTTTATGTTCCGCTCTCTCCCTGCCCTTTAGAGGTCTGTCGTTGAACCTCTCTCTCCCTGTCCTCAATCCCCTGTGCATATGCCTGCATCCTGGCAATATCCATACCTGGCTGAAGGGCCACTCCCAGGCAAGCAGTGATCTTATAGCGGTCTAGCCCCATAACATAGCGATGAACTCTATCAACCATGTCATCCACAATAGTGTGCGCATACATGGCCAACGAGTCAAACTCCAGGTTGTATTCCCTGATGGTCCTCCTATTCTGCCTCAATGACAAGAACCTATCAACACGGGCTCTCCTCATCTCAGGAGGCAAAATATGATCAATAAAGGCCTCTGTGAACTCATCCCAAACAGCGGGAAGAATACCCACACCTCTAGACAGCTCCCATGACTCAAACCAGTTCAACGCAATATTGCGTAACCGGTAAGAAGCTAACACAACTGACTCTATCTCCGAGGCCCTAAGCACCTGCATAGTCCGCTGTATTTGCCGAATGAACTCCTGAGGATCATCCTCAGATCTCGAACCATAGAACTCGGGTGGACTACAACCCAGAAAATCTCGAATCCTCAAACTGTTGGCTCTAGGGTTAGCTACCTGCTCCTGTCAGCGCAGCCCTACCACTATGCTAGTCAATAACCTGATCTGCTCTCCATAATATCTAAACTCTGCCCCTAGCTGCGGAACTGGAGGCTCGGGTATCGGAACCTCCGAGCTGCGCCGTTTCGCCTCTAATACCGCCGGCGAATCGAACTCGCCGCCGAGCCACAACCTCGCATATAACTGGGCTCGAGTAATCGTAACCCTTCAGGTACCACTAGCAGCTCCTGCTGCTGCCTTGCCCTTCTGGGCCCTGGTCGCCTTCCGTGGAGGCATAACTGATTCATATACATAAGAATACGTCAGAGACGGATCAACCTAATAACACAACTCTACTGCACGATCTCAGAGTGAGAAGAATGGAAACCAATCCTAAATGTCCTGCAGCCTCCTGGTTATAGATGTGGTGCACAACACACCGATAACCAAGACTCTACTAGACACGGTCTGTAGACACTTTCCGAAGACTAACTGCTTTGATACCACTTTTGTCACGACCCGACCCCGGACCCGCGACTGGTGCCCTACATGGGAAAACTTACAGGTATACATCAGAGATAATCAGCGGAACATACATGAAACTTATAAAATAAATCAACAAGAAATAAACAACAGGTTAGCCGATAAGGCTACCTCCATGGACGCATATACATATACATAACCAAACGCAGTTACATCTTTCTTCTTTACAAACCGACCCACAAGATATGACTACAGACCTCTAAGAATTTCAACTGTGGCGGAACAGGGCCCCGCCATACCCCGAATGTACATAAATCTACAACATCAGGGAAACCGTATCCAAAAGATAAGCCTCCGGAGTGAATGGAGCTTCTTCCCAAAAACTGAACAGAGATCTTAAGAGCAAGGATCACCAACCTATGTACCTAATACCTGCGGGCATAAACGCAGCCCCTCGAAGGGGGTCACAACAGATACCGAGTATGGAACAAAAATAAGGTACAGTAAACAAATCATAACTGTACAAAAGAATGACATGGGAAAATATAAAAAGGGTAAATACCAGATCCTACCGTGTCATTACCATCTCGTGAACTTAATCGTACTTTATTATCTTTTCCCATTTTTCAATAAAAGTTATAGTCACATTATTACGTACATACTTAGGGAAAATCATCAAGTTCATAAACATATAACTTATGTATCTTGTATAACATAATCCGGCCCTTTTTGGAGGGACGCCTCATTTTGGAGTTCACTTTGATTATCCATACGTGATAATGTAACCCGGCCCATTTGCGGGACACGGCGAATTCGTAAAAATCTTCCAAACGAAGGTATACTGCCCGACCCATTCTGGGACGCGATAAAGTTATGTAAGTGTTATACCCCGTATTCTCAGGGTATGTATGCGAGGACGTACGTACGAGAGCACGACAGAAAAATTGGAAAGGAAGAAAGAGGTGATTCTTCCACGGAAAAAGTTTCCGGTTTTTGTAAGGAAAAATGTTCGTTGAAGGGAATTGGGTTCCCAGATTTGGAATTTGGGCTTCTTAGATTATATTAGAATTTTGAGATTTTATTTTCAGAAATGGTCACGTGGGGCCCACGGGAGAAATTTACGATTTTGTGGGGCCCGCTTTGATTTTGAGATTTTGGCCATTTTGGATATTTTCGGAAGATGGATTATTTTGGACAAGTAGGAGGGCGACACGTGTCACCCCCCCCCCTAGGTGGCTTGGCCGAAGTTACCTTTGTGCACAACACCCGGTTAGAGTCGTTTTTCGACGAAACCTTTTGCGTAACATGCGAAGGGAAAATAGCGGCGATGTCGGGTTGTATTTTTGCGGCTTTTTCCGAGCGGCGAACATTTTGGCCAACAAGAGGTGACACTTGTCACCTCGTGGACGCCTTAGGGCGGTTTGGCTCGCCGATTGGTGCCTTGTTATGGCATTGTTTTGTGCAATGTTTTGTGCAATGTTTTGTGGCTTGTTTTGTGGAGTAGGGTTAGGGGGCACTTGGCTTGATCTTGGCCTTACACTTGCCTTGCACATGGCTTGATCTTGGCCATTGGTTGGCCTTTGGTTTTCCTATAAATACCCCCCTAAGCTTGAAGACTTCTTCATCCAAAAATCTTCCAAGTCTTGAGTCCCTCTCCCTCCCTTTGAGGTGTTCTCGCCCTAAGCCTTCCTCCCCTTGAGTGGCCTTGTGGCCGAGAGCCTCCTCCCCTTTGTGGTGCTAGCCATGGTACCCCTAGCCTAGTTGTTTCGTATAATACACCCTCTTGGTAGAAATACTCTCTGAGTATTGTTATAATGCCCAAAATACCTTAGCCTTTACCTTGTTGTATTCCAAAAGTTACCTCTATACGTAGAGCCCAGAATACTACCTTTTGTCCTTTTAGTCTCAAACCAAACCCTAAGGAAATCTTCATAGTTGGTGAAGTATTTGAGTAGAAGTTGGTTAGAACTTCTAAGGGTTGTTTGGAGCGGATTGAGCGCACGAGTAGAGCTAAACCTTGCTCGGGATCGACATTATAACTTGGATAATTTTGGGCTTGTCGAGGTAAATGTTCTTGACCCTTATTGTAATTGGAGATTACATGTTGTAGGAATATATAGTTGAGGTATACTATATATGAATCGAATCAGTATTTACATAGGATTGTATTGCGATGAGACTTGTGTAGTATTCTTGAGTAGAATTGTACACGCCCAGGTTAGGCGTAACCCCTCGGTTGGCTTAGTAGCCGCCTCGATGGAGAGGAGATTTACGCTGTTGCGGGGGGGAGATGCTGCCGATTTTTCTGTAGAATATGGAACCGTGCGGTTAGAAGTTAATAGACGTTTGTGGCCTTATAGGTGGAAGTACTGCGAGTAGCGTATTCTACTTGAAGAGTGGAAACGGCTAGCCAGGTTACAGTACTGTGGAGCGTTTTGCTTATTGTCGATACTCGTCGCGAGGTATGTGAACCTCTTCCTATCATCTAGCATGATATGTGTGTAACTATGTAGTACGGTGGACGTACAGGTACTAAGTGTATTTGTTTGGTTTAAACATAAAGTGTTATAACGGCTTTATGGGAAGTTGGTTATAACAACTTTATGTAGGTAAGAAAATGGTTTACTGATGTTAGAAGTTAAAAGACTTGATCTGATAAGATAAGAGACTTAACTTATTTGTTTTAATGTGGATGTTGTGTGAAACCTCATTCGTGAGTAATGAGTACTTGGTTTTTAAAGGGATAATGTTTTACTGATTTCGGGAATCGAATGTGTATCGACAGCACCACCGCGGCGTTAATAAAGGAAAATGTATTGAATAATGATGTGTTGTATTAAAACCGAGAAACCTCCATCTGCATAGAAGCTAAGATGAGACAAAATGATATTACATTTTCTAGATCATGGCTGCTGTAATAAGATCGTTATAAACAAGAATAATCTACTCACATATATGACATATGTTACTCAAATGTTTTAAAAGAGATTAAGACTATGAGTTATGAAACCTTTCTAAAATAAGTGACTTGAGCATTTGAAATTAGGCAAACTTGAACGTTTGGAAAATAATGTTGTTACTTGATTTTACAAAAGGGGAAGTGTCTTGTTTACTTAAAAAGATAGTCACGATTTTTATACTACGGGTGGTGTGACTTATGTGAAAGTACTTTGAGTTGTGTGAAACTTGCCTATGCTTGTGATGATAGCCTTTGTTGTACAAGTGTTGTATTTCTGTGTTACCGCGTCTCTCGATAGAGGGCCGGTTGACTTGTTGAGAACTTACTTGGACGTGCTGGCAGTGACGGAGAATTCCACGGGTATGTTTCCATTTTAATTACTGTCTTGTTGTCGATGTTACATAGACATGTCTACACCGAGGTAGAATTCCGGGGGCATGTGGCCATGCGGCAGGGTTGATCACCCAGTATATTGTTGTTGATGTCACATGGACGTGTCTACACCGAGGTAGAATTCCGGGGGCATGTGGCCATGGGGCATTGGTATTATTGTTGCATCATGGACATGTCTACACCGAGGCAGAATTCCGGGGCACGCGCCGTGATGCGAACATGATTGATGTTGGGCGTGAGACCCATAGTTATATTTGAGTGATGACTGAGGACGTGAGTCCTCGATCGACATGATCGCTTTTATGTTGTGAATCAGAGTTTGGTTATCATACATGTCTCCCGCTTTATATAGACTAGTATGATTTCATTTACGATTTTACGCTTTCATACTTGGTACTGTTAGATCGACCTCCTTGGGCTGCGTTCATGCCGCAGTAGAGGTACATCGGCCGTGGATCCTCGCCATAGGATCACGCCAACAGATTGGAAGCTCCGTTTCTCCGAGGCTTATCTTTTGCATGTGTTCACGAGTTGTAGGTTCTTGAACATTCAGGTATGGCGGGCCCCTGTCCGTCATAGTGTTGTAAATCTTAGAGGTCCGTAGAATCAGCAAGTGTGGTTGTAAAAGGATTAAACTGCTCGTGTTATGTATACCGAAGGCAACCGCTTGGTTGGCTCGTTTATTATTATATCTCTTGTTTCATGACTCATGTGTTATGTTCCGCTGATTTTCTCGATGTATGTATCACTAGGGTGCCCGGTAAGGCACGATCACGGCCCGACCGGGTGTGATGAAAGTCCGCCCATAAAGGTATACTGATCCGCCCATTCTCGACGCGATAATGTCATATAAGTCTGCCCATAAAGGTATACTGCCCGACCCATTCCTGGGACGCGATAAAGTCGTATAAGTCTGCCCATAAAGGTATACTGCCCGGCCCATTCCTGGGACGCGATAAAGTCATATAAGTCTGCCCATAAAGGTATACTGCCCGGCCCATTCCTGGGACCTGATAAAGTCCTCTTTACATAACATTTTAAATCATATTTTCACTTCTTCTTAAGTCGTTATAACAGCTTCCCATAAAGGTATTATAACAACCTTTCACTTTAGAGAACTTAAGACACTTTTATTCCTTATTACATTAGTTTAAACCCAAAAGTACTACATACATACATACTTAAAAAGAATCATAAAACTCCTTATCTTTTAAATTAATAACCTTCTTCTTTTGAAAACTCAAGTTACTTTCTCTTTTGAAATCAAGCCTCTTAACTTTTGAAATAATTCATGGAAACCATACTTTTTTTTAAATCAAGTCATTCCTTTCTTTAAGAATCAAGTCCCATAACTTGAAAAATAAAGTCTCATAACCTTTTAAGAAATCAAGGTTCATAGTCTTAAAACTTCATAACATAAACTCTTTTAAATTAAGTAACATATACTTTTATGAGTTGTGAATAGGTTATACTCGTTTATAACGATCTTATTAAAGCAGCCAAGATCTAGAAAATGTAATACAATTTTGTCTTATCTTGGTTTCTATGCAGATGGAGAATTCTACCCATTTTAATATAATTGATTGTCGATACATTTTCTTTTATTAACGCTGAAATGGCTTGTTCGATACTTATTCTCATTCGTGCAGTAAATTAGCAAAGTCAACTCGACTCCAAATACTTCCTAACGACTCTTACCAACATCCCCCATAAGACTTGATAAGAACTTAGGATAACTTAGACACAACTTTTACATAGACTAAATCAACATACGTACCTCTTAACTTCTAAGAGTAGAAGGAATCTTGAAATAACACCACATGTATATTTCACACATAGAACATGCCAAAAGAAGGAAGAGGTTCACATACCTCGCGACGATTATCGACAAGTAGCAAAATGCTCCAAAGTACTATAACCTTGCTAGATTTTCCACCCTTTAAGTAGAATACGCTATGCGTAGTACTTCAACCTATAATGGCCATAATACGTCTATTAACCTCTAGCTTCAAACGTAGAATATTCTATGTGTAAAGTCACCAAATTCTACGGAAAATCGGACAACACTTCCTTTGTTTCTACATACTTTTCCACCTTTTCAAGGCCCAAATTCAATAACCAACATGCCACATTTAAGGCGCAACAAATCAACAATTCAAAGGGGATTACATGCCTCAATAGGATGTGTACAATTCTTCCCCACAATTAATATAAAACCGTCCAATAACTTTAGGCAATTTTCGGCAATATCAAGGACAACAACAACATCTATTTCTTTCCAATTCCATTTCTAATCCAAGTCATTATTCCAACATGTAATATAAGTCACGATCAATTATAACGACTATAGTCCTTTCCTTAAATAACATGCGACGACTAAACTAATAACCAAATTGAATTTCAATCTCAAAGGCTAAACATGCTAGTTTCGGATTAGTGGTTCCAATATCCATAACACTTGTAAATATTCATTCTAATATCATATTCTCATCTATCAACTACTACAACATGAAATCTTGAATTATAATAGCAAGATGGAGATTAATACCTCTTTTAAGCCCAAATACGATCCAAACCTAAAGTCGATTCGTAGCAACTTTAGCTCCTCTTTTCGACATTCCAATCCACTCCAAGTAACCCTTAGAAGCTTGTGAAGAACTCCTCTTCAAGTTTCAACTTCAAGGTTGAAGAACACCTTAGGTTTTCGCCTTGCGACTAACGTAAAAACGTCGTTTTTCTGGGATCCTTCTAATGATATATCCTTACCATATCCTTAGGAACCTTGGTTTAAAGTATTGTGAATTGTGGACAACAAACGAAAAATTTTGTCTTGCAAAGAGGGGCAAACCCGAGAGCAACTTAAGACATGAACAAGTTTTTCTTGAAATTTTACTAAGTGTGGGAAGCTTGTCTTGCTACTAGTGTGGTTATATAACAACATGGAGGGTCAAGATTAGAACAATTGGGTGGCTTGGA
Source organism: Przewalskia tangutica (assembly GCA_029844215.1). Classification (NCBI taxonomy): domain Eukaryota; kingdom Viridiplantae; phylum Streptophyta; class Magnoliopsida; order Solanales; family Solanaceae; genus Przewalskia; species Przewalskia tangutica. Next base: position 48,826,047 of record CM056720.1, read on the forward strand.
TGCATTTCATTTAAAGATCTAGTCAAGTGGCTCATTTGACTTAGTCAAATATATCAAGCTCTAGCTTGAAAGACTTGTTCATCTTAGCTTTGGGTCAAATGACTTTTCTACCCTTGGTCCATTCGACCAAGACTATCCAAAGGGGGGGGGGGGGGTGACATGTGTCACCCTTCCATTCGTCGCAATATTTCGTTTCCCGACAATTCCATAATTCCGATAAGTTTTTACTAGTCTCAAACCTTAACGTTTTTGAGTTGTTGCGTACGTTCTTATAAACATGTCCTGGAAATATGGGGTGTAATAGAAAAGGTGGAAAAGTACGTAGAAACAAAGGAAGTGTTGCCCGATTTTCCGTAGAATTAGAGGGTTATTAGTTGGTATAAGTCTTACAATAGTAAGTAAAATTTTGATAGAAGTACTATGGCCATTATAGGTTGAAGTACTATGTGTAGCATGGTCTACTTGGATTAAGGAATAGCCGATGAAGTTGAAGTACTTGGAGCGTTTTGCTATGTATCGAAATAGTTAGTCGTCGCGAGGTATGTGGACTTCCTCTTCTATAAGACATGAGTATTTTTATGGTATACTTGCCTTGTTGTTAGGATTATACATGACTTGATATTTGAGTATACTTGCCTTGTTGTTGGGAGTATACATGACTTGTTGTTTGAAGTATACTTGCCTTGTTGTTAGGAGTATACATGACTTGGTATTTGAGTATACTTGCCTTGTTGTTGGGAGTATACATGACTTGTTGTTTGAAGTATACTTGCCTTGTTGTTAGGAGTATACATGACTTGATATTTGAGTATACTTGCCTTGTTATTTGGAGTATACGTGACTTGCCTTCTTGAAGTACTTGCCTTGTAATTAGGAAGTATTCATGTTATAGATTTTAGGCTAAAATCATGTCTAGAATATTCCTAAGTTCTTACCAAGTCTTATGGGGGATGTTGGTAAGAGTCGTTAGGAAGTATTGGAGTCTAGTTGACCTTGCTAAGTTACTACACTAATGAAACAGGGACCGAACAAGCCATTGCAGCGTTAATGAAAATGTATCGGTAACCAATTATATTGAAATGAGTAGAATCTTCCATCTGCATAGAAACTAAGATAAGACAAAATTGTATTACATTTTCTAGATCATGGCTCAATGGACGAGATCGTTATAAACGAGTATAACCTATTCACGGCTCATAAAGTATTAATTTTGTAAGTAAATGAGACATGGTTTTGAAAAGTATATGTTACTTGATTTTGAAAGGGGAAGTAACTTTAGTTAAAGGTATAAGTTACTTGATTGATTTAAAGAGAATACATGATTTGATTGGAAAGAGTAAGTGACTTGATTTAAAGGCATAAGTTACTTGGTTTTAAAAGTATAAGTTACTTGGTTTTAAAAGTATAAGTTACTTGAGTTTAAAAGAGTAAGTAACTTGGTTTTAATAGTGAAAGTACTTTTGGGTCCAACGCCCTAATATTTCATGAAACGATTCTTTTATAAAGAATAGATGTACAAAGTCGTTAGGAAGTATTGGAGTCTAGTTGACCTTGCTAAGTTACTACACTAATGAAACAGGGACCGAACAAGCCATTGCAGCGTTAATGAAAATGTATCGGTAACCAATTATATTGAAATGAGTAGAATCTTCCATCTGCATAGAAACTAAGATAAGACAAAATTGTATTACATTTTCTAGATCATGGCTCAATGGACGAGATCGTTATAAACTAGTATAACCTATTCACGACTCATAAAAGTATTAATTTTGTAAGTAAATGAGACATGGTTTTGAAAAGTATATGTTACTTGATTTTGAAAGGGGAAGTAACTTTAGTTAAAGGTATAAGTTACTTGATTGATTTAAAGAGAATACATGATTTGATTGGAAAGAGTAAGTGACTTGATTTAAAGGCATAAGTTACTTGGTTTTAAAAGTATAAGTTACTTGAGTTTAAAAGAGTAAGTAACTTGGTTTTAATAGTGAAAGTACTTTTGGGTCCAACGCCCTAATATTTCATGAAACGATTCTTTTATAAAGAATAGATGTACAAAGTTCTTTGGGTTCAATTCCTTACATGACATGATAATGCCTTGGTTGTATTAAAAGAAAAGACGTGGTAGTACTTTAGATTTCTAAAATGAAGGTGGTTATAACGGCTTTATGGGAAGTTGTTATACAAGTTTTGTGGAAAGTCAAGAGATGGTTTAAAATGACATATGGTTGCATTGATACACCGAGTCCCATGGTGGGCCGGGACACGTTGCATGTACACACATGAGAATTATATGGATAGTCATGATTACACCGAATCCCCTAATGGGCCGGGACACGTTATAGGTGCATATGTGAGGAAGATGACCACACTGAGACCCAGAATGGGCCGGGGCACGTTATACCTTACATGACTTATATGACTTAACACCGAGACCCAGAATGGGCCGGGACACGTTATACCTTACATGACTTATATGACTTTACACCGAGACTCAGAAAGGGTCGGGACATGTTATACCTTATATGACTTTACACCGAGATCCAGAAAGGGCCGGGACATGTTATACCTTATATGGCTTTACACCGAGACCCAGAAAGGGTCGGGACATGTTATACCTTATAGGACTTTAAACCGAGACCCAGAATGGGTCGGGACACGTTATACCTTACATGACTTATATGACTTTACACCGAGACCCAGAAAGGGCCGGGACATGTTATACCTTATATGACTTTACACCGAGACCCAGAAAGGGCCGGGACATGTTATACCTTATATGACTTTACACCGAGACCCAGAAAGGGCCGAGACATATTATACCTTATAGGACATCACACCGAGACCCAGAATAGGCTGGGACACGTTATACCTTACATGACTTATATGACTTTACACCGAGACCCAGAAAGGGCCGGGACATGTTATACCTTATACGACCTTACATCGAGTCCCAATATGGGTTGGGACATGTTAGATAGATAGTATGAGTACCGAGTCCCACTATGGGCCTGGATAGGTTATAGGTACGGAGTATGATACATTATCTATACGTGTATGAACAGGGTGATTCTATGAGTAGGAATCCATGAGGCGAGTACAGTAGTACAGTGGTACAGTGGTACAAGGGTACAGGGGTACAGTGATACAAGGTACAGTTGGCTCTGATTGTTATGACACGGTAGGATCTGGTATTTGATTTTCATACTTGCCCCTGTCATTCTTTTATACAGTTATGATCTTATTTACTGTACTGTATTTTCATTCCATACTTAGTACTGTTAATCGACTTCTTCTGGGCCGCGTTCATGTCCGCAGGTCTAGGTACACAGTTATGGATCCGCGAGCTTAGGATCCTGATTCATCATTTTGAGATGGCTTGTCACGACCCGTTCCGGGGCCCGTGACTGGTGCCTTACCCCGGGCACCCTAGTGATACAACATCAGAGTAATCAGCGGAACATAAAGACAATACATGAAACCAATGTAATAAGACAGTGAAATAAGAAGACAAAGCAACCAAAAACGGTTACCACAAGATATATAAATAACAATTTGAACAGCTACATCCCTTTCTACCACTCGCCCATAACAAGATTACAGCACTCTAAGAATGATATGACAACAACGACGGGACAGGGCCCCGCCATCCCCCTGACTGTCAGCACCTACAATCCACACGGGACTAAACCACGACACGCCTCCGGAGGAACGGACCTTCCCACACGCGGAACTGTGACCCGAAGAGCGAGGATCAACGATCGTGTACCTTTACTGCGGCATGAACGCAGCCCCGGAGGTCAAGACAGTACCAAGTATGTGAAACATGAAGATATCAGAAATGAAATCATATTAGTCTATAGAAAGCGGAGACATGTATGATAACCAAACTATAGTTCACATAAATAAGCGATATGTCTAGTCGTGACTCACGCCTCAAAGTCATCACTCCAATATAACAATGGGTCTCACGCCCACAACATCAATCATGCCCGTGGACTACCTTCCTCACTGCCGGCAGTCAAAGAGAGAAAAGCACCAAGACCTACACCTGACCAGCAGGTCCCACCTGTGGCCAAATAAAACGAAGACAGTAAGCACGAAGGCATAGCCGACTACTAACACCTACGATTAACAAGGTCATAAATCAGATCATGATATCTGTCTAGACCGTCACATGATCAAAGCTGGTCGCTCGCCCGCAATATCAAATGTGCGCGTCTAGCACTGGAACTCCCCGCAGTTCCGCATAGGCCAGTCTCATAGGCCCGCATGAGGTATAACCCCGCATCGAGGGTATCTACTCCCGCATCGCACCGACTCGCATCGCGTGGCCACATGCATCGCATGACCATAAAGGCCGCACACTAACTCGAACTCGTAGCTCGCATAGGCCCGGGACCCGCATGAGGTATTCTCGAATCATGGTCCCAGAGAGCCTGAGTCTACCCCGATTCGGAGGGCAGATTAACCCCCTGATACACGGTGAGTGGTATAATACCAACATATCAGTTTATGGATTAAACAACATAAGCACAATCAAGGGAAAACCCCTTTATACAAACATCACAGAATACTAACACACGTAGCATCCTAATATGATTACTTATCAAATCAACACGAAGGTATTACAAGGCTATCACAAACCAATACAATCAAGTTATTCACACATAAGGTACTTTCTACTATATGATTAATGAGATCGGTTTTTATCCCCAAAGTACTTTATACAATAACTCTTTAAAGATATGTTACTTTCACAAAAGTCACACAATACCCGTAGTATATAACAATAGAGTGATTATCTTTTAAAGTAAATCAATTACTTCTTTGTAAAATCAAGTAGCAACCTTCTTTTCCAATGTTCAAGTTTGCCTAATTTCCCATGTTCAAGTTTCTTATTTTAGAAAGGTTTCGTAGTTCATAGTCTTATTCATTTAAGAAATATAATTCTCTTTTTAAGCTATCTGAGAAACATAAGCCTTATATGTGAGTAGGATATTCTTGTTTATAACAATCTTATTACAAAGACCGTGATCTAGGAAATATCATTTTGTCTCATCTTAGCTTCTATGCAGATGGAAGTTTCTCCGGTTTTAATAATACTTAATCAAAACATTTCCTTTTATTAACGCTGCAGGGTTTGTCGATACACATTCGATTTCAAATCAAGAAACATTCTTAAGCCGTTATTACCTAACTTCCCATAAAGCTAGTATAACTCTTAAGTTTTCAAAACCAAGTATTACTTCTTTCAAATGATTCAAAAATCTTTTGAAATATTTCAAGTTCTTTATTAACACATAATAAGCCGCTTATAGTTCAAATCGCTACCTTTTAAAACCACAAGTATTTTCTTACCAACATAAAGTTGTTATAACCAACTTCCCATAAAGCCGTTATAACACTTTATGTTTTAAACCAATCAAATACATTTAGCACATGACGCTCACCGTACTACATAGTTCACACATATCATGCTAGAAGAGATAGGAAGAGGTTCACATACCTCGCGACGATTATCGACTAATAGCAAAACGCCCAACTACCTCAAACCGCTCGGCTACTCCTTAAGCCAAGTAGATCGCGCCACGCCGTAGTACTCAACCTATAAGGCCACAAGGCGCTTATTATTATTTAGATCCCTTCAGAGAACATTCTACGTAAAATTCGCACCTCCTCCCCGCAACAGAAACTCCTCCTCTATCGGGGCCGCTACCAAGCCAACCGTGGGGTTATACGCCTAAACCGGACGTGCACAATTCTACCTCACGAAAAGCTACACAAGTCTATCAGAATACACCCTATGTAAATACAATAAGATTCTTCTTTCAAAAGGTTTCTTATTATTCAGCTTAAGTCAAAAGACATTGCCGATAACTACGATCAGTTCTATATATAGTATATTTCAACTATATAATCATACAACATGTAATTTCCAATTACAATAGAGGACAAGATATTTACCTCGATAAGCCCATAATTATCCGAGTTTAAATGTCGATCCTGAGCAAGGTTTAGCTCCTACTCGTGCTCAGGCCCGCCTCCAAACAACCCTTAGAAGTTCTAACCAACTTCTACTTATTACTCCAACTAACCATGGAGATTTTCCTTAGGGTTTCGGTTTTATGACTAAGGGAAGTATAATAGTATTTCCGGCTTTTCAGATAAGTATAACCTTAGAATACTACAAGGTATACGGCTAAGGTAATTTGGGCATTATAACAATACTTTTGAGAGTATTTCTACCAAGAGGGGGTATTATACGAAACAACTAGGCTAAGGGTGGTACCCCACGGCTAGCACCCCGAGGGGGGAAGGGCTCGGCGAGGGGAGGGAGGAGGCTCTGGCCGAACTCTACACTAAGGGGAGGAGGAGGATTTAACACTTAGAATTATTTTAGGAATGGATGAAGAAGTCATCAAAGAGGGGTATTTATAGCACAAGCCAAAGCCAACCAATGGGCCAAGATCTAGCCAAGTGCATAGCAAGTGTAGGGCCAAGATTCACCCATGTGTCCTTAACCAACTACCACACAAAATATCCTACCAACTCCTCATCAAATCGCCCAAGGTCCGCCTCACGCCCGCCAATGGGAGGTGCCAAGTGGCGCCTCTCGTTGGTCCAAAATGTTTCGTCTCTCGGAAAAATCCGCAAAATTAAAAATGACATAGCCGAATTTTCCTACGAAAGCTGTGGAAAACGTTTCAAAAAAACGACTCTAATCGGGTGTTGTGAACAAATAAATTTCGCCAAGCCTAATTCTCAAGTTCAAATTTTCTACGCACGCCCCACGCATATACTCCGAAATACGGTATAACATTCTCCTCCTTAGAAACATTCGTCCCGAATGTTCCTTCTAAGTCTCAAAACAAACATGTGCCAGTATAGTCTTTACTACTATACTTACGAGACAAAATCTGCCACACCTGGCCACAGAAAACACCTCCGCAAATACTCACATCTAAGCCCACGGCGAGACACCTCTAACATCACCAAAGTAATGATCACAACTATGCTTGCCATACATGCTCGCTTCTCCTTTACTCGTCGTGATACCACTTTTGTCACTTTGCCGCGAGGTTCTAGTGTCACCCGCGACGCAACAAATGGTACCGGCCGCACGCGATCCCCGAGGTCGTCAGATACTCGAACTCTTACCACATTTCGACATCGCTTCGCTTCCAAAACTCGGTTACTATCTCTAACGTGGTCATTATTAATCGGGAACACTCGATGGATCTCCGATACTTTCCCGATCATATCAATACGAAAGATCGGACGTCACGCCTCCTAAGTCGGACGGCAAATGCTAACATATAGGCAACCCGCCTATTCTTCACATGAACTCAAAGGGCCCAAAGTAACTCGCTAAGTTCCTCTGTTTTCCAAAACTCGTCATACCCAACCCGGTGGTATTTTCGGGAAGACCGACCGTCAACTGAACTCTAAGCGCCGATTATCCGCACGATTTCTCCGAGCCGCCGTAACCTCTTCTAGACAAGCTTTACCCTATCCACAAATCTTGGAACAAGCTGAACCAACTATCTGAGTCTTGCCAACATCGAACCAATCGACCGGCATCTTACACTTCCGCCCCTACAAGGCCTCATAAGGCGACATTCGAAAACTGAAATGATAGCTTAAACACTCCCTCCACAGGAGACAACAATCCTCGCAACCATCCCTGAAATCCAAACACTGGCCCGAGGGCGAATGTGATTCTGAGACTTACTTGAGTTCTTAACCAATGCTTGGTAAAACTTCCAGAAACAAAAACAGCCGTACCCTGGGATCCACTGTCTGTCATAAGGTGAAGGTAGGCACCCCGTGCAGCCTTACAACCTTTCTGATAAAATCAACACTGCTGAGTAAACGGTCTTTGCTAGAAGACAAGACGGCTGACCTCCTCGGCCCGACTCATCGTCGAATCATCCACGACCAGACGCGGTTAACTAAACTTGGGCCTAACACCCTCATAACCCCAACCCAAAGTCAGAACGACCTGCCCGGTCTGCATCGTGCCTTATCCTGCACCCTAGTGACACAACATCGAGAAAACCAATGGAAAATAAAACTTTAAACAAGAAACAAGATATATGATCATAAAACAAAGCCAACCCAACGTTACCTTCCAACAACATATATAAATACAACTCTTTCAAAACGAACAGGTTAATCCTTTTTTTTACAAACCCTGCCCACAACAGAAATACAGACCTCTAAGATTTACAACAACTATGACGGGACAGGTCCCCGCCATACCCCGAATGTACAAGAACCTACAACTCGTGGAACACATACCAAAAGATAAGCCTCCGAGAAACGGAGCTTCCCAAAACGAATCGAGATCCTAAGAGCGAGGATCCACGACCGATGTACCTCTACTGCGGCATGAACGCAGCCCCGGGCGAGGTCAAGATAACAGTACCAAGTATGTGAAATCAGAAATATCAGAATGAAATCATACTAGTCTATATAAAGCAGAGACATGTATGATAACCAAACTACGATCATAACATAAAAGCGATCATGTCCATCGTGACTCACGCCTCAAGTCATCACTCAAATATAACTATGGGTCTCACGCCCACAACATCAATCATGTTCGCATCACGGCCGCATGCCCCGAATCTCAGATCGGTGTAGACATGTCCATGATGCAACAATAATACCAATGCCCCATGGCCACATGCCCCCGGAATTCTACCTCGGTGTAGACACGTCCATGTGACATCAACAATAATATACTGGGTGATCAACCCTGCCGCATGGCCACATGCCCCCGGAATTCTACCTCGGTGTAGACATGTCCATGTAACATCAACAACAAGACAGCAATCAAAATGGAAACATACCCGTGGAATTCTCCGTCACTGCCAGCACGTCCAAGTAAGTTCTCAACAAGTCAACCGGCCCTCTATCGAGACGCCAGAACACAGAAATACAACATTTGCACAACAAAGGCTATCATCACAAGCATAGGCAGGTTTCACACAACTCAAAGTACTTTCACATAAGTCACATAATACCCGTAGTATAAAAATCGTGACTATCTTTAAGTAAACAAGACATTTCCCCTTTTTTTTTTTTAAAATCAAGTAACAACATTATTTTCCAAACGTTCAAGTTTGCCTAATTTCAAATGCTCAAGTCACTTATTTTAGAAAGGTTTCATAACTCATAGTCTTAATCTCTTTTAAAACAATTGAGTAACATATGTCATATATGAGTAGTTTATTCTTGTTTATAACGATCTTATTACAAAGAAACCGTGATCTAGAAAATGTAATATCATTTTGTCTCATCTTAGCTTCTATGCAGATGGAGGTTTCTACTGGTTTTAATACAACACATCATTATTCAATACATTTTCCTTTATTAACGCTGCAGTTGGTCCTGTCGATACACATTCGATTCCAAATCAAGAAACATTATCCCTTTAAAAACCAAGTACTCATTACTCACGAATGAGGTTTCACACAACATCCACATTAAAACAAATAAGTTAAGTCTCTTATCTTATAAGATCAAGTCTCTTAACTTCTAACATCAGTAAACCATTTTCTTACCTACATAAAGCTGTTATAACCAACTTCCCATAAAGCCGTTATAACACTTTATGTTTAAACCAAACAAATACACTTAGCACCTGTACGTCCACCGTACTACATAGCTACACACATATCATGCTAGAACAGATAGGAAGAGGTTCACATACCTCGCGACGAGTATCGACAATAAGCAAAATGCTCCAAGTACTACAACCTTGCTAGCCCTTTCCACTCCTCAAGTAGAATACGCTACTCTTAGTACTTTCACCTAAAAAGGTCACAAACGTCTATTAACTTTTAAACGTACGGTTCCATTTCTCTACAGAAAATTCGGCAGCACCTCCCCGCAACAACAGAATCTTCTCCTCTATCGAGGCCGGCGACCAAGCCAACCAGTGGGGTTTACACGCCTAACCTGACGTGTACAATTCTACTCAAGAATACTACACAAGTTCATCGCAATACACCCTATGTAAATACATTGATTCTTTTCATTAAATTCAGGCTTAAGTCAAAAGACATTGCCGCACAATAATGTTCAGTACTATATATAGTATACTTCAACTATATACTCCTACAACATGTAATCTCCAATTACAACTAGAGGGACAAGATAATTACCTCGATAAGCTCATAATTATCCAAGTTAAATGTCGATCCCGAGCAAGGTTTAGCTCCTACTCAAGCGCTCCAATCCGCTCCAAACAACCCTTAGAAGTTCTAACTAACTTCTACTCAAATACTTCAACCAACTATGAAGATTTCCTTAGGGTTTCGGTTTGAGACTAAAGGACAAAAGGTAGTATTTCCTGCTCTACGATAGAGGTAACCTTTGGAATACTACAAGGTAAAGGCTAAGGTATATGGGCATTATAACAATACTGGAGAGTATTTCTACCAAGAGTGGGTACCACTCGCCACACCACTAGGAGTGAGGGAACCTTCTACCAAAGGCCACAAGGAGGAGGAGGGGAGAGGCTTAGGACGAGAGCCACTAGAGGGAGGGGAGGGATTTCAATACTTAGACAAAGTGAGGAGTGAATGAATAAGTCTTCACAAGGGAGGGGTATTTATAGGGAAATCAATGGCCTTGATCAAGCCAAGTGCAAGGCAAGTGTAAGGCCTTGATCAAGCCAAGTGCACCCTAACCCCTACTCCACAAAACAAGGCACAAAACATGGCACCAAACAAGCCACAAAACAAGGCCAAAACAAGGAGCCAATAGGGCACAAAACGTGAGCCAAAAGATCAAGCCAAACGTGAACCACATCGTGCACTTGGACGCACACTTTCTTCCAATGTGAGGGTGACACATGTCACCCTCCCGTTGTTCCAAAATGTTTCGTCTCTCGGAAAAATCCGCAAAAATTAAAAAGGACATAGCCGTAATTTTCCATACGAAAGTCTGGAAACGCTTTCGAAAAAACGACTCTAACCTGTGTCAGTAAAGGTAAATTCGCCAAGCCACCTAGTGGGGTGACACGTGTCGCCTCCTACAGTCCAAAATAATTCATCTTCCGAAATATCCAAAATGGCCAAAATCTCAAAATCAAAGCTGCCCCACAAAACAGAATTTCTCCCGTGGGCCCCACGTGACCATTTCCAAAAATAAAATCTCAAAATTCTAATATAATTTAAGAAGCCCAAATTCCAAATCTGGGAACCCAATTCCCATCAACGAACATTTTTCTTTACAAAAACCGGAAACTTTTTCCGTGGAAAAATCACCTCTTTCTTCCTTTCCAATCTTTCTGTCGTGCTCTCGTACGTACGTCCTCGCATACATACCCTGAGAATACGGGGTATAACATTCTCCCCTCCTTAGAAACATTCGTCCCGAATGTTCCTTCTCAAGACGGATATCGGTGAAGTTCCTCTAACAAGTTGCCAACGCCACAGCTTGGCCACGAAATAACGCACGTTCTCTTCTTTCCTTACTCGTCGTGCCCTTCTCGAACACTCAAACTCTTTCTAGTATCCGTACCACACTTCCGTCAACGCTTCTGTTACCAACCCTTGGAGTCACTACCTCCAAACTTGGTCATCTTGCTAACCTCGATCTTCTCTAAGGCCGTTCCCGGCCTCCACGATCCGCTTCTGGTCGAACATATCCACCAACTCATACGATGGTCATACAAACTTGGGCCTAGCATCCTCGTGACCCTACCACCTGGCGGGACCACCCAGAACTGACCCCACCTTAATCCGGGCTACGGGTTGACCCGTATCACGTCCTCAACCCGACCCACAATCGCGTCACGCCCTTGTTCCCCGACACGGAACAATCCTGCTAAATCACATCATGAAAGCTACCACTTCCATCTCACCTTACCCATGGACTGATCACTCAGAAAAAACCCACGTATACTACGCACTCTGATAAAGGTCAAACATAAAATGAATCTTTTACTCAAGACGACCTTACCTCTAAGGTCTCAATCGTGACAGTCTAGGGCTCACACTTACCATGCCCCCATACTTATCCTCCCAACTAAGCATGTTTTCTAACTCACAATTAACACAACGCTATTCGTACATAGCACATAATAATGAGACCATCATAACAAGCATACCAAAACTCTAGAGGGTTAAGGATATACCTGAAGCTACCGCTCCACTCTAATCATAGGCCCACTGCAGGCGATAATCAGAAGCGCGATGAACCACCATCGATCCGTAGGTCGAGTCGTAACATCCGTATACCCTTGGTCGGACAGCCTCGCAAATGGCCCCGCTGGCCGCAAAAATAACAAGCTCCTCGCACCACGACACTCCAAATGCGGTCTACCACATCGACTACACCGAGGTAGGGGTGACCGATCCGCCAACACCCTTACTTCCTCGAAACTCAACCTCGAGCCCCGACCGCTCCCGAATACTGATGCTCAAGGTTGTGGAGGACCACTGCACCGGGCGGAGGTACAAAACTAGTATGTTCGAGGCGGTCCGCCGAAAGTCACCAAAGGACCTCGTTGTTCGCCTCTTCTCGCTGATTCGTCATTCCGCCGACCTCCGTGCCTCACATCCCAGCCAGATGAGCTCGCACGCGGCAATGTCCATGCCCTACCAAGAGCTACTCAACATGCCTCGACATGTAATCATCGAGCCTCAGAACATATCGGTGCACTCGATCCTCCATACTAGCTACCAACGCCGACGCACGCCAATGAGTCGAACTCACATTGTACTCCCAACCGCACGCCCGCCTTCGTCTAAGCATCAAAATCTGTACCGCGCCTCCTCATCTCGCGGAGGCAAGAAGTGAGTGAGAAAGCCCCAAAACTCATCCCATACCGCTGAGGCATGCTCTCCCGAAAGCTCCTATGAATCAAACCAATCGATCGCGGTATCACGCACCGATGCGAACCAAAGGTCACAGACTCGGTCTCAAGCCTTGATCACCCGCATGATCCGTCAGAATCGCCGGATGAACTCTCGCGATCATCCTCGTGCCTCGACCCATAAAACTCAAGCGGGCTACACTCGAAAGTCCCGTAGCCTCAAACTATCTCGCCGGGGTGAACCATCGTGCATCGAATCGAATCGCCAGATCCAACCTATCCTCATATTCGCCACGACTCGCCAAAGAATCGCCATCTCCTTGTAACCCATCTCTCCGCCTGCATCGTGGACTGGAGGCTCGTGTATCGCGTCTCGCAGCCATTGCTGCGCTCTAACCTCTCTGGGCCGGCGGCGCTACAAAACCCGCCGTCAAGCACAACCTCGTGTACTCGTCGGGCTCGCGCTGCATTTCCTCAGATCTCACTAGCGGTTCCTCGGCCGTCTTGCCCTTCGTGGCTCGTTACCTTACGCGAGGCATAATCGTAAAAACGAGATACGCCGAGGGTCCAACTTACAACACGTTTCTAAGGCACGATCTCGTAATGAGAAGAATGGAAACTAATCCTAAATGTCTCAGCCTCTCGATTATAGATGTGGTGCACAACACATCGATAATCAAGACTCTACTAGACACGGTTCAGAGACACTTTCCGAGGATTAATCGCTCGATACCACTTTTGTAACGACTGCCCGGCCCAAGCATCGTGCCTTATCCTGCACCCTAGTGACACAACATCGTGAGAAAACCAATGGAAAATAAAATTTTAAACAAGAAACAAGATATATGATCATAAACAAAGCAACCCAACCGTTACATACCAACAACATATATAAATACAACTCTTTCAAAACGAATGCTTTAATCCTTTTTTACAAACCCCGCCCACAACAAAGATTTCATGCACTTCTAAGATTTACAACAACTATGACTGACAGGCCTCGCCATACCCCGAATGTACAAGAACCTACAACTCAGTGAACAGATAACAAAATATAAGCCTCCGGAGATACTGAGCTTCCCAATACGCTGAACTTAGATCCTAAGAGCGATGATCCACGACAGATGTACCTCTACTCGCAGATGAACGCAGCCCCAAGGAGGTCGACAACAGTACCAAGTATGTGAAATCAGAAATATCAGAAATGAAATCATACTAGTCTATATAAAGCGTGAGACATGTATGATAACCAAACTACAGCTCATAACATAAAAGCCATGTCGATCGTGACTCACGCCTCAAGTCATCACTCAAATATAACTATGGGTCTCACGCCCACAACATCAATCATGTTCGCATCACGGCCGCATGCCCCGGACTCAGACGGCAGTAGACATGTCCATGATGCAACAATAATACCAATGCCCCATGGCCACATGCCCCGGAATTCTACCCTGCAGACACGCCCACGTGACATCAACAATAATATATTGGGTGATCAACCTCGCCGCATGGCCACATGCCCCGAATTCTACCTCTGTAGACATGTCCATGTAACATCAACAACAAGACAAAGAATCAAAATGGAAACATACCCGTGGAATTCTCCACACCGCCAAAGACGCCCAAGTAAGTTCTCAATAAGTCAACCGACCTCTATCGAGAGACGCCAGAATACGTAAATACAACATTTGCACAACAAAGGCTATCATCACAAGCATAGTGTGTTTCACACAACTCAAAGTACTTTCACATAAGTCACATAATACCCGTAGTATAAAAATCGTGACTATCTTTAAGTAAACAAGACACTTCCCTTTTTTTTTTTAAAATCAAGTAACAACATTATTTTCCAAACGTTCAAGTTTGCCTAATTTCAAATGCTCAAGTCACTTATTTTAGAAAGGTTTCATAACTCATAGTCTTAATCTCTTTTAAAACAATTGAGTAACATATGTCATATATGTGAGTAGTTTATTCTTGTTTATAACGATCTTATTACAGCAGCCATGATCTAGAAAATGTAATATCATTTTGTCTCATCTTAGCTTCTATGCAGATGGAGGTTTCTACTGGTTTTAATACAACACATCATTATTCAATACATTTTCCTTTATTAACGCTGCAGTGGTCTGTCGATACACATTCGATTTCAAATCAAGAAACATTATCCCTTTAAAAACCAAGTACTCATTACTCACGAATGAGGTTTCACACAACATCCACATTAAAACAAATAAGTTAAGTCTCTTATTTTATAAGATCAAGTCTCTTAACTTCTAACATCAGTAAACCATTTTCTTACCTACATAAAGCTGTTATAACCAACTTCCCATAAAGCCGTTATAACACTTTATGTTTAAACCAAACAAATACACTTAGCACTGTGACGCCCACCGTACTACATAGCTACACACATATCATGCTAGAACAGATAGGAAGAGGTTCACATACCTCGCGACGAGTATCGACAATAAGCAAAATGCTCCAAGTACTACAACCTTGCTAGCCCTTTCCACTCCTCAAGTAGAATACGCTACTCTTAGTACTTTCACCTAAAAAGGTCCCAAACGCTCATTAACTTTTAAACGCATTTCCATTTCTCTACGTAAAATTCGCAAAGACTCTCCGCAACAACAGAATCTTCTCTCTATCGAGGCCGGCCAAGCCAACCATGGGGTTTACACGTCTAACCGGACGTGTACAATTCTACTCAGCAATAGTACACAAGTCTACTGTAATACAGTCCTATGTACATCCAGTGCAGTTCTGTTCTTTAAATGCAGGCTTTAGTCAAATGACAGTGCCGACAATAATGTTCAGTACTATATATAGTATACTTCAACTATATACTCCTACAACATGTAATCTCCAATTACAACTAGAGGGACAAGATAATTACCTCGATAAGCCCATAATTATCCAAGTTAAATGTCGATCCTGAGCAAGGTTTAGCTCCTACTCCGTGCGCTCCAATCCGCTCCAAACAACCCTTAGAAGTTCTAACCAACTTCTACTCAAATACTTCAACCAACTATGAAGATTTCCTTAGGGTTTCGGTTTGAGACTAAAGGGACAAAAGGTAGTATTTCCTGCTCTACGTATAGAGGTAACTTTTGGAATACTACAAGGTAAAGGCTAAGGTATATTGGGCATTATAACAATACTTGGAGAGTATTTCTACCAAGAGGGGGGGGTACCACTCGGCCACACCACTAGGAGGGGGAGGGGAACCCTTCTCGGCCAAAGGCCACAAGGAGGAGGGAGGGGGAGAGGCTTAGGACGAGAGCCACTAGAGGGAGGGGAGGGATTTCAAGACTTAGACAAAGTGAGGAGTGAATGAATAAGTCTTCACAAGGGAGGGGTATTTATAGGGAAATCAATGGCCTTGATCAAGCCAAGTGCAAGGCAAGTGTAAGGCCTTGATCAAGCCAAGTGCACCCTAACCCCTACTCCACAAAACAAGGCACAAAACATGGCACCAAACAAGCCACAAAACAAGGCCAAAACAAGGAGCCAATAGGGCACAAAACGTGAGCCAAAAGATCAAGCCAAACGTGAACCACATCGTGCACTTGGACGCCCACTTGCTTCCAATGTGAGGTGACACACGCCACCTCCCGCTGTTCCAAAATGTTTCGCCTCTAAAAATCCGCAAAAATTAAAAAGGACATAGCCGAATTTTCCTACGAAGTCGTGGAAACGCTTTAAAAACGACTCTAACCGTGTCACAGACAAAGGAAAATTCGCCAAGCCACCTAGTGGGGTGACACGTGTCGCCTCCTACAGTGCCAAAATAATTCATCTTCCGAAAATATACAAAATGGCCAAAATCTCAAAATCAAAGCTGGCCTACAAAACCAGAATTTCTCCCGTGGGCCCCACGTGACCATTTCCGAAAATAAAATCTCAAAATTCTAATATAATTTAAGAAGCCCAAATTCCAAATCTGGGAACCCAATTCCCATCAACGAACATTTTTCTTTACAAAAACCGGAAACTTTTTCCGTGGAAAAATCACCTCTTTCTTCCTTTCCAATCTTTCTGTCGTGCTCTCGTACGTACGTCCTCGCATACATACCCTGAGAATACGGGGTATAACATTCTCCCCTCCTTAGAAACATTCGTCCCGAATGTTCCTTCTCAAGACGGATATCGGTGAAGTTCCTCTAACAAGTTGCCAACGCCACAGCTTGGCCACGAAATAACGCACGTTCTCTTCTTTCCTTACTCGTCGTGCCCTTCTCGAACACTCAAACTCTTTCTAGTATCCGTACCACACTTCCGTCAACGCTTCTGTTACCAACCCTTGGAGTCACTACCTCCAAACTTGGTCATCTTGCTAACCTCGATCTTCTCTAAGGCCGTTCCCGGCCTCCACGATCCGCTTCTGGTCGAACATATCCACCAACTCATACGATGGTCATACAAACTTGGGCCTAGCATCCTCGTGACTACCACCGCGGGACCACCCAACTGACCCCACCTTAATCCGGCCACGTTGACCCAGATCACGTCCTCAACCCGACCCACAATCGCGTCACGCCCTTGTTCCCCGACACGGAACAATCCTGCTAAATCACATCATGAAAGCTACCACTTCCATCTCACCTTACCCATGGACTGATCACTCACAAAAAACCCACGTATACTACGCACTCTGATAAAGGTCAAACATAAAATGAATCTTTTACTCAAGACGACCTTACCTCTAAGGTCTCAATCGTGACAGTCTAGGGCTCACACTTACCATGCCCCCATACTTATCCTCCCAACTAAGCATGTTTTCTAACTCACAATTAACACAACGCTATTCGTACATAGCACATAATAATGAGACCATCATAACAAGCATACCAAAACTCTAGAGGGTTAAGGATATACCTGAAGCTACCGCTCCACTCTAATCATAGGCACTGCTGCAGGCGCATAATCAGAAGGCGCGATGAACCAGCCATCGATCCAGAGGTCGAGTCGTAACATCCGTATACCTGGTCTGACAGCTCGCAAAATGGCCTGCTGGCCGCAAAATAACAAGCTCCGCACCACGACACTTCCCAAATGCGGTCTACTACATCGACCACACCGAGGTAGGGGTGACCGATCCGCCAACACCCTTACTTCCTCGAAACTCGAACCTCGAGCCCACGACCGCCCCGAATACTCTGGATGCTCAAGGTTGCGGAGGACCACTGACCGGGCGGAGGTACAAAACTAGTATGTCTGCCGAGGCGGTCCGCCTCGAAAGTCACCAAAGGACCACGTTGTTCTCGCCTCTTCGCCGATCTTGGTCATTCCGCCGACCTCTCCGTGCCTCACATCCCGCAGATGAGCTCGCATGCGGCAATGTCCATGCCGGTGAAGAGCTACTCCGAACATGCCTCGACATGTAATCATCGAGCCTCAGAACATATCGGTGCACTCGATCCTCCATACTAGCTACCAACGCTGGGACGCACGGGCCAATGAGTCGAACTCACATTGTACTCCCGAACCGCACGCCGCCTGCTTAAGCATCAAAATCTGTCGCCCGCGTTCTCCTCATCTCGCGGAGGCAAGAAGTGAGTGAAAGCCCCAAAACTCATCCCATACCGCCGAGGTGCATGCTTTCGTGACGCCCGGCACGCCTGCCATCGTGCCTTACCTGCACCCTAGTGATACAACATCGAGAGAAAACCAGGAAATAAAACTTTACACATGAAATGAGAGATATAATAAATAAACAAAGCAACCAAAACAGTTGCCTTCAGATATACATAAAACACGAGCAGCTTTAATCCTTTTACAACCCCGCCCACAACAAGATTTACTGCACTTAAGATTTATACAACAACTATGACGGACAGGCCCCGCCATACCCCGAACGCATAAGAACTTACGGACTGGTGGTAACATACCAAAGATAAGCCTCCGACGGAATGGAGCTCCCAAAACGCTGAAATGAGATCCTAAACGCGGGGATCGACAGCCGATGTACCTCTACCTGCGGCATGAACGCAGCCCCCCGAAGGAGGTCAGTACAACAGGTACCAAGTATGTGAAATCAGAATATCAGAAATGAAATCATAATAGTCTATATAAAGCAGAGACATGTATGATGACCAAACTACGAGATATAACATATAACCGATTCATCAAGACAGGACTCACGCTCCAAATTATCACTCGTGCGTGGAATTTCTTCCTCATCACTGCCGCTTTATGATATAACAATACCAAGGATTATACATGAACACGTGTCCCACTGTGTTATAAAAACCGTCACAGACAAGTATAACTACCAGATCCGACCGTACCAATAATACAATGCAACCAAACACGAAGCCGTCACGGCAAGTCACGAGCCGACTCACGGAGACTGGCGGTCACGAGTGACCGGCAAGTACGCAGGGCTGACCACTGGGACCAAGGTCAGATCACGAGACTTCGTCACTATATCGAACTGGCAAGTCGAGGGTCGACTCACGGTGCCAAGGCCGAATCATCCATGAGACGGGGCAAGTACGAGAGCCGACCACCAGGGACCAAGGCCGAACAGTACGAAACCTCATGGAGAGCTAGTCCATAAATAACAATTCTTGCACAACCAAGGCTATCACCACAAGCATAAGCAAGTTACGCAACAACAAGCATAGGCAAGTTACACAACAACAAGCATAGGCAAGTTACACCACAACAAGCGTGAGCAAGTTACACAACTTAAGTTACTTTCATTTTATGCCAAAGTCCGGTTTTAACCCTAAAGTACTACGTCGTTAAATCCCTTTTAAAAGAGATCTATTACTTTTATCAAAGTCACCCGATACCCGTAGTATTAGAATGACCAACCCACCTTCCTTTTCAAAATCAAGTAACAACATTCTTTTCCTAAGTTCCAGTTTGCCTAGTTTCAATAACTCAAGCTTCTCATTTTCAAATGGTTTCATAGTTCATAAACTTAATCACTTGATTCCTTTTTAGAACAATTGAGTAATATATGTCTTACGTGAGAGTAGGTTATTCTTGTTTACAACATTCTTATTAAAGACCATGATCTAGAAAATGTATATCATTTTGTCTCATCTTAGTTTCTATGCAGATGGAGGTTTCTACTGGTTTTAATACAATTCATCATTATTTAATACATTTTCCTTTTATTAACGCTGCAGTGGTCTGTCGATACACATTCTGATTTCCGAAATCAGTAAAACATTATCCCTTTAAATAAAACCAAGTACTCATTACTCACGAATGAGGTTTCACACAAACATTCACATTAAAACAAATAAGTTAAGTCTCTTTTCTTATAAGATCAAGTCTCTTAACTTCTAACATTAGTAAACCATTTTCTTTACCTCTCTTAAGACATTATACCTAACTCCCCATAAAGCTAGTATAACTCTTTTTAAAACCTTTAAAACCAAGTGTTACTCTTCCTTCAAAACGATTATAAATCTTTTGAAATACATCAAGTTCTTTATTATAACAAGCCAGTTATAATTCACATCAGTTACCTTTTAAAACCACAAAGTATTTTCTTACCTACATAAAGCCGTTATAACCAACTTCCCATAAAGCCGTTATAACACTTTATGTTTTAAGACAATCAAACACAGTTAACACATGTACGTCTACCGTACTACATAGTTCACACATATCATGCTAGAAGAGATAGGAAGAGGTTCACATACCTCGCGACGAGTGCCGACTACTAGCAAAACGCTCCAAGTACTTCAAACCGTCGGCTACTCCTTAAGCCACGTAGATCGCACCACACGTAGTACTTCAACCTATAAGGCCACAAGGCGCTTATTAACATCTAGATCTCATCGTTCCATATTCTACAGAAAATTCGGCAGCACCTCCCCCCCCCGCCATAGCGTAAATCTCCTTCTCTATCGAAGCCGGCTACCAAGCCAACTGCGGGGGTTTTACACGCCTAACCGGACGTGTACAATTCTACTACACAGTAATACTACACAAGTCTCATGTCTGATCTATGTAATTCTGATTCGATTCTTAATTCTTGAGCTTAAGTCAAAAGACATTGCCACAGTACTAAGTATAGTTCGAAAGATAGTATCCTTCAACGATATATTCTACAACATGTAATTTCCAATTACAATAGAAGACAGATGGTGTTTACCTCGATAAGCCCAAAATTATCCGAGTATAATGTCGCCGCTGAGCAAGGTTTAGCTCCTACTCAGTGCTCCAATCCGCTCCAAACAACCCTTAGAAGTTCTAACCAACTTCTACTCCAAAACTTCAACCAACGGTGAAGGTTTCCTTAGGGTTTCGGTTTGAGACTAAAGGACAAAAGGTAGTATTTCGGACTCTACGTATAGAGGTAACTTTGGAATACTACAAGGTATAAGGCTAAGGTATTTTGGGCATTATAACAATACTTGGAGGAGTATTTCAATACCACTGAGGGTACCACACGAGAACAACACCCAAGGAGGGGTGTTCTCGGCTTTAGGCTCACAAAGGGAAGGTTTCGCCAAAAGGCCTTCACAAGGGAGAGGGCTCTTGGACGAGAGTCAACAAGAGGAGGAGGGGTTCTCAAGACTTAGGCAAGTGAAGAGTGGATGAAGAAGTCTTCAAAGAGAGGGTATTTATAGCAAAACCAAAGGCCAACCAATGGCCAAGATCAAGCCATGTGCAAGGCAAGTGTAAGGCCAAGATCAAGCCAAGTGCACCTAACCCTACTCCACAAAACACTCCACAAAACAAGCCACAAAGCAAGGCACAAAAGAGGAGCCAATCGGCCAGGCCAACAGGCTCTCTTTGGCGCCAAATCGTCCAACCTTCCCACTTGCTTCCAATGTGAGGTGACACATGTCACCCTCCCGTTGGTCCAAAATGTTTCGTCTCTCGGAAAAATCCATAAAATTTTAAATGACATAGCGGAATTTTCCCAACGTAGTCGGGAAAGCGTTTCGTCGAAAACGACTGTCGGCACTTGTGCCCAAATTTCGAATCCAATGCCTAACTTAAGGCTCAAATTTCGTACGTACGTCCATACGTACATACTCTGGAAATACGGGGTATAACATTCTTCCCCCCTTAGAAACATTCGTCCCGAATGTTCCTTCTAGGTCTCAAAACAAACAGGCGTCAGTATAGTCTTCACTGCTATACGTACGAAAATAATCATGCCACACCTGGCCACAAAAACACACGTTCACTTCTCCCCTTTCTCGTAGTACTCGTCACGAACACTCGAACTCGTTCTAGTATCCGTACCACACTTCTGTCAACGCTTCTGTGTCCACCCCTTGGAGTCCCTGCATCCAAACTTGGTCATCTCCCTAACCTCGATTTCCCCTAAGGCCATTCCCGGCCTTCACGAACTGATTCTGATCGAACGCATCCACGAACTCATACGATGGTCATCTAAACTTGGGCCTAGCACCCTCGTGACCCTACCACCTGGCGGGACCACCCAGAACTGACCCCACCCCAAACCGGGTTACGGGTTGACCCGCAAATGGTCCTCAACCCGACCCCCAACCGCGCCAACTCTTGTTCCCCGATCCGGAACAATCTTACTATTTCACATCATGAAAGCTACCACTTCCATCTCACACTACCGTGGACTTACCCTTTTCACTAACTGTGTTTCTAAATCACATTTTAGCACAAAGCTATCCAAACATAACATTAAACACATCAACAACATCAATACAACAAAACTCTAGAGGGTTAAGGATATACCTGAAACTAGGCGGTTCAAGGACCGCTAAAACTGGGAACTCCCACCGCGACCTCTACCGGGGCCTTCCGGTGTACTAACATCCTGCCTGGCTATGGAAGGTGAAGAACCCGCAACTGCTCTAGTAGTCCATGCTATCCTACCAGTGCTACCCGCAGTCGGACGGTCTCTTGCGGATGGCCTGTTGGCCGCAAAATAACAATCTCCCGAGTTAGTCGACACTCTCCCTTATGAAGCTTTCCTGACGGCCACACTGAGACAAGGGCAACCTCATCCGCGAGCACTCCGCTCCTCGAAAATCTGAAACACAGGAGCCCGCACTGCTCTGAATATCCGAAGGTCCGAAAGGCGTGGAGGACCACTCTGTCTTGGAGGTACATAACTAGTCTGCTGAGGCGGTCCGCCTCGAAAGTCACCAAAGGACCCTGCTGTTCTGGCCCTCTTCTGCTGACTTTGGTCATTCCGTCGATTTATCCGCTCCTCACATCCAAGTGTATACGCCTGCATGCGGGCAATGTCCATGCCCGGCTGAAGAGCTACACCCGAACAACTCTGCAAGGCAATCATCGAGCCTCAGTAACATATCGGTGCACTCGATCCTCCATACAAGCTACTAACGCGAGGCGTCGGCCAATGAGTCGAACTCACATTGTACTCCCGAACCGCGCGGTTACCAGAACACCAAAAATCTGTCGGCCCGAGCCCTCCTCGTCTGGGGAGGCAAGAAATGTGCAAGAAAGGCTTCTGAGAACTCGTTCCATACCGCTGGAAGTGCATGCTCTCCCCTGGACAGCTCCCAAGAATCAAACCAGTCGACTGCGGTATCACGCAGTTGATGTGAACCTAGGGCCACCGACTCGATCTCCGATGCCTTGATCACTCTCATGATCCGCTGTAACTGTCGGATGAACTCCTGCGGATCATCCTCAGGCCTCGACCCATAAAACTCTGGCGGCCTACAACTCAGAAAATCCCGTAGCCTCGAACTATCTGATCTAGGGTGAACCATCGTGCTCTTTGGGCTGCTGCGTCCGGCCTATCCTCAAGTCAGCCACAACTCGCCATTAATCGCCAGCTCCTTGTAACTCATCTCTCTGCTCGGTGCGGGATGGAGGCTCAGTCTTGTGGTCTCTGCCATTTGCTCTACTCGCAGCTCCTCTGCTTTGCCTTGCCGCCACGGGCCGGTTGTTACGCGGAGGCATAAGCGGTAAAAGCGGTATGTCGGAGGGTCCAATCTTATCACACTCTAAGGCACGATCTCGTAATGAGAAGAATGGAAACCAATCCTAAATGTCCTATAGCCTCTCGATTATAGATGTGGTGCACAACACATCGATAATCAAGACTCTACTAGACACGATGCAGAGACACTTTCCGAGGATTAACTGCTCTGATACCACTTGTGACGCCCCGAAAATCGGGCCCGTCACTGGTGCCTTACCCCGGGCACCCTAGTGATACAACATCAGAGAAAACCAGCGGAAATAAAAACTTTACACATGAAATGAGAGATATAATAAATAAACAAAGCAACCAAAGCAAAGAGCCTTGATATACATAAAACCTGAACAGTTTAATCCTTTTACAACCCTGCCCACAACAGTACTACAGACCTCTAAGATTTATACAACAACTATGACGGGACAGGGCCCCGCCATACCCCTGAACGTACAAGAACTTACAGACTCAGGGTAACATACCAAAGATAAGCCTCCGACGGAATGGAGCTCCCAAAACGCGAAATGAGATCCTAAACGCGGGGATCGGCGGTAGATGTACCTCTTACTGCGGCATGAACGCAGCCGAAGGAGGTCAAGATAACAGTACCAAGTATGTGAAAGCAGTAAATCACGTAAATGAAATCATAATAGTCTATATAAAGCGGAGACATGTATGATGACCAAACTACGATATATAACATATAACGATTCGTCAAGCGAGGACTCGCCTCCAAATTATCACTGTGCGTGGAATTTCTTCCTCACCTGCCGTGATTTATGATATAACAATACCAAGGATTATACATGAACACGGTCCCACTGTGTTATAAAACCGTCTGAGACAAGTATAACTACCAGATCCGACCGTACCAATAATACAATGCAACCAAAACACGGCCGTCACGGGGCAAGTGCGAGAGCCGACTCACAGGAGACCAAGGCGGTCACGTAGCGACGGGGCAAGTACTGGTGACCACGAGGACCAAGGCGTATCACGAGACTTCGTCACTATCTTGAGCAGGGCAAGTCACGGTGACTCACGGGTGCAGGCGAATCATCCATGAGGCGGGGCAAGTACGAGCCGACCACCGGGGACCAAGGCGAGCGATGCGAAACCTCATGGAGAGCTAGTCCATAAATAACAATTCTTGCACAACCAAGGCTATCACCACAAGCATAAGCAAGTTACGCAACAACAAGCATAGGCAAGTTACACAACAACAAGCATAGGCAAGTTACACCACAACAAGCGTAGGCAAGTTACACAACTTAAGTTACTTTCATTTTATGCCAAAGTCCGGTTTTAACCTAAAGTACTACGTCGTTAAATCCCTTTTAAAGAGATCTATTACTTTTATCAAAGTCACCGATACGTAGTATTAGAATGACCAACCCACATTCCTATTCAAAATCAAGTAACAACATTCTTTTCCTAAGTACAAGGTAGCCTATTTTCAATAACTCAAGCTTCTCATTTTCAAATGGTTTCATAGTTCATAAACTTAATCACTTGATTCCTTTTTAGAACAATTGAGTAATATATGTCTTACGTGAGAGTAGGTTATTCTTGTTTACAACATTCTTATTACAGCAGCCATGATCTAGAAAATGTATATCATTTTGTCTCATATTAGTTTCTATGCAGAAGGAGGTTTCTCTTGGTTTTAATACAATTCATCATTATTTAATACATTTTCCTTTTATTAACGCAGCGGTGATGCAGCCGATACACATTACGATTTCAAATCAGTAAAACATTATCCCTTTAAATAAAACCAAGTACTCATTACTCACGAATGAGGTTTCACACAAACATTCACATTAAAACAAATAAGTTAAGTCTCTTATCTTATAAGATCAAGTCTCTTAACTTCTAACATTAGTAAACCATTTTCTTTACCTCTCTTAAGACATTATACCTAACTCCCATAAAGCTAGTATAACTCTTTTTAAAACCTTTAAAACCAAGTGTTACTCTTCCTTCAAAAGCGATTATAAATCTTTTGAAATACATCAAGTTCTTTATTATAACAAGCGCTTATAATTCACATCAGTTACCTTTTAAAACCACAAAGTATTTTCTTACCTACATAAAGCCGTTATAACCAACTTCCCATAAAGCCGTTATAACACTTTATGTTTTAAGACAATCAAACACAGTTAACACGTATCGTCTACCGTCTTACATAGTTCACACATATCATGCTAGAAGAGATAGGAAGAGGTTCACATACCTCGCGGCGAGTGCCGACTACTAGCAAAAGCGCTCCAAGTACTTCAAACGTCGGCTACTCCTTAAGCCACGTAGATCGCACCACACGTAGTACTTGACCTATAAGGCCACTAGGCGCTTATTAACATCTAGATCTAATCGTTCCATATTCTACAGAAAATGGGGCAGCACCGCCCCCCCCCGCCATAGCGTAAATCTCCTTCTCTATCGAAGCCGGCTACCAAGCCAACCAGGGGTTTTACGCCTAACCGGCGTGTACAATTCTACTACAGTAATACTACACAAGTCTCTTTGTAATACAGTCTATGTAATTACAGATTCGGTTCTTAATTCTTGAGCTTAAGTCAAAAGACATTGCCACAAGATTAAGTATAGTTCTATATATAGTATACTTCAACTATATATTCTTACAACATGTAATTTCCAATTACAATAGAAGAACGATAGTGTTTACCTCGATAAGCCCAAAATTATCCGAGTATAATGTCGCGCTGAGCAAGGTTTAGCTCTACTCCGAGTGCTCCATCCGCTCCAAACAACCCTTAGAAGTTCTAACCAACTTCTACTCCAAAACTTCAACCAACGGTGAAGGTTTCCTTAGGGTTTCGGTTTGAGACTAAAGGACAAAAGGTAGTATTTCGGACTCTACGTAGAGGTAACTTTGGAATACTACAAGGTATAAGGCTAAGGTATTTTGGGCATTATAACAATACTTGGAGGAGTATTTCAATACCACAAAGGGGGTACCACACGAGAACAACACCACAAGGGAGGGTGTTCTCGGCTTTAAACTCATGAGGGAAGGTTTCGGCCAAAGGCCTTCACAAGGGGAGAGGGCTCTTGGACGAGAGTCAACAAGAGGAGGAGGGTTCTCAAGACTTAGGCAAGTGAAGAGTGGATGAAGAAGTCTTCAAAGAGAGGGTATTTATAGCAAAACCAAAGGCCAACCAATGGCCAAGATCAAGCCATGTGCAAGGCACGTGTAAGGCCAAGATCAAGCCAAGTGCACCCTAACCCTACTCCACAAAACACTCCACAAAACAAGCCACAAAACAAGCCACAAAGCAAGGCACAAAAGAGAGCCAATCGGCCAAGGCCAACCGAGGCTCTCTTTGGGCCAAATCGTCCAACCTTCCCACTTGCTTCAATGTGAGGGTGACACATGTCACCCTCCCGTTAATCCAAAATGTTTCGTCTCTCGGAAAAATCCGCCAAAAATTTTTAAATGACATAGCCGGAATTTTCCCAACGTAAGTCGTGAAAGCGTTTAGTCGACGACTCTGTCGGCTTGTGCCCAAATTTCGAATCCAATGCCTAACTTAAGGCTCAAATTTCGTACGTACGTCCATACGTACATACTCTGGAAATACGGGGTATAACACTCTCCCCGGGAAAGCTTCCATGAATCAAACCAATCGACTGCGGTATCACGCAGCCGATGCGAACCAAAGGTCACAGACTCGGTCTCTGAAGCCTTGATCACCGCGTGATCGGCAGAATCGCGGATGAACTCCTGCGGATCATCCTCGCCTCGACCCATAAAACTCGGGCGGGCTACAACTCGGAAAGTCCGTAGCCTCAAACTATCTGCTCGGGGTGAACGGTGCCTTTCGGGCTGAACTGCGCATCCACTATCCTCATATCCGCCACGACCGCGGCGGCCAAAGCCATCTCTCGTAACCCATCTCCTGCGCCTGCATCGTGGGATGAGGCTCTGTGCTGCGGTCTCGCAGCCATTTGTTATATACCGTATTTCCAGTATATGCGTAAAGCGTGCAGAAATTGAAACTTGTACTAAGGCTTGGCGAATTAATTTTGTTCACAACACCCGTTTTGAGTCGTTTTTTTAAACGTTTTCCACGACTTTCGTAGGGAATTTCCGGCTATGTCATTTTTAATTTTTGCGGATTTTTCCGAGAGACGAAACATTTTGGACCAACGGGAGGGTGACATGTGTCACCCTCACATTGGAAGCAAGGGGCGGCAACCCTTGGCCGAAATGGGCCACTTTATGGCCTTGAATTGTGCCTTGTTTTGTGCCTTGTTTTGTGGAGTGTTTTGTGGAGTAGGGTTAGGGTGCACATGGCTTGATCTTGGCCTTACACTTGCCTTGCACATGGCTTGATCTTGGCCATTGGTTGGCCTTTGGTTTTGCTATAAATACCCCCCCTAAGCTTGAAGACTTCTTCCATTCCAAAAATCACCAAGTCTTGAAAGCCTTCCTCCCTTTCTTGTGCTCTAGCCGTGAGCTCCCCCCTCCCCCTTTTCGTGAGGCCTAGTGGCCGAGAGGGTACTTTCCCCCCCTCCTAGTGGCCTTCGGCCGAGAGCACACCCCCCCCTACCTTGGGGTGTTCTCGTGAGGTACCCCCCCTTAGTGGTGTAGAAATACTCTCAAAAGTATTGTTATAATGCCCAAATTACCTTAGCCATATACCTTGTTGTATTCTAAGGTTATACCTATACGAAAAGCCCAGAAATACTATTATACTTCCCGTCAGTCACAAAACCGAAACCCTAGGGAAATCTCCATAGTCAGTTGGGGTATTGTGTAGAAGTTGGTTAGAACTTCTAAGGGTGGTTTGGAGCGGGTTGGAGCGCGCGGAGTTGGAGCTAAACGATTGCTCAGGATCGACATTTAAACTAGGATAATTATGGGCTTATCGAGGTAATTATCTTGTCCCTCTATTGTAATTGGAAATTACATGATTGCTTGAATATATAGTTGAAGTATACTATATAATAGAACTGAACATAGTTATCGGCAATGTCTTTTGACTTAAGCCTGAATAATACTTACGGCAATGTCTTGCGACTTAAGCCTGAATTTAAAGAAGAGTACTGAACTGTAATTACATAGGGTTGTATTACAGTAGACTTGTGTAGTAGTACCGTGGAGTAGAATTGTACCCGTTAGGGTTAGATGTATAACCCCCCCCTGGTTGGCTTGGTAGCCGGCCTCGATAGAGGAGGAGATTTACGCTGTTGCGGGGGGGGGGAGGTGCTGCCGAATTTTCGGTAGAATGTTCTACGATGAGATCTAAATGTTAATAAGCGCCTTGTGGCCTTATAGGTTGATGTACTACGTGTGGCGCGATCTACGTGGCTTAAGGAGTAGCCGACAGTTGGAAGTACTTGGAGCGTTTTGCTATTAGTCGATACTCGTCGCGAGGTATGTGAACCTCTTCCTATCTCTTCTAGCATGATATGTGTGAACTATGTAGTACGGTAGACGTACATGTGCTAAATGTGTTTGAGTGGTTTAAAACATAAAGTGTTATAACGGCTTTATGGGAAGTTGGTTATAACAACTTTATGTCGGTAAGAAAATACATGTGGTTTTTAAAAGGTAACTGATTTGAACTATAACTGGCTTGTTATGTGTTAATAAAGAACTTGAAGTATTTCAAAAGATTTTTGAATCATTTTGAAAGAAGAAGTAATACTTGGTTTTTAAAAAGAGTTATACTAGCTTTATGGGGAGTTAGGTATAACGTCTTAAGAATGTTTCTTGATTTGAAATCAGAATGTGTATCGACAAACCACTGCAGCGTTAATAAAAGGAAATGTTTTGACTAATTAAGTACTAATAAAACCAGTAGAAACCTCCATCTGCATAAAAGCTAAGATGAGACAAAATGATATTTCCTAGATCATGGCTGATGTAATAAGATTGTTATAAACAAGAATATCCTACTCACATAGGAGGCTTAGGTTTCTCAGATTGTTTAAAGGAGAATTATATTCTTAAATGAATAAGACTATGAACTACGAAACCGTTCTAAAATGAGAAACTTGAACATTGGAAATTAGGCAAACTTGAACATTGGAAAGAATGTTGCTACTTGATTTTACAAAGATAAGTAATTGATTTACCTTAAAAGATAATCACTCTATTTTCGTATACTACGAATTTATTGTGAAAGTAACGTATCTTTTAAAGAGTTAATGTATGAAGTACTTTGGGGATAAAAACCGATCTTGTTAATCATATAGTAGAAGGTACCTTGTGTGAACAACTTGATTGTATTGGTTTGTGATAGCCTTGTAATACTTTCTTGTTGCTTTGATAAGTAAACGTGTTAGGATGCTACGTGTGTTAGTATCTTGTGATGTTGTGTAAAAGGGGTGTTCCTTTGTTGTGCTTATGTTGGTTAACGATAAGTCGTTGTGTTAATATTTTACATCACTCATCTCTTGAGATGATTAGGGGTTAAAGCCCTCCGACGGGGTAGACTCGGTGATGCAGGACCATGATTCGAGAATACCTCATGCGGGTCTGAGGGCCTATCGCGGGCTACGAGTTCGTGTTAGTGTCGTCCTTTATGGGCATGCGGTCCGTGGCTACGCGGACTCGAAAGTCGGGCGATGCGGGAGTAGCTACCCTCGATGCGGGGATACCTCATGCGGGCGATGAGATTGTCCTATGCGGGCTGCGGGAAGTTCGAGGACTAGACGCGCATTAGATCTGCGGGCAAGTGGCGGCTTTGATCATGTGACGGTCTAGACAGATCTTATGATCTGATTCATGACCTTGTTGGTGCGTGGGTGTTAGTAGTCGGCTATGCCTTCGTACTTACCGTGCGGTGTTGTTATGGCACGTGGGACACAGTGTTCATGTGTGTTCCTTGGAACTTTTATATCATAAAGCTGGCGGTGAGAATGTGTCCCAGGCACGATTGATGTTGTGGCGTGAGATCCCGTTATGTTCTTTGTGATGACTTGAGGCGTGAGTCCACGACTTAATATAGCTTAGTTATTGTAAAGCGTAGTTTGGTTATCATACATGTCTCTGCTTTATAGACTATTATGATTTCATTTCTGATATTTTTAGTTTCACATACTCGGTACTGTTATCTTGACCTCCTTGAAGCCGCGTTCATGCCGCGAGTTGAGGTACAACGATCGTTGATCCTAGCTCTCGTGGTCACAATTCAGCGTTTGGGAAGCTCCGTTTCTCCGAGGCTTATCGGTGGTATAGTCCCTCGTAGTAAGTGTTTACATTCGGGGTTTGGCGGGCCCGTCCGCCATTGTTGTCATATCATTCTTAGAGGTGCATGAAATCTTGTTGTGGCGGGGTTTGTAAAAAGGATTAAAGCTGCTCATTTGTAAAGTTGTTATTTATATATGCGAAAGGCAAGTTTTCCTCAGTTCTTGTTTTGTATACTTGTCATTTCATGTATGTGTTTTATGTCCGTGATTACTCGATGTTGTGTCACTAGGGTGCCGGGGTAAGGCACGATCCACGCCCGCCATTTGGTCGTGACAAAAGTGGTATCGAGCGATTAATCATCGGAAAGTGTCTCTGACCGTATCGATAGAGTCTTGATTATCGGTGTGTTGTGCACCACACCAATAATCAGGAGGCTATAGGATATTTAGGATTGGTTTCTATTCTTCTCACTCTGAGATCGTGCCTTAGAGCTGTGTTGTAAGTTGGATCCTCTGAACGTATTTCTTACCTTATCGTTATGCCTCCGCGTAGGGCAAACCGGGCCCAGAGGCGCAAAGCGGCGAGGAGGCTGCGAGTTAGTCTGAGAGGGTCACGAGGCACGCCCAATCGTTACCTAGGGTAGTGCTTCATTTGGGGATTTCTGCGACGTCACTAGCCCCGCGAGTTTAGCACAGCGGCGGCGATTCCTCTGCGGCCATGATATTTGAACCTTCGATTCGACCGAGAGCAGAATATGGATTGTAAAGAAGTCGACCACATTACTAGCTATGGATTTGGCTACCAGAGAGAATACCGATGTATCGCGAGTCTTGATGACTACCTAAGAGAAGGTTGTGCAAGAAATCCTTGATTAGGCTTGAGCATGGCACATGTATGCGAGCTTATGCGCAGCGGCGAAAGCGTAGAGATCGACGGGTTAACCGAGGCGAGAAGAGGGCGAGCGGCAAGGTCCTTTGGTAACTTTCGGCGAGTCACCTCCAGCGATTAGATATGCACCTCCGCCAGTTCAGAGTGGTCTTCCACAGATTTGGGGCGTTCGGGGTGTGCGGGAGTTGGTCGAACTCCGGGCTTAGGTTCACGATGTGACGTCATCCGGGAATGTCATCTTTTAGTTGGTACTTGTTGTACTGTGGCGTCGAGGCAGTGTCGAATGGGTGACCTAGTAAGGGACTTTGCCTTGATGCTCGGTGGGTAGTTCGTCATCTTCCTTAGCTATCGCCTGCAGGCGTGTTTGATTAGAACGACTAAGGGAGTGAAGCGATAAATATAGATATATCTTTAACCTCTAGAGATCGGTATGTATGATAAGGTGAGTATACCTTAAGTGCTATGTTACGATAGCGATGTGTTAGTCGTGATTAGATCATGGTTGTTTAACCGAGTAAGATTTTGGGGGATAGAGAAGGTGTGAGCCTTAGAGCTTTTTACCTAGAGACCTTAGAGGTGAGGCCATCTCGAGAAAAGGTGTAGTGTTATGTTTGACCCTTATTGGGAGTGCATAGTGCACGTGAGTTATGCTTGGGATAGGTCCCTAGTAGTGTGGAATGAAAGAGGGTAGTTGAGCTAAGAAGACCGCTAGGCTTTCGAAACGTGATTAGTAAGATTGTTCCGGATCGGGGAGCTAGTATTGTGCGCGTTGCCGGGTCGGGTTGGGGCCCCGTTGCGGGTCAACCCGCGGCGAGTTTGGTGGTGGTCGGTTGTGGTGGTCCCGCCTTGTGGTAGGGTCACGAGGGTGTTAGGCCCAAGTTTAGTTAACCAGCGTACGAACTCGTGGATGCATTCGACCAGTAGTCGGGCCGAGGAGGTCAGTCGTCTTGTTTTCTAGCAAAGACCGTTTACTCGGCAGTATTGTTTTATCAGAAAGGTTGTAAGGCTGCACGGGGTGCCTACCTTCACCTTATGTCAGACAGTGAAGCCCAGGGTGTGGCTATTTTCGTTTTCTAAAAGTTTTACCAGGCAGGGTTAAGAACTCAGGTGAGTCTCAGAATCGCATTCGCCCTCGGGCCAGTGGTTGGATTTCAGGGATAGTTGTGGGGATTGTTGTCTCCTGTGGAGGTAGTGTTTAAGCTACCATTTCAGTGTTCGGATGTCGCTTTTTTTTTTTTTTTTTAAAGCCTCGTAGGGGCGGAAGTGTAAATTGCCGGTCGATTGGTTCGACGTTGGCAAGATTGAACGATTGGTTGAGCTTGTTCCGGTATGTGGATATTGCGAAGCTTGTCTAGAAGAAGTTACGGCGGCTCGGAGAAATCGTGCGGATAATCGGCGGCGGCGGAGAGTTAGTCGGCGGTCGGTTTTCTTGAAAGTACCACCCGGGTTGGGTGTGATGAGTTTGGAATCTGAGAGGAACTTAGCCCGAGTTACTTTGGGCCTTTTGAGTTCATGTGAAGAATAGGCGGGTTGCCTATATGTTAGCTTTGCCGTCCGACTTAGGAGGCGATGCGTCCGATCTTCGTATTGTTATGATCGGAAAGTATCGGAAATCCATCCAGAGTGTTCCTTCAATGATGACCCGTTAGAGATAGTAACCCGAGTTTTGGATCGTAGCGATGCGGAAATGTGGTAAGAGTTCGGTGTCGGCGGCTACGTGATCGCGTGCGGCCGGTACCACTTGTTGGGTCGCTCGAGAAGGTTGATGCCTCGGCAAAGTGACAAAGGTGGTATCATGTTGGTGATGTTGGAGGTGTTTCCTCGTGAACTTGGATGTAAGTACTTGCGTGGGTGTTTACGTGGCGGATGTGGCGAGTTTGTTCGTAAGTATAGTAGTGAAGACTATCTTGCACGCGTTTGTTTTGAGACTTAGAAGGAACATTCGGGCGAATGTTTCTAAGGAGGAGAATGTTATACCCGTATTTCAGTATATGCGTGGGGCGTGCGTGAAAATTTGAAACTTGTACTAAGGCTTGGCGAATTAATTTTGTTCACAACACCCGTTTTGAGTCGTTTTTGAAAGCGTTTTCCAGACTTTTCGTAGGGAATTTCCGGCTATGTCATTTTTAATTTTTGCGGATTTTTCCGAGGCGAAACATTTTGGACCAGCGGGAGGGTGACATGTGTCACCTCACATTGGAAACAAGCGGCAACCCTTGGCGAAATGGGCCACTTTATGGCCTTGAATTGTGCAGTGTTTTGTGGAGTGTTTTGTGGAGTAGGGTTAGGGTGCACATGGCTTGATCTTGGCCTTACACTTGCCTTGCACATGGCTTGATCTTGGCCATTGGTTGGCCTTTGGTTTTGCTATAAATACCCCCCCTAAGCTTGAAGACTTCTTCCATTCCAAAAATCACCAAGTCTTGAAAGCCTTCCTCCCTTTCTTGTGCTCTAGCCGTGAGCTCCCCCCTCCCCCTTTTCGTGAGGCCTAGTGGCCGAGAGGGTGCTCCCCCTCCTAGTGGCCTTGGCCGAGAGCACACCCACTGCCTTGGGGTGTTCTCGTGAGTACCCCCTTAGTGGTGTAGAAATACTCTCAAAGTATTGTTATAATGCCCAAATTACCTTAGCCATATACCTTGTTGTATTCTAAGGTTATACCTATCTGAAAAGCCGAAATACTATTATACTTCCGTCGGTCACAAACCGAAACCCTAGGAAATCTCCATAGTCGGTTGGGGTATTGTGTAGAAGTTAGTTAGAACTTCTAAGGGTGGTTTGGAGGCGGGTTGGGCGCACGGAGTTGGAGCTAAGCGATTGCTCGGGATCGACATTTAAACTAGGATAATTATGGGCTTATCGAGGTAATTATCTTGTCCTCTATTGTAATTGGAAATTACATGATTGTGAATATATAGTTGAAGTATACTATATAATAGAACTGAACATAGTTATCGGCAATGTCTTTTGACTTAAGCTGAATAATACTTACGGCAATGTCTTGCGACTTAAGCTGAATTTAAAGAAGAGTCTTGAATCGTAATTACATAGGGTTGTATTACGGTGGACTTGTGTAGTAGTCAGTGGAGTAGAATTGTACCCGTTAGGGTTAGATGTATAACCCCACTGGTTGGCTTGGTAGCCGGCCTCGATAGAGGAGGAGATTTCTGTTTGTTGCGGGGAGGTCTTTGCGAATTTTCGGTAGAATGTTCTCGATGAGATCTAAATGTTAATAGCGCCTTGTGGCCTTATAGGTTGATGTACTACGTGTGGCGCGATCTACGTGGCAAGGAGTAGCCGACGGTTGGAAGTACTTGGGCGTTTTGCTATTAGTCGATACTCGTCGCGAGGTATGTGAACCTCTTCCTATCTCTTCTAGCATGATATGTGTGAACTATGTAGTGCGGTAGCGTCATGTGCTAAATGTGTTTGAGTGGTTTAAAACATAAAGTGTTATAACGGCTTTATGGGAAGTTGGTTATAACAACTTTATGTCGATGAAAATACATGTGGTTTTAAAAGGTAAGCGATTTGAACTATAAGCGGCTTGTTATGTGTTAATAAAGAACTTGAAGTATTTCAAAAGATTTTTGAATCATTTTGAAAGAAGAAGTAATACTTGGTTTTGAAAACTTAAGAGTTATACTAGCTTTATGGGAAGTTAGGTATAACGGCTTAAGAATGTTTCTTGATTTGGAAATCGGAATGTGTATCGACAAACCACTGCGGCGTTAATAAGGAAATGTTTTGACTAATTAAGTACTAATAAAACCGGTAGAAACCTCCATCCGCATGAAGCTAAGATGAGACAAAATGATATTTCCTAGATCATGGCTGCTGTAATAAGATTGTTATAAACAAGAATATCCTACTCACATAGGAGGCTTAGGTTTCTCAGATTGTTTAAAGGAGAATTATATTCTTAAATGAATAAGACTATGAACTACGAAACCGTTCTAAAATGAGAAACTTGAACATTGGAAATTAGGCAAACTTGAACATTGGAAAAGAATGTTGCTACTTGATTTTACAAAGATAAGTAATTGATTTACCTTAAAAAGATAATCACTCTATTTTCGTATACTACGGGTATTGTGAAAGTAACGTATCTTTTAAAGAGTTAATGTATGAAGTACTTTGGGGATAAAAACCCGATCTTGTTAATCATATAGTAGAAGGTACCTTGTGTGAACAACTTGATTGTATTGGTTTGTGATAGCCTTGTAATACTTTCTTGTTGCTTTGATAAGTAAACGTGTTAGGATGCTACGTGTGTTAGTATCTTGTGATGTTGTGTAAAGGGGTGTTCCTTTGTTGTGCTTATGTTGGTTAACGATAATTTGTGTTAATATTTTACATCACTCATCTCTTGAGATGATTAGGGTTAAGCGCCTCCGTGCGGGGTAGACTCGGTGATGCAGGACCATGATTCGAGAATACCTCATGCGGGTCTGAGGGCCTATGCGAGCTACGAGTTCGTGTTAGTGTCGTCCTTTATGGGCATGCGGTCCTTGTGGCCATGCGGACTGGAAGTCGGGGCGATGCGGGGAGTAGCTACCCTCGATGCGGGGATACCTCATGCGGGCGATGAGATTGGCCTATGCGGGCTGCGGGAAGTTCGGGACTAGACGCGCGCATTAGATCTGCGGGCAAGTGGCGGCTTTGATCATGTGACGGTCTAGACAGATCTTATGATACGATTCATGACCTTGTTGGTGCGTAGGTGTTAGTAGTCGGCTATGCCTTCGTACTTACCCGTCACGGTGTTGTTATGGCACGTGGGACTGGTGTTCATGTGTGTTCCTTGGAACTTTTATATCATAAAGCTAGCGATGAGAATGTGTCCCACGCACGATTGATGTTGTGGCGTGAGATCCATTGTTATGTTCTTTTGTGATGACTTGAGGCGTGAGTCACGACTTAATATATTTAGTTATTGTAAAGCGTAGTTTGGTTATCATACATGTCTCTGCTTTATAGACTATTATGATTTCATTTCTGATATTTTTAGTTTCACATACTCGGTACTTGTTATCGACCTCCTCGAGCTGCGTTCATGACGCAGGTTGAGGTACACCAGTCGGTGATCCTAGCTGTCAGGGTCACCGTTCCGGGGTTGGGAAGCTCCGTTTCTGCGGAGGCTTATCAGTGGGTAGTCCCCTGTCGTCGTACGTGTTTCCAGTCAGGGTTTGGCGGGGCCTGTCCGCCATTGTTGTCATATCATTCTTAAGTGCAGTAATCTTGTTGTGGCGGGGTTTGTAAAAAGTTAAAGCTTCATTTGTCAAGTTGTTATGTATATATGCCGAAAGGCAAGTTTTCCTCAGATTACTGTTTTGTACTTCTGTCATTTCATGTATGTGTTTTATGTCCCGCTGATTACTCTGATGTTGTGTCACTAGGGTGCCCGGGGTAAGGCACGATCCACGGCCCGCTGGTCGTGACACCATTCTTTGCGCTCTAACCTCTGCTGGTGGCGGCGTCACAAAACCGCCGTCTGAGCACAACCTCGTGCATGCGGGCTGCGCCTCGTACTCCTCTCAGATCTCACTAGCGGTTCCTCGGTGTCTTGCCCTTCGGGCTCTGGTTGCCTGCGCGGAGGCATAATCGGTAAAACGAGATACGCTGGAGGGTCCAACTTACAACACGGCTCTAAGGCACGATCTCGTAATGAGAAGAATGGAAACCAATCCTAAATGTCTGCAACCTCCCGATTATAGATGTGGTGCACAACACATCGATAATCAAGACTCTACTAGACACGATGCATAGACACTTTCCGAGGATTAATCGCTCGATACCACTTTTGTAACGACCGTTCGGGGCCGTTCGTGCCTTATCCTGCACCCTAGTGACACAACATCGCAGAAAACCAGGAAAATAAAACTTTAAACAAGAAATAAGATATATGATCATAAAGCAGGCCAACCAACTGTTACCTTCCAACATATATAAATACAACTCTTTCAAAACGAGCAGTTTAATCATTTTTACAAACCACCGCCACAACAAGATTACTGCAGACCTCTAAGATTTACAACAACTATGACGGACGGGGCCCGCCATACCTCAATGTACAAGAACCTACAACTCGGAACACATACAAAAGATAAGCCTCGGAGAAACGGAGCTTCCCAAACGCTGATCGAGATCCTAAGAGCGAGGATCCACGATCGATGTACCTCTACTGCGGCATGAACGCAGCCCAAGGAGGTCAAGACAACAGTACCAAGTATGTGAATCAGAAATATCAGAATGAAATCATACTAGTCTATATAAAGCAGAGACATGTATGATAACCAAACTACGATTCATAACATAAAAGCGGTCATGTCGAAATGTGACTCACGCCTCAAGTCATCACTCAAATATAACTATGGGTCTCATGCCCACAACATCAATCATGTTCGCATCACGTGATGTGCCTAATTGCATCGGGTGTAGACATGTCCATGATGCAACAATAATACCAATGCCCCATGGCCACGCCTGAATTACCTCGGTAGACACGCCCACGTGACATCAACAATAATATACTGGTGATCAACCCCGCCGCACGGCCACATGCCCCGAATTCTACCTGGTGTAGACATGTCCATGTAACATCAACAACAAGACAAAGAATCAAAATGGAAACATACCCGTGGAATTCTCCACACCGCCAAAGACGCCCAAGTAAGTTCTCAATAAGTCAACCGCCTCTATCGAAGACGCCAGAATACGTAAATACAACATTTGCACAACAAAGGCTATCATCACAAGCATAGCGTGTTTCACACAACTCAAAGTACTTTCACATAAGTCACATAATACCCGTAGTATAAAAATCGTGACTATCTTTAAGTAAACAAGACATTTCCCCTTTTTTTTTTTTTAAAATCAAGTAACAACATTATTTTCCAAACGTTCAAGTTTGCCTAATTTCAAATGCTCAAGTCACTTATTTTAGAAAGGTTTCATAACTCATAGTCTTAATCTCTTTTAAAACAATTGAGTAACATATGTCATATATGTGAGTAGTTTATTCTTGTTTATAACGATCTTATTACAAAGATTATGATCTAGAAATGTAATATCATTTTGTCTCATCTTAGCTTCTATACAGATGGAGGTTTCTACCGTTTTAATACAACACATCATTATTCAATACATTTTCCTTTATTAACGCCGCAGTTGGTCCTGTCGATACACATTCTGATTTCCGAAATCAGTAAAACATTATCCCTTTAAAAACCAAGTACTCATTACTCACGAATGAGGTTTCACACAACATCCACATTAAAACAAATAAGTTAAGTCTCTTATTTTATAAGATCAAGTCTCTTAACTTCTAACATCAGTAAACCATTTTCTTACCTACATAAAGCTGTTATAACCAACTTCCCATAAAGCCGTTATAACACTTTATGTTTAAACCAAACAAATACACTTAGCACCTGTACGTCCACCGTACTACATAGCTACACACATATCATGCTAGAACAGATAGGAAGAGGTTCACATACCTCGCGACGAGTATCGACAATAAGCAAAATGCTCCAAGTACTACAACCTTGCTAGCCCTTTCCACTCCTCAAGTAGAATACGCTACTCTTAGTACTTTCACCTAAAAAGGTCACAAACGTCTATTAACTTTTAAACGCATTCCATTTCTCTACGTAAAATTCGCAAAGACTTCCCCGCAACAACAGAATCTTCTCCTCTATCGAGGCCGGCTACCAAGCCAACCAGGGGGGGGGGGGGTTTACACGTCTAACCGGACGTGTACAATTCTACTCAGCAATACTACACAAGTCTACTGCAATACAGTCCTATGTAAATACAGTTCAGTTCTTTTCTTTAAATTCAGGCTTAAGTCAAAAGACATTGCCGCACAATAATGTTCAGTACTATATATAGTATACTTCAACTATATACTCCTACAACATGTAATCTCCAATTACAACTAGAGGGACAAGATAATTACCTCGATAAGCCCATAATTATCCAAGTTAAATGTCGATCCTGAGCAAGGTTTAGCTCCTACTCCGTGCGCTCCAATCCGCTCCAAACAACCCTTAGAAGTTCTAACCAACTTCTACTCAAATACTTCAACCAACTATGAAGATTTCCTTAGGGTTTCGGTTTGAGACTAAAAGGACAAAAGGTAGTATTTTAGGGCTCTACGTATAGAGGTAACCTTTGGAATACTACAAGGTAAAGGCTAAGGTATATTGGGCATTATAAAAATACTTGGAGAGTATTTCTACCAAGAGGGGGGGGGGTACCACTCGGCCACACCACTGTGAGGAGGGAACCCTTCTGCCAAAGGCCACAAGGAGGAGGAGGGGAGAGGCTTGGGACGAGAGCCACTAGAGGGAGGAGGGATTTCAAGACTTAGACAAAGTGAGGAGTGAATGAATAAGTCTTCACAAGGAGTGGTATTTATAGAAATCAACGGCCTTGATCAAGCCAAGTGCAAGGCAAGTGTAAGGCCTTGACAAGCCAAGTGCACCCTAACCCTACTCCACAAAACAAGGCACAAAACATGGCACCAAACAAGCCACAAAACAAGGCCAAAACAAGGAGCCAATAGGGCACAAAACGCGAGCCAAAAGATCAAGACAAACGTGAACTACATCGCGCACTCGACGCCACTGCTTAATGCGAGGTGACACATGTCACCCTCCCGTTGATCCAAAATGTTTCGTCTCTGAAAAATCCGCGAAAATTAAAAAGGACATAGCCGGAATTTTCCTACGAAAGTCGTGGAAACGCTTTCGTCAAAACGACTCTAACCGGTGTTGTTGACAAAGGTAAATTCGCCAAGCCACCAGGGGTGACACGTGTCGCCTCCTACAGTCCAAAATAATTCATCTTCCGAAATATCCAAATGGCCAAAATCTCAAAATCAAAGCTGCCCCACAAAATCAGAATTTCTCCTGGGCCCCACGTGACCATTTCCAAAAATAAAATCTCAAAATTCTAATATAATTTAAGAAGCCCAAATTCCAAACTGGGAACCCAATTCCCATCAACGAACATTTTCTTTACAAAACCGGAAACTTTTTCCGTGGAAAATCACCTCTTTCTTCCTTTCCAATCTTTCTGCGTGCTCGTGACGCACGCCCTCGCATACATACCACGAGAATACGGTATAACATTCTCCTCCTTAGAAACATTCGGCCCCGAATGTTCCTTCTCAAGACGGATATCGGTGAAGCTCCTCTAACAAGTTGCCAACGCCACGCCAAGCCACAAATAACGACGCTCTCTTCTTTCCTTACTCGTCGTGCCTCTTCTCGAACACTCAAACTCTTTCTAGTATCCGTATCACACTTCCGCTAACGCTTCATTACCAACCCTTGAGTCACTACCTCAAACTTGGTCATCTTGCTAACCTCGATCTTCTAAGGCCGCTCCGGCCTCCACGATCCGCTCGGTCGAACATATCCACCAACTCATACGATGGTCATACAAACTTGGGCCTAGCATCCTCGTGACCCTACCACCGGCGGGACCACCCGTAACTGACCCACCTTATCCGGCTACGGGTTGACCCGTATCACGTCCTCAACCCGACCCACAATCGCACACGCCTTGTTCCCCGACACGAACAATCTCGCTAAATCACATCATGAAAGCTACCACTTCCATCTCACCTTACCCGTGGACCGATCACTCACAAAAACCCACGTATACTACACACTCTGATAAAGGTCAAACATAAAATGAATCTTTTACTCAAGACGACCTTACCTCTAAGGTCTCAATCGTGACAGTCTAGGGCTCACACTTACCATGCCCCCATACTTATCCTCCCAACTAAGCATGTTTTCTAACTCACAATTAACACAACGCTATTCGCATAGCACATAATAATGAGACCATCATAACAAGCATACCAAAACTCTGAGGGTTATGATATACCAAGCTACCGCTCACTCTAATCATAGGCACTGCAGGCACATAATCGTAAGGCGATGAACCAGCCATCGATCCGGTAGGGTGAGTCGTAACATCCGCGGCTACCTGGCCTGACAGCCTCGCAAAATGGCCCTGGCTGGCCGCAAAATAACAAGCTCCTGGCACCACGACACTTCACGAAATGCGGTCTACCACATCGACCACACCGGGTAGGGTGACCGTGATCCGCCAACACTTACTTCCTCGAAATCAACCTCGAGCCCCGACCGCTCCGAATACTCGGTTGTGGAGGACCACTGCACCGGGCGGAGGTACAAAACTAGTATCTTTGCTGAGGCGGTCCGCCTCGAAAGTCATCAAAGGACCCTGTTGTTCTGGCCCTCTTCTGCTGATCTTGGTCATTCCGTCGACCTCTCCGTGCCTCACATCCCAGTGCATGAGCCTGCATGCGGGCAATGTCCATGCCCGGCTGAAGAGCTACTCCTGAACATGCCTCTGACATGTAATCATCGAGCCTCAGAACATATCGGTGCACTCGATCCTCCATACTAGCTACTAACGCCGACGCATCGCCAATGAGTCGAACTCACATTGTACTCCCGAACCGCACGCCCGCTCTGTCTAAGCATCAAAATTTTACGCGTGCCCTCTCATCTGCGAGGCGAAGTGAGTGAGAAAGCCCGAAAACTCATCCCATACCGAGGCATGCTCTCCCGAAAGCTCCTATGAATCAAACCAATCGATCACGGTATCACGCACCGATGCGAACCAAAGGTCGCACTCGGTCTCAAGCCTCGATCACCCGCACGATCGCAGAATCCGGATGAACTCCTGCGATCATCCTCGTGCCTCACCCATAAAACTCGCGGGTTACTGACTCGTAAAGTCCCGTAGCCTCAAACTATCTCGCCGGGGTGAACCATCGTGCTATCGAATCTGAATCAGCCGTGATCCATTTATCTCATATCGGCCACGACTGCCAGAATCGCTATCTCCTTGTAACCCATCTCTCTCGCCTGCATCGTGGGATGGAGGCTCGTGTATCGCGGTCTCGCAGCCATTGCCGCGCTCACAACCTCTGCTGGGCCGGGCGCCACAAAACCCGCCGTCAAGCACAACTCGTGTACTGCGGGCTCGCGCTCGCATTCTCTCAGATCTCACTAGCGGTTCCTCTGTCTTGCCCTTCGTGGCTCGCTGTTTGCCTTGCGCGAGGCATAATCGTAAAAACGAGATACGCTTAGGGTCCAACTTACAACACGCCTCTAAGGCACGATCTCGGAATGAAGAATGGAAACCAATCCTAAATGTCTGCAGCCTCCGATTATAGATGTGGTGCACAACACATCGATAATCAAGACTCTACTAGACACGTAGACACTTTCCGAGGATTAATCGCTCGATACCACTTTTGTAACGACCTGCCCGGGCCCATCGGGTGCCTTATCCCGCACCCTAGTGACACAACATCGAGAAAACCAAATGAAAATAAAACTTTAAACAAGAAACAAGATATATGATCATAAAACAGCAACCCAACTACCTTCCAACAACATATATAAATACAACTCTTTCAAAACGAATAGCTTAATCCTTTTTTACAAACCCCGCCCACAACAAAGATTACATGCACTTAAGATTTACAATAACTATGACGGACAGGTTCGCCATACCCTCGAATGTACAGAACCTACAACTCAGGAACACATACTAAAAGATAAACCTCCGAGAAACGGAGCTTCCCAAAACTGAATCGAGATCCTAGAGCGAGGATCCACGCCGACGTACCTCTACTGCAGATGAATGCAGCCCAAGGAGGTCGATACAACAGTACCAAGTATGTGAAATCAGTAAATATCAGAATGAAATCATACTAGTCTATATAAAGGTGAGACATGTATGATAACCAAACTACGCTCATAACATAAAAGCGATCATGTTCAATGTGACTCACGCCTCAAGTCATCACTCAAATATAACTATGGGTCTCACGCCCACAACATCAATCATGTTCAGTCACGGCGCGTGCCCGACTGCAGATCGGTGTAGACATGTCCATGATGCAACAATAATACTAAGGCCCCATGGCCACATGCCCCTAATTCTACTCAGGAGACACGCCCACGTGACATCAACAATAATATATCAGATCAACCCCGCCGCATGGCCACATGCCCCGAATTCTACCTCTAGATACATGTCCATGTAACATCAACAACAAGACAGAATCAAAATGGAAACATACCCGTGGAATTCTCCACACGCCAAAGACGCCCAAGTAAGTTCTTAATAAGTCAACCTACTTATCGAGAGACGCGAATACGTAAATACAACATTTGCACAACAAAGGCTATCATCACAAGCATAGGCAGGTTTCACACAACTCAATGTACTTTCACATAAGTCACATAATACCCGTAGTATAAAAATCGTGACTATCTTTAAGTAAACAAGACATTTCCCCTTTTTTTTTTTTTAAATCAAGTAACAACATTATTTTCCAAACGTTCAAGTTTGCCTAATTTCAAATGCTCAAGTCACTTATTTTAGAGAGGTTTCATAACTCATAGTCTTAAACTCTTTTAAAACAATTGAGTAACATATGTCATATATGTGAGTAGTTTATTCTTGTTTATAACGATCTTATTACAGCAGCCATGATCTAGAAAATGT
Organism: Przewalskia tangutica; assembly: GCA_029844215.1. Classification (NCBI taxonomy): domain Eukaryota; kingdom Viridiplantae; phylum Streptophyta; class Magnoliopsida; order Solanales; family Solanaceae; genus Przewalskia; species Przewalskia tangutica. The sequence goes on from CM056720.1 coordinate 48,870,417, forward strand.
AATATCATTTTGTCTCATCTTAGCTTCTATGCAGATGGAGGTTTCTACTAGTTTTAATACAACACATCATTATTCAATACATTTTCCTTTATTAACGCTGCAGTGGTCTGTCGATACACATTCTGATTTCCGAAATCAGTAAAACATTATCCCTTTAAAAACCAAGTACTCATTACTCACGAATGAGGTTTCACACAACATCCACATTAAAACAAATAAGTTAAGTCTCTTATTTTATAAGATCAAGTCTCTTAACTTCTAACATCAGTAAACCATTTTCTTACCTACATAAAGCTGTTATAACCAACTTCCCATAAAGCCGTTATAACACTTTATGTTTAAACCAAACAAATACACTTAGCACCTGTACGCCCACCGCACTACATAGCTTCACACATATCATGCTAGAACAGATATGATGAGGTTCTGATTCCTCTCGACGATTATAGACAATAAGCAAAATTCTCCAAGTACTACTACCTTGCTAGCGCTTTCCACTCCTCAAGTAGAATACGCTACTCTTAGTACTTTCACCTAAAAGGTCACAAACGCTATTAACTTTTAAACGTTTGCCCATTTCTACTGAAAATTGAAGACACTCCCCGCAATGCAACAGTAAATCTTCTCTCTATCGAGGCCGGCTACCAAGCCAACCAGTGGGTTTACACGCCTAACCGGACGTACAATTCTACTCAGAATACTACACAAGTCTATCGCAATACATTCTATGTAAATACATCGATTCTTTTCTTTAAATTCAGCTTAAGTCAAAAGACATTGCGCACAATAATGTTCAAGACTATATATAGTATACTTCAACTATATACTCCTACAACATGTAATTTCCAATTACAACTAGAGGGACAAGATAATTACCTCGATAAGCCCATAATTATCCAAGTTAAATGTCGATCCTGAGCAAGGTTTAGCTCCTACTCCGTGCGCTCCAATCCGCTCCAAACAACCCTTAGAAGTTCTAACCAACTTCTACTCAAATACTTCAACCAACTATGAATATTTCCTTAGGGTTTCGGTTTGAGACTAAAAGGACAAAAGGTAGTATTCCTGCTCTACGATGATGAGGTAACCTTTGTAATACTACAAGGTAAAGGCTACTGAATATTGGGCATTATAAAAATACTTGGAGAGTATTTCTACCAAGAGGTGGGGGGTACCACTCGGCCACACCACTAGGAGGGGGAGGGGAACCCTTCTCGGCCAAAGGCCACAAGGAGGAGAGAGGGGGAGAGGCTTAGGACGAGAGCCACTAGAGGGAGGAGGGATTTCAAGACTTAGACAAAGTGAGGAGAATGAATAAGTCTTCACAAGGGAGGGTATTTATAGGAAATCAACGGCCTTGACTGCCAAGTGCAAGGCAAGTGTAAGGCCTCGATCAAGCCAAGTGCACCCTAACCCCTACTCCACAAAACAAGGCACAAAACATGGCACCAAACAAGCCACAAACAAGGCCAAAACAAGGAGCCAATAGGCACAAAACGCGAGCCAAAAGATCAAGCCAAACGTGAACCACATCGCACTGACGCCCACTGCTTCCAATGCGAGGTGACACACGCCACCCTCCCGTTGTCCAAAATGTTTCGCCTCTCGGAAAAATCCGCAAAAATTAAAAAGGACATAGCCGAATTTTCCCTACGAAAGTCGTGGAAACGCTTTCGCCGAAAACGACTCTAACCAAAGGTGCAAAGGTAAATTCGCCAAGCCACCTAGTGGGGTGACACGGTCGCCTCCCACAGTCCAAAATAATTCATCTTCCGAAATATCCATAACGGCCAAAATCTCAAAATCAAAGCTGGCCCAACAAAATCTTAAATTTCTCCCGTGGGCCCCACTTGACCATTTCCGAAAATAAAATCTCAAAATTCTAATATAATTTAAGAAGCCCAAATTCAAAATCTGGGACCCCAATTCCAATCAACGAACATTTTTCTTTACAAAAACCGCAAACTTGTTCCGTGGAAAAAATCACCTCTTTCTTCCTTTCCAATCTTTTCCGCTGCAATGCACGTGCCCTCGCATACATACCCGATACTCCCGAATACGGTATAACAAAGCGACCACCACAAACTGACCCCACCACCAAACCTGCGGGTTGACCCGCAACGTGGCCTCAACCCGACCCTAACGCCGCTAAACGCTAGCTCTCCAGGAAAACTCTCACTAATCACGCATTTAAAACCTAGCGGTCTTCTTAGCTCAACTACCCTCTTTCATGCCACACTACTCGTGACTAATCCCACAACATAACTCACGTGCACTATGCACTCCTATAAGGTCAAACATAAACAATACATCTTTTACTCGAGATGGCCTTACCTCTAAGGTCTCTACGTATAACACTCTAAGGCTCACACTTTCTCTATCCCCCAATCTTCCCTGGTTACTAACCAAGATTTCTAATCACCATTTACACAATGCTATCAGAATATAACACTTAAGGTATACTCACCTTATCACACATACTAAACCCTAGAGGGTTAAAGATCTATCTCAGATCTCCGCTTCACTCCTTAGTCGTTCTAATCAAACTCGCCTGAGGCATAGCTAAGGAAGATGACAAACTACCCACCGATCCTGAAGGCTGAGTCCTCCTACTAGGACATCCTTTCGACACATGGCCCTGACGGCCGCAGGTAAAACAAGTACCAACTAAAAGAGGACATTCCCCGGGATGACGTCTGTTACACTGTGAAAACTGGGAAAAAAACTGAATCCGGCTGGCTGGAACCTACGTGTAGCTGTGAACCGGAAGCTCTGGAGCTCTGACCAACTCCTGCATACCCCGAACGTCCTGAACCCTGTGGAGGACCTTTCTGCACTGATGGATGCGCATAATCTAATCTGGCGAGGCGACTCGCCGCAAGTTACCAAAGCGACCTTGCTACTCGGCCTCTTCGCGTCGCCGTTAACCCGCCGATCTCTACGCTTCTCGGCCACTGCGCATAAGCCCGCATACGTGCCATGCTCAAGCCTAACTGAAGAACTTACTCTTGCACAACCTTCTCGTTGATATTCATCAAGACTCGCGGTACATCGGTATACTCTCTGGTAGTCAAATCCATAGTTAGTAACAGGGTCGCCTCCTTGAAATCTATATTCTTTGTTCCCGGTCGTGGAACTGAAGGTTCAAATATCATGTTATACCCCGTATTTCCAGAGTATGTACGTATGGACGTACGTAGAAAATTTGAAACTTGAGAAAGTGGCTTGGCCGAATTTTATTTGTGCACAACACCCGGTTAGAGTCGTTTTTGACTAAACGCTTTCCACTTTCGTAGGGAATTTCCGCTATGACATTTCTAATTTTTGGATTTTTCCGAGACGAATCATTTTGGACCAACAAGAGGGCGACACTTGTCACCCTCTAATTGGTGGGAGTGGGCGGTAGTGTAGTGGACGAATTGGCCTTGTTGGTCAAGGGGAGTTGGTAGGATATTTTGTGTGTTAGTTGGTCAAGGACACTTGGGTGAATCTTGGCCTTACACTTGTGTAGCACTTGGCTCAATCTTGGCCATTGGTTGGCCTTCACTTGGCCTATAAATACCCATCCCTGAAGACTTATTCATCTATTCCTAAATAATCCTAAGTGTAAAATCCCTCCCTCTCCCCTCTTGTTGACTCTCGTCCAAGAGCCCCTCTCCCCCTTTGAAAGGCCCCCTTGGCCGAGAGCCCTCTACCCCCCCTCCTAGTAGTGTGGCGTGGTACCCCCAGCCTAGTTGCTTTCTTATAATACCCCCCTCTCTTGGTAGAAATACTCTCAAAAGTATTGTTATAATGCCCAAATTACCTTAGCCGTATACCTTGTTGTATTCTAAGGTTATACCTATACTGAAAGCCTAAATACTATTATACTTCCGCCTCACAAAACCAAACCCTAGGAAAATCTCCATAGTCCGTTGAGTATTGTGTAGAAGTTGGTTAGAACTTAAGGGTGGTTTAGAGCGTTGGAGCGCTGAGTCGAGCTAAACGATTGCCCAGATCGACTTTATACTTGGATAATTATGGGCTTATCGAGGTAAATATCTTGTCCTCTATTGTATTTGGAAATTTCATATTGTTAGAATATATAGTTGAAGTATACTATATATAGTATTGAACGTAGTTATCGAATGTCTTTTGACTTAAGCTCGAATAATACTTACTACAATGTCTTGCGACTTAAGCCCAATTTAAAGAATGAATCAGAATTACATAGATTGTATTGCCGTAGACTTGTGTAGTAGTACCGTGGAGTAGACTTGTACCCGTTGGGGTTAGGCGATAACCCCGTTGGCTTGGTGGCGGCCTCGATAGAGAGGAGATTTACTGCCATGGGAGGAGGCCGAATTTTCTGTAGGATGTACTACGGGGATCTAAATGTTAATGCGCCTGTGGCCTTATAGGTTGAAGACTACGTGTGGCGCGATCTACTTGGCTTAAGGAGTAGCCGCGTTTGGAAGTACTTGAGCGTTTTGCTATTAGTCGATACTGTCGCGGTATGTGAACCTCTTCCTATATCTTCTAGCATGATATGTGTGAACTATGTAGTACAGACGTCACATGTGCTAAATGTATTTGATTGGTGTAAACATAAAGTGTTATAACGGCTTTGTGGGAAGTTGGTTATAACAACTTTATGTTGGTAAGAAAATACGTGGTTTTTAAAAGGTAATCGATTAGAACTATAATCGCTTGTTATGTGTTAATAAAGAACGTGAAGTATTTCAAAAGATTTTGAATCATTTTGAAAGAAGAAGTAATATTTGGTTTTGAAAACTTAAGAGTTATACTAGCTTTATGGGAAGTTAGGTATAACGGCTTAAGAATGTTTTACTTGATTTCGAAATCGTAATGTGTATCGACAAACCACTCAGCGTTAATAAAAAGAAATGTTTTGAATAATTAAGTATTATTAAAACCGTAGAAACTTCCATCCGCATGAAGCTAAGATAAGACAAAATGATATTTCCTAGATCATGCAGTAATAAGATTGTTATAAACAAGAATATCCTACTCACATATAAGACTTATGTTTCTCATTGTTTAAAAGAGAATTATATTCTTAAATGAATAAGACTATGAACTACTAACCTTTCTAAAATAAGAAACGTGAACATTTGAAATTAGGCAAACTTGAACGCTTGGAAAATAATGTGTTACTTGATTTTACAAAGGTAAGTATTTTGATTTACTTAAAAGGCGATACTACATTTTTTTACTACGTATCAGGTGACTTATGTGAAAGCAACAGATCTTTTAAAGGATTTAATGTGTGAAGTACTTTAGGGATAGATACCCGAACTTGTTAGCATAAAGTACCTTGTGTGAATAACTTGATCGTGTTGGTTTGAGATAGCCTTGTAAATACTTTCTTGTTGACGTGATAAGTAAACATGTTAGGATGCTACGTGTGTTAGTATCTTGTATGATCGTGATGCAAGGGGTCATTCTTGTTGGGCTTACGCTGTTAAACGTTAAGCCATTGTACTATTATTGTATCACATACCCTTTGACTTATTATACCGAGGGCTTGCCACGATGCGGTCTATACGGCTATGCGGTCCTTGTGACTATGCGAGTCACGGTAGCTCCGTGATTGATCATTCCGGTGTTTAGCCTGATGCGGGGATTCCTATGCGGTCTGAGACTATGCGGTCTTTTGAGACTATGCGGTCGCGGAGCCTGCGCGGATACCGGGTTAAGTCCTCGACGCTGGTATACCTCGAGCGGTATGGGACCATGATTCGAGGAATACCTCACGCGGTCCGTGTGGGACCTATGCGAGTCGCGAGAGTTCCAGGATAGACGTGCACATTGATATTGCGGGCAGTGGCCGCCGATCATGTGGTGCGGTCTAGAAAGACCTCGGGATACGGTTTGTGGTATTTTTGCATGCTGGGTCTTAGTAGTCGGCTATGCCTTCGCATTTTGCCCCGCACGGTTTTATTGTGATAACTTTGAGGCGTGAGTCCCGACATGACATGCTATTTATTGTGAATCGTAGTTTGGTTATCATACATGTCTCGCTTATATAGATTACTATGATTTCATTTACGATTTATTTTCATTTCACATACTGTACTGATCGACCTCCTTCGGCTGCGTTCATGCAGTAAAGGTACACGATCGTTGATCCTCGCCTTAGGGTCAGCTGTCATTGGGAAAGCTCCGTTCTCCCGAGGCTTATCTTGGTATAGTCCTGTCGTTGTAGGTATTTACATTCGTGGTATGGCGGCCTGTCCGCCATCGTTATCGTATCTTTTCTTAGAGTGCAGCAATCGTTGTGGCGTGGTTTGTAAAAAGGATTAAACTGTTCATGTTGAAAGTTGTTATTTATATATATGCCGAAAGGCAAGTTTTCCTCAGATTTTTGTTTTATACTTCTATTATCTCATGTTGTTGTGTTTGTTCCGCTGATTACTCTGATGTATGTCTACTTGGGTGCCCGGGGTAAGGCACCAGTCACGGGCCCCGGTTCGGGTCGTGACATATCATGGCCGCAGTAGGAACTGCTGCCGCCGTGCTAAACTCTGCTGGGGCTAGTGACGTCGCAAAACTCCCCGAATGAAGCACCCTGTGATGATTGGGCTGTGCCCACGTAACTGGGCGGGTTGCCTACGCGGAGGCATAGCGGTGAGGAAAGAAATACGTTAGAGGTCCAACTTACAACGGCTCTAAGGCACGATCTCGAGTGAGAAGAATAGAAACCAATCCTAAATATCCTATAGCCTCTCGATTATTGGTGTGGTGCACAACACACCGATAATCAAGACTTCACGATACTGTCAGACACTTTCCGAGGATTAACTGCTCTGATACCACTTTTGTCACGACCCGTTCCGGGGCCCGTGACTGGTGCCTTACCCCGGGCACCCTAGTGATACAACATCAGAGTAATCAGCGGAACATAAAGACAATACATGAAACAAATGTAATAAGACAGTGAAATAAGAAGACAGGCTAACCAAAATCGGTTCTGTCGGTATATATAAATAACAATTTGAGCGATTATATCCCTTTCTACCACTCGCCCATAACGATTACTCTGCACCTCTAAGAATGATATGACAACAACGACGGACGGGGCCGTCGCCATACCCCGAATGTAAGCACCTACAATCAACAGGACTATACTAAGATAAGCCTCCGGAGGAACGGAGCTTCCCAAACGCTGAACTGTGACCCTAAGAGCGAGGATCAACGACTGGTGTACCTTTACCTGCGGCATGAACGCAGCCCCCGAAGGAGGTCAGTACACAGGTACCAAGTATGTGAAACATGAAGATACTGTAAATGAAATCATAGTAGTCTATAGAAAGAAGGAGACATGTATGATAACCAAACTACAGTTCACAATAAAAAAGCAGTCATGTCTAGTCAGGGACTCACGCCCTCAAAGTTATCACTCCAATATAACAATGGGTCTCACGCCCACAACATCAATCATGCCTGTGGAATACCTTCCTCACTGCCGTCAGTCAATGATAGAAAAGCACCAAGAAATACACATGAACAGCAGGTCCCTCCTGTGTCCAAATAAAGCGATGCAGGTAAGTACGAAGGCATAGCCGACTACTAACACCCACGACTAACAAGGTCATAAATCGTATCATGATATCTGTTTAAATGATCACATGATCAAAGTCGCCGCCGCGCAATATCAAATGCGCGTCTAGCCTCGAACTCCCGCACTCCGCATAGGCCAATCTCATAGGCCCGCATGAGGTATAACCCCGCGTCGAGGGTAGCTACTCCCGATCGCCCGACTCGCGATCGCATAGCCACGTAGACCGCATGACCATAAAGGCCGCACACTAACTGGAACTCGTAGCTCCGCATAGGCCGGGACCCGCATGAGGTATTCTCGAATCATGGTCCTGCATCACCGAGTCTACCGCGTCGGAGGGCTTAACCCGGAAACACGGTGAGTGGTATAATACCAACATAACGCTTTATCGTTTAAACAACATAAGCACAATCAAGGAAAACCCTTTATACAAACATCACGTATCACTAACACACGTAGCATCCTAATATGATTACTTATCAAATCAACACGAAGGTATTACAAGGCTATCACAAACCAATACAATCAAGTTATTCACACATAAGGTACTTTCTACTATATGATTAATGAGATCGGGTTTTTATCCCCAAAGTACTTTATACAATAACTCTTTAAAGATATGTTACTTAAACAAAAGTCACACAATACCCGTAGTATATAACAATAGAGTGATTATCTTTTTAAAGTAAATCAATTACTTCTCTTTGTAAAATCAAGTAGCAACCTTCTTTTCCAATGTTCAAGTTTGCCTAATTTCCCATGTTCAAGTTTCTTATTTTAGAAAGGTTTCGTAGTTCATAGTCTTATTCATTTAAGAAATATAATTCTCTTTTTAAGCTATCTGAGAAACATAAGCCTTATATGTGAGTAGGATATTCTTGTTTATAACAATCTTATTACAGCAGCCATGATCTAGGAAATATCATTTTGTCTCATCTTAGCTTCTATGCAGATGGAAGTTTCTACTGGTTTTAATAATACTTAATCTGTCAAAACATTTCCTTTTATTAACGCTGCAGTGGTTTGTCGATACACATTCTGATTTCCGAAATCAGTAAAACATTCTTAAGCCGTTATTACCTAACTTCCCATAAAGCTAGTATAACTCTTAAGTTTTCAAAAACCAAGTATTACTTCTTCTTTCGAAATGATTCAAAAATCTTTTGAAATACTTCAAGTTCTTTATTAACACATAATAAGCCAGTTATAGTTCAAATCGATTTACCTTTTAAAACCACAAGTATTTTCTTACCAACATAAAGTCGTTATAACCAACTTCCCATAAAGCCGTTATAACACTTTATGTTTTAAACCAATCAAATACATTTAGCACGTATGACGTCTACCGCATCTACATAGTTCACACATATCATGCTATAAGAGATAGGAAGAGGTTCACATACCTCGCGACGATTATCGACTAATAGCAAAACGCTCCAAGTACCTCAAACCGTCGACTACTCCTTAAGCCAAGTAGATCGCGCCACGCGTAGTACTCAACCTATAAGGCCACAAGGCGCTTATTAATATTTAGATCCCTTCAGAGAACATTCTACGTAAAATTCGGCGACTCTCCCGCAACAGCCAGAAAACTCCTCCTCTATCGGGCCGCTACCAAGCCAACCAGGGGTTATACGCCTAAACCTGACGTGCACAATTCTACCTCACGTAAAAGCTACACAAGTCTACTGTAATATACCCCATGTAAATACTGATCAAGATTTTCTTTCAAAAGGTTTCTTATTATTCAGCTTAAGTCAAAAGACATTGCCGATAACTACCATCAGTTCTATATATAGTAAACTTCAACTATATAATCATACAACATGTAATTTCCAATTACAATAGAGGACAAGATATTTACCTCGATAAGCCCATAATTATACGAGTTTAAATGTCGATCCCGAGCAAGGTTTAGCTCCTACTCCGTGCGCTCCGCCGCCAAACAACCCTTAGAAGTTCTAACCAACTTCTACTTATTACTCCAACTAACCATGGAGATTTTCCTTAGGGTTTCGGTTTTGTGACTAAGGAAGTATAATAGTATTTCTGGCTTTTCAGATAAGTATAACCTTAGAATACTACAAGGTATACGGCTAAGGTAATTTGGGCATTATAACAATACTTTTGAGAGTATTTCTACCATGAGGGGTATTATACTGAAACAACTAGCAGTGGTACCCCACTGGCTTAGCACCCCAAGGAGTGGAAGGGCTCTCGGCCAAGGGGGAGGGAGGAGGCTCTTGGCCGAACTCTACACTAAGGGGAGGGAGGAGGATTTAACACTTAGAATTATTTTAGGAATGGATGAAGAAGTCATCAAAGAGGGGGGTATTTATAGCACAAGCCAAAGCCAACCAATGGCCAAGATCTAGCCAAGTGCATAGCAAGTGTAGGGCCAAGATTCACCCATGTGTCCTTAACCAACTAACACACAAAATATCCTACCAACTCCCCTCATCAAATCGTCCAAGATCCGCCCCTCACGTCCGCCAATGGGAGGGTGCCAAGTGGCGCCCTCTCGTTGGTCCAAAATGTTTCGTCTCTCGGAAAAATCCGCAAAAATTAAAAATGACATAGCCGGAATTTTCCCTACGAAAGTCAGGAAAACGTTTAAAAAAACGACTCTAATCGGGTGTTGTGAACAAATAAATTTCGGCCAAGCCTAATTCTCAAGTTCAAATTTTCTACGTACGTCCTTACGTACATACTCTGGAAATACGGGGTATAACATGGCTCCAATGTTCCGGAGCTTGTCATTATGGCTTGGTATATTTAGGGGTACGACGGGGCCTTGTCCCGTTATAGTAATTGTCCAAACTCTTAGAGGTCTGTATTCATATGTGGACTGGACTGGCTAGAGTTGTGTTTACATTGTTGTATAGTGTAGACCGAGTTGGGTATGGTATATAAATACGACAGCCTTATCGGCTTTGCCTTTGATTTAAGAAAAAAATGAGTGTTATTATCTTCCGCGTGTTACTCATGTTGTATGTATAGAAGGATGCCCAGGTAGGGTACCAGTCGCGGGCCCGGGGTCCGGGGCGTGACAGAGTGGTATCAGAGCAGTTAGTCCTCGGAATGTCTACATACCGTGTCTAGTAGAGTCTTGGGTATGGGTATGTGTGCACCATACTTATACACAGGAGGCTGCAAGATATTTAGGATTGATTTCTATTCTTCTTACTCTAAGGTCGTGCGATAGAGTTGTGTTGTTAGGATGGTCTTTCCCTAACAATTATTGTGATTGCAGCTTTGAGAAAGGCAACAGTGGCCCAGAATAGATTATATGGATTGCGTATCCAGGTTGGTAAAAATTATTGTATAGATGGTATTATTATGATGTATATATGTACGAACGTATTTATTCGGGGCTATGTGTGTTGCCTAGAATGACTATGAGTTACCATAAGTTGGTAAAGTCTTGATAAATACTTGGAAGGTGTGAAACAATTTATTGAATCCACACCTAAGATTTATATATGTACTGACTTGAAATAGTCAGAAGGTAATGAACGATCTGAGATTGTGATAGACTCTTAAAAGAGATCATGTTTAATTGATTGAGAGCATACCATGTTGTTAGGTTAAGCTATGATTATAGGCTTAAGTGTCATATACAAATGATATTCGTATGGAGTTAATAGAGTTTATGTGAGTAAGACAATAAGACTTTGAGATATTAAGAAGCTACATTTCCCGTATTGTGGGGATTGATAATGTAGGCTCGGGACATAGAAAAATTATGAACCTTAGAATATTGATAACCGTTGAGACCTTAGATACAAGGTCATCTTGAGTAAAAGAGTTTACGGTTGATCTTGGTCGAAGTACATAGTATATGTGGAGTATATTAATGTGATAATTCCATGGGTTGTGTGAAATAAGTGGGTAGTTAAGCTAAGAAGACCACTAGGCTTTCATGACTTGAATAGTGAGATTTGTTCCGGACCAGGAATGAGAATTTAGTGCGATAATGGGTCGGGTTGAGGACCAATCGTAGGTCAACCCGCAACCCAGAATGGAGTGGGGTCAGTTCGAGGTGGTCCCGCCATGTGACCGGGTCGTGAGGGTCGAGAATGACCTTAAAAGAAATTGAATCTAGTATTATAACCTTAAATTGTTGGATGTAGTAATTCTAAGGTTTGGAAAACAGAAGCAGTGTTTGAAATTATGTACGTGTACTAGGAAGAGTTTGGAAGCACGAGAAAAGTACGACGAGTAAGAAAAGAAGCGAACATGTGTTAAAAGATTGAAGTGTTTATAGTATGGGAAGTGAAGGTACGAAGAGAGTATCCTTTTAGGCCATGAAGGGGAGTAAATAGTGATGTTATACACTTTAGATTTAATTCCTCGGTTGGCTTATGATTTATGTATATGCAAGTGTGATGCATTAGGGCCATATGTGGCATGATTGGTTTCAGAGGGTGTAGTTCCAAAGAGACTATACCTATATCTGTTTAGATTGAACCTAGTATGAACATTCGGGACGAATGTTTCTAAGGGGGGAAGAATGTTACACCCCGTATTTCCAACAGTTTGAGATAAGAACGTACGTGGGAAATTGGGATTTGAATTTTAGAAAAAATGAAAAATTCAGGAAAAATCTCGGAACCTCGTGAAGGAAAAAGGTTCATTAATTGGAATATGATTCTCAAATTTGGTATGTGGGATTCATAGAATATATTAGAATTATGGAATTTTATTTTCGGATTTGGTCATGGGCCCACTTTAAAATTTTATAATTTTGTGGGGCCCACAAGTTTTTCGATATTTTGGCCAATTATGGACTTTTTGGGGGGGTGAAAATATTTTAGACGAATCATAGGGTGACACGTGGCTCACCCCACCCCCTTGTCTTGGTCTTGGAAGACCTTGACTATTTGACTATTTGACTTTAGATATTTGTGAGACTTGGCAAGATATTTTGTGGACAAGTGGACAAGTGGGCCATGTGGGTCCCACTCCACTTTTCTTGCTACTTAAGATAATCATCTATATATTAGAGGGCTTGCAAGACTTGCCAATACTTAGCCAAAAATCCCATCTTGTTCTTCATATTGCTCTCGACCAAGGGAAAAAATGGAAGACCAAATTTCTCAAATCTTACAAGCTTAGTTATTATACAAGATTAAGGTCCCTAACCAATTGATTAGCCAAGATAACACACCACTAACCTCAAATCTTCATTGGGCCGAGAATGGTGATGAAACCCTAGGGGTTTCCGTCGACTTTTTGGAAGCGAAATAGAAAGTGGAGTTATGTATAAGTTCATAGAGGTCACATATATGTGATTGGAACTTGAAGAAGTGGAGTGAAACGAAAACTGCGGATCAAAACATAGCATTCTGCCCGGGGTGTTTTTAAGGCTAAAAATGAGGTAATAATTCTTCTTTTTTCGCAGTAATTGGATATTACTCATTGTTATAGTGTATAGATGACTTATTGTTAAGGAAGATATGAAAAATAAGGTGTGCAAGTACCATTTCCAAGTTGAGGTCGAGACTAGGACTTTTTCGGGCCATTGGATTCGTTGATTTTTATTGTCGTCATCTACACTTGTCGCATGTTATATAATGAAGGAAATATAGTTGATAAATTGTTATAACTTATATAACATGTTGGAATGAGAATTGGATTAAAAGGAATTAAGGAAAAGGACTATGTATTGTTGTAGTTGTGGTTAGCCGAAAACTGCCTAAAACTGTTAGACGTTGTTATGCAGCTTTTACGGACTGTTTTGGGGTGTTAATATGCTGAAAATTCAGCCCCTAACCTGCATGATTAATGTAGTAATTGGCTAATGGAAGTCCTAAGAAATAAGGGTGTTGAAGGCTTCACATGATACCCTTAATGTTGGATATTGTGGACTATTTTGCGGACTGTTTTATTATGATTGTGGGGCAGAATTTACACGTCCAGTTAGGCGTGTAATCCCCTTTGGTTAACTGTTGGTTGCGCCTTAAATGTGGCTTGTTGGTTGATGAATACGGACCTTGGAAAAGGTGGAAAAGTACGTAGAAACAAAGGAAGTGCTGCCCGATTTTTCGTAGAATTAGAGGGCTATTAATTGGTATAAGTCTTACAATAGTAAGTAGAATTTTGATAGAAGTACTATGGCCATTTTAGGTTGAAGTACTACGTGTAGCATGGTCTACTTGGCTTAAGGAATAGCCGATGAAGTTGAAGTACTTGGAGCATTTTGCTACATGTCGAAATGGTTAGTCGTCGCGAGGTATGTGGACTTCCTCTTCTATAAGACATGAGTATTTTTATGGTATACTTGCCTTGTTGTTAGGAGTATACATGACTTGATATTTGAGTATACTTGTCACGACTCGACCTCGGGCCCGCGACTGGTGCCCTACCTGGGCACCCTTACAGGTATACTGTTACACCCCATAATTACAGGACATGTTTTAAGAACGTACGTAAGAATCCCAAATGTTAAGATTAGAGACTTGTAAAAATTTATCAGAATTAGGAAATTTTCGGAAAACGTAATATTGTGACGAATGGGAGGGAGACACGTGTCACCCCCCTTATGTTGTCTTGGAGGAAAATAAGCATGGATATAAGGGTCATTTCACCATTGTTAGGATGACAAAGTCTTGCAAGTTGAAGAGCTTGATAAAATTGACTTAGTCAATGGGACCACAAGTCTTGATATTTAATAGAACTTCATCCAAGCCACACATTTGTGCACATCTTGACCCTCCATGTTACTATATAGTAGTACTAGTAGCAAGACTAACTTCTACACTTAGAAATTTTTTCAAGAATTTGAAGAACACAAGGAGATAGCTCTCGGGTTCACAAGCTCCCAACAAGAAAAAAATTTGTTTGTTGTCCATTAAGCTCCACACTTTAAACCAAGGTTCATGAGGGTATTGTAAGGGTATCTCAATAGAAAAATCCCGGAAAAAGATAGTTTTTGTATTAGTCGCAAGATGAAAACCTAGTTGCTTTTCTAGGTTTTGTTTGGAAGATTGAAGGAAAGTTGTTTGTGTTATTCTAAGGGTCTCAAGTGGCGGATTGAAGTGTCTAGAAGAGGCTCTAAGTTGCTAGGGAGCGACTTCGGATTTGAAGTTGGACTAAGACTCGTTGAGGTAATAATCTTGTCTCTTAAAGTGTTGCAAGATTATATATTGTTGTTAGCCTTACATGTTTGCTAGCATGAAGTATATGTGTTGAAGATTTATAAGTGTTATGGATTGTTGTAGCCTACCAAATGTCATATAAGCCTTTTGAAGTTGAATTACAATTTGGTCGTTATTTAGAATCGTCGCATGTTACTTACTTGAACATTGTAGTAGTTATAATCGATTGCGACTTGATATCATGTTATGCTAACAATTTGGAAAAGGAAATTGGATAAGAATTGGTGTTGTTGTATCTCAAGGTGGTGGATCCGCATTCTTAGGATCACTGATCAGGTGTCGGAAGCTCCATTTCTCCGGAGGCTTGTCTTTTGGTATAGTTTTTCCCTAATGTTGTAGATTTTATGTACATTCAGGGGTATGGCGGGGCCCTGTTCCGCCACAGTTGTTATTCCTAGAGGTCTGTAGTCACAGTAGTGGTTTGGGCTGTAAGAACAGAGTTGTACTGTGTTACTTTTGATTATGTATATTTTATGGAAGGCGGCCTTATCGCCAGCTTTGTGATGTTTATTGTCTAAACATATTATATGTTGTGTATGTTCCACGCTATTCTCTCGATGTATACGAACTGGTGCCCAGTAGGGCACCGGGCCGCCGGGCCTGGTCGTGACAAAAGTGGTATCGAGCGATTAGTCCTCTGAAAGTGTCTGCAGACCGTGTTCAGTAGTCTTGATTATCGGTGCATTGCACCACATCTATAATCGTGAGGTCACAGGACATTTAGGATTGGTTTCATTCTTCTCTACGAGATCATGCAAGAGCTGTCTTATTAGGTCAATCCTCTCCGACCTATTCTTATGTAACATTTATGCCTCTACTAAGCGGCCGGGGCGAAGGTCAAGGAAGCAGAGGCGCTGGGTACGCAGAGAGGGTTACTAGGACTGAGCACGCACTATGCCCGAGGTAGTAGGCTGGTCGGCGAGTTCACCACGCCGAGAAGACAGAGCCAAAGGCGGTAGCTCCGAGGTTGCATCTGAGCCTCGCCCACACCGGGAGCTGAGTATAGAGACTACGGGGAGCAGATCTGGTTATTGATCAAAGATAGTAGCGGCGCAAGCGAGCAGGTAGCTAACCCTAGAGCCGACAGTTTGCGGATTCGGGATTTTCTGGGTTGTCATCCACCCGAGTTTTATGGTTCGAGGTCTGAGGAGGATCCGCAGGAGTTCATTCGGCAGTTACAGCGGACTATGCAGGTGCTTAGGGCCTCAGAGACAGAGTCAGTTATGCTAGCCTCTTACCGGTTACACGCGATATGCGTTGAACTGGTTTGAGTCATGGGAGCCGTCGAGAGGTGAGGATGCTCTTCCACTGCTTGGGAGGAGTTCACGAGGCCTTCCGGATCACTTTTGCCTCCCGAGATGAGAGAGCCCGTGATAGATAGATTCTTGACCTT
Organism: Przewalskia tangutica; assembly: GCA_029844215.1. NCBI lineage: Eukaryota > Viridiplantae > Streptophyta > Magnoliopsida > Solanales > Solanaceae > Przewalskia > Przewalskia tangutica. Next base: position 48,886,534 of record CM056720.1, read on the forward strand.
GAGGCAGAATGGGAGGACTATCAGGGAGTACAGCCTGGAGTTTGATTCATTGGCCAGGTATGCGCACACCATTGTAGCTGAAATGGCGGACAGAGTTCATCGTTATGTGATGGGGCTAGACCGTCATGATTCTTGTATGCTGGTGTGGCTCTTGGCCGTATGGATATAGCCATGATGCAGGCCTATGCGCAGGGGATAGATGACAGAGAGAGAGGTTCACTGACGCCGATAACCCAGAAGGACAGACAGCAGGTCTCTGGCGCTGAGGCGGACAACCTCAACAACAGACTAGGTCCACATTCCAGCCAGCACAGAGTGCTCCTTCACGGTTTTCTGGCAGGAGGTCTGATCAGCGTGTCATTGAGAGCGGTCGTGGCTCCAGACTTCGTGGTTTCGCGAGGCAGAACCGTCACCGATCGAGACCACCCACATATCAGTGTGCTCGATGCGGTAGGTCTCACCCGGGCGAGTGTCGTATGGCTTCGGGAGCTTGTTACTCTTGTGTCCAGCAGGGCCATTTGAGGAGATATTGTACGTCCAGAGGCGGCGGAAGTGTTATGGTGCAGCCGACAGGATCAGTTGCTGGGTCTTCCTCTTCTTCTGTGGTTATGCGCCCGGGCGTGGTGTTCACTGACGTGGCGCGACAGAGGTCGTGGTGGTGGTTCCAGTTCTAGCGGTCCACAAAACCACATTTATTCCTTATCCAGCCGCCAGGATCAGGAGGCTTCCCCTGACGTCGTCACAGGTACATTATTGATTTCATGTTGTGACGTATATGCTTTGATAGATCCAGATTCTACCTTGTCCTATGTGTCCCCTCTTATTGCTGGTAGAATCGGAATAGAGCCGGTGTCGATAGAGCCTTTTGAGGTAGCTACACCAATGGGTGATTCGGTGTTAGCTGAGGAGGTGTATAGAGGTTGTCCGGTGTTTATTTACAGTCGTCAGACCCTTGCAGACTTGATAGAGTTGGAGATGACAAATTTTGATGTCATTATGGCCATGGACAGGTTGGTCCGGTTCCAGTTTCCCGGCGAGCCAGTCATCGAGTGGAAGGGCAACACAGCGTCGCCGAGGGGTAGGTTTATTTCTTACCTCAAGGCCAGGAAGATGGTGCAGAAAGGGTACATCTATCATCTAGTTCGGGTATTCGATACAGAGGCTGAGGTGCCAGTTCTTGATCGATGCGATGGTTGGGAGTTTCCAGATGTGTTCCCAGACGATCTTCCGGGTATCCCTCCTGAGAGAGAGATTGAGTTTTGTATTGATACGTTGCCAGACACTCGACCTATTTCTATTCCGCCATACAGGATGGCACATGCTGAGTTGAGGGAGCTGAAGGACCAGCTGAAAGATTTGCTGGAAAAAAGCTTTATCAGGCCTAGTGTTTCTCCCTGGGGAGCGCCGGTCTTGTTTGTGAAGAAGAAGGATGGGACGCTGCGTATATGTGTTGATTACAGGCAGCTGAATAAGGTAACCATCAAGAATAGCTACCCCCTCCCCAGGATTGATGATTTGTTTGATCAGTTGCAGGGTGTGAGGTGTTTCCCCAAGATAGACCTGCGGTCTGGTTATCATCAGGTGCGGGTTCGAGAGGCAAATATCCCAAAGACTACATTTAGGACCCGGTATGGGCACTATGAGTTCAGGGTGATGTCTTTCGGTTTGACCAATGCTCCAGCGGTATTTATGGATCTGATGAACCGGGTGTTCAAGCCATTTTTGGATACATTTGTGATAGTATTCATTGATGACATCCTGGTTTATTCGCGTACAGAGCAGGAGCATGCAGATCACTTGAGGATGGTACTTGGGGTCCTCCGGATCCGTCAGTTATTCGCCAAGTTCTCCAAGTGTGAGTTTTGGTTGGCCTCATGGCATTCCTGGGGCACATTATTGGGGCCGATGGTGTTCAGGTGGATACGGCAAATATTGAGGCAGTCAAGTCTTGGCCGAGACCTACTACTCCGACCGAGTGCGCGATTTCTTAGAGTGGCGAGTTATTATCGTAGGTTTGTGGAGCGGTTGCTTCGATTTCAAGACCGCTGACTAGGGTGACTCGAAAGCGGCCAAGTTCGATGGGCGATGAGGCTTGAGAAGGGTTTCCGATTCTTTGAAGGAAAGGTTGACAACGGCTCCAGTTCTTACTCTTCCTGAGGGGTTAGACGGGTACGTGATCTATTGTGATGCCTCGGGTATCGGGCTGGGGTGTGTTTTGATGCAGCATGACAAGGTTATAGCTTATGTTTCCCGGCAGTTATGGAAGCATGAGAGGAATTACCCTACCCACGACTTAAAGTTGGCCGCAGTTATTCATGCCTTGAAGATTTGGAGACATTATTTATATGGGGTTCATGTGGATATTTATACAGACCACAAGAGCCTCCAAAGATATCTTCGTGAGGAGCCGAACTGCGGCGAGACGGTGGTTAGAGTTGTTGAAAGATTATGATGTTGATATTCTATACCATCTGGGGAAAGCCAACGTAGTTGCTGATGCCTTGAGTCGTAGATCGATGGGGAGCCTGTCAGAGGTACATCCAGAAAGATAGGACATGGTCCGTCAGATCCATCAGCTAGCGAGCCTTGGGGTTCGATTGATCGATACCGATGATAGTGGGGTACGGGTTCGTGAGGTTGCCGAGTCTTCCATCATTGATGAGGTGAAGAGGCGACAGTATGAGGACCCAGTGTTGGTACGGTATCGAGATGCAGCTCTTGGGGAGGAGAAGAGTCTATTCGAGTTAGCGCCTGATGGGGTGCTCAGATTTGAGGGCCGGTTGTGTGTTCCCGATGTGACAGGACTTCGTCAGCAGATTCTGGGGGAGGCACACAATGCTCGTTATTCTATTCATCCGGGGTCGACCAAGATGTACCATGACCTCATATGTTTGTATTGGTGGGATGGCTCAAGAGGACGTGGCAGTTTTGTTGAGCAGTGTCCTAATGTCGACCCAACCGGCCCGTGGATCGTGCCTTACCCCGGGCACCCTAGTGATACAACATCAGAGAAAATCAGCGGAACATAAAGCATAAATATGAAACAAGAGACATGATAAATAAAAGCAAATAGGCCAACCAAAACGGCTGCCTCCCAACATATATATATAAACATTTGAATAGTTACAATCCTTACACCCTGCCCACAAAAGCTCTGCACCTTAATATTTATACAACAACTATGACGGGACAGGCCGCCATACCCTGAACGCATAAGAACTTACACTGTGGTAACATACCAAAGATAAGACTCGACTAAACGGAGCTTCCCAAACGCTGAAATGAGATCCTAAACGCGGATCGATAACAGTGATTTCTACTGCGGATGAACGCAGCCCCAAGGAGGTCGATAACAGTACCAAGTATGTGAAATCGTAAAATCGTAAATGAAATCATAATAGTCTATAAAGCGGGAGACAAGTATGATAACCAAACTACGATACACACATAATGATTATATCAATTCGTGGTCTCACGCCCACAACATCAATCTCGCCTGGTACCTTCCTCACCGCGGCGATATGATATGATAACAACAAGACAACAATCCAAATGGGAGCATACCCGCGCTACGATCGTGTCGATGTCCAAAGGGAACAAATAAGACAACATTCCAAATGGAAGCATACCCGCAGCGCTAACGTCGTGTCGATGGTCCAAAGGGAAACAATAAGACAACATTCCAAATGGAAGCATACCATGCGCTACGATCGTGTCGTATGTCCAAAGGAACAATAAGACAACAAGGCGTAATCAAAGTGAAGCATACCCGCGCTACGATCGTGTCGATGTCCAAAGCGATTAGCAAAAGTAACACTATCAACGAACGAGCGTGCGTGGAATTTCTCCGCACGCCGTGACGCCCAAATAAGTTCTCAACAAGTCAACCGACCCTCCATCGAGACGCGGTAGTATAGAAACACAATTCTTGCACAACAAAGGCTATCACAACAAGCATAGGCAAGTTTCACAACAACAAGCATAGGCAAGTTTCACAACAACAAGCATAGAAAGTTTATACACAACTCAAGTATTTTCATTTTATGCCCAAGTCCGGTTTTAACTCCTAAAGTACTACGACGTTAAATTCCTTTATAAAAGTCACCCGATACCGTAGTATAAAAATAGAGTGACTTATATCTTTTAAGTAAACCAAAACAACTTCCATACTTTCCTTTTAAAAACAAATTAAGGCAACACCATGCCTTCTTTTTGACCAAAACACTTCTCTTTTAAAGTTAAGTTACCACATTAAAACCAATGATAAAACCTTTCTTTTGTTTTCATAAGGTCGTTATAACTAACTTCCCATAAAGTTATAACACCTTATGTTTTAAACCATTTTAAGACAACACAATGCCTTTCTTTTCCCTAAAGTTCCAGTTTGCCTAATTTCAATTACACAAGTCTCTTTTTGAAAAGTTTCATAGTTCAATGTCTTAATCTCTTTTAAAACAATTGAGTAACATATGCCATAAAGTAGGTTATTCTTGTTCATAATCAATCTTATTAAGCAGCCATGATCTAGAAAATGTAATATTATTTTGTCTCATCTTAGCTTCTATGCCGATGGAGGTTTCTACTGGTTTTAATAATACTTAATTATTCAATACATTTTCATTTATTAACGCTGCAGTGGTTTGTCGTTACACATTCGATTCAAATCAAGAAACATTATTCCTTTCAAAAACCAAGTACTCATTACTCACGAATGAGGTTTCACACAAACATCCATATTAAGTCAAGTCTCTTATCTTTTAAGAATAAGTCTCTTAACTTCTAAACCATTAAACCATTCTTTTTATCTCTCTTAAGACGTTACACCTAACTTCTCATAAAGCTGGTATAACTCTTATGTTTTCAAGCCAAGTATACACTTCTTTCAAAAAGGTTTCTTAATCTTTTAGAATACTTCAAGGTTCTTTATTATCACACATCAAGTCGGTTATAAGTCAAATCGCTTATCTTTTAAAACCACAAAGCATTTCTCTCTCATTTACATGGAGTCGTTATAACCAACTTCCCATAAAGCCGTTATAACACTTTATGTTTAAAAACAATCAAATACATTTAACACATGTACGCTCACCGCACTACATAGTTATACACATATCATGCTAGAACAGATAGGAAGAGGTTCACATACCGCGCGACGATTATCGACTCATAGCAAAACGCGCCAAGTCCCGCAAACCGTCGAAGACCCTTTCAGCCAAACAGAGCAGTCCACACGGAGTACTACAACCTATCGAGTCCACAAGGCGCCTATTAATAGCCTTAGATCCCGACGTAGAATATTCTACAGAAAATTCGGCAGCACCTCCCCGCAATGCAGTAATTCTCCTCCTCTATCGAGTTCGGCTACCAAGCCAACCAGTGGGGTTACACGCTTAACCGGGCGTGTACAATTCTACTTCACAAGAATGCTATACAAGTCTCTGTAATACACCCTAAGTAATTACGATTCTCTTCTTAAAGTTCAGCTTAAGTCGCAAGACATCGCTGTAAGTATTATTCAGGCTTAAGTCAAAAGACATTGCCGTAAGTATTATTCAAGTCTATATATAGTATACTTCAACTATATATTCCAACAACCTGTAATTTCTAATTACAATAGAAGGTCAAGCGTGTTTACCTCGATAAGCCCAAAATTATCCAAGTTATAAGTCGATCCTGAGCAAGGTTTAGCTCTAATTGCACGCCCGAAAGGTGCTCAATAAACCCTTAGAAGTTATACTCAACTTCTACTAAACACTTCAACTACTTATGAAGAGTTTTCCAAAGGGTTTCATTAGTGGCTAAAGGAAGTATAATAGTATTTGGGCTTTTGTATAAGTGTAACTTGGGAATACTACAAGGTATTTGGGCCAAGGTATTTGGGCATTATAACAATACTGGAGAGTATTTCTATACCACAAAAAGGGGTATTTATACGAGACAACTAGGCTAGTGGGTACGCACGGCTAGAACACTACAAAGGGGAGGAAGCTTTCGCCAAGGGCCTTTCTCAAAGGGGAGGTTTGGACGATTTTAACTCACAAAGGAAGAGATTTCAAGACTTGGAAAATGATTTTGGATGAAGAAAGTTCATCAACTAAGGGGTATTTATAGGTCAAGGAATGGCCAACCAATGGCCAAGATTCTTCCAAGTGTTAGGCAAGTGTAGGGCTAGGATTAAGCCCTGTTCACCTTATCCATCTACCACACCAACTTGCACAAAATATCCTACCAACTAAAGTGCCCTTATTTCGTCCCATTGCCCCTAAGCTTCCAATGAGGGTGACACATGTCACCCTCCCGTTGGTCCAAAATGTTACGCCTCTCGAAAAATCTGCAAAAATTATAAATGACATAGCCGAATTTTCCTTCGCAGTTTAGTAAAACGTTTCATTTAAAAACGATTCTTTCTCGCACTTGTGCCCAAATTTTGAATCTTGCCAAAACCTTAAGGCTCAAATTTAAATACGTACGCCCTACGTACATACTCTGAAAATACGGGGTATAACATTCTCCCCTCCTTAGAAACATTCGTCCCGAATGTTCTTTCTCGAAACAGATAACGAAGAAGTTCCTTCTAACAATTTGTCAACGCCACACCTGGCCACGTAATAACACACGTTCTCTTCCCTCCTTACTCGTCGTGCTCTTCTCGAACACTTGAACTCTTCTAGTATACGTACCACACTTCAATAATCGCTTCAGTTCCCAACACTTTGGAGTCACAACCTCCAAACTTGGTCATCTTACTAGCTTCACTTTCCTCTAAGGCCATTCCCGGCCTTCACGAACCGATTCTGGTCGAACATATCAACAACTCATACGATGGTCATCTAAACTTGGGCCTAGCACCCTCGTGACCCTACCACCTGGCGGGACCACCCAGAGCTGACCCAACCCCAAAACAGGCCGCGGGTTGGCCCGCAACATGGCCCCAACCCGACCCACTTAACGCATCAAGCTCTTGTTTCCCGATCCGGAACAATCTTACCTCTACAGGTCATGAAAGCTACCACTTCCATTTCACACTATCCAGGGACTTATCACACAATACATTCTAGGCATAAAATGCACTCCGACAAGGATCACTTGCACAAACTTGTACTCAAGACGGCCTTACATCTAAGGTCTCAACTGTAATATTCTAAGGTTCATCATTTTCTCACCCCCAGGCTTACCCCTTTTTCACAAACCAGGTTTCTAAATCACATTTTTGCACAAAGCTATCCGAACATAACACTTAACACATTATCATAACATCAATACATACAAGTCTCTAGAGGGTTAATGATATACCTGAAAATAGGCGATTCAGAGGACCGCTAAAACTGGGAACTTCCACCGCGACCTCTACCGTGGCCCACTGGTGTATGAACATCCTGCTCAAGCATGGAAGGTGAAGAACCCGCAATCGATCCCGTAGTTTGTGCTATACAACCATGCCACCCGGTCGGACAATTTCTCCTAAATGGCCCTGCTGCCGCATGTAAAACAAATTCTGACTAGCACGACACTCCCACCGCGAGTCTACCACAACGGCCACAACGAGGTAGGGTGGCTTCACCGTTAACACCCCGCTTCTCCCGAAAATCAACCTCGAGCCCCGACTGCTTCCCAAAACTCGACGCTGAAGATTGTAGAGACCACTCAGATCGCGGAGGCGCATAACTAGTTCGCCGCTGAGGCGGTGCGCCTAAAATCACCAGGACCTGCAGCTCGCCCTCTTCACGACTTTCGTCATTCCGCGATTTCTCCGCCTCACCTCCAAGTGCATAAGCTCGCATGCGGGCATGTCCATGCCCTACAAGAGCTACACCAACAACTCTGCTAGGTAATCATCGAGCCTCAGAACATATCGGTGGACTCGATCCTCCATACTAGCTATTAATGCGGGACGCATCGCCAATGAGTTGAACTCACATTGTACTCCCGCATCAGACGCCTTATGCCGCAACACCAAAAATCATTTACCGAGCCCTCTCATTTGTGGCGGCAAGAAGTGTGCAAGAAATGCCTTTGAGAACTCGCCCCGTAAAGCTGGTGCATTCTCTCCCGACAGCTCCCACGATCAAACCAATCGATCGGTATCACGCAAATGCGAACTGTGACCATCGACTCGGTCTCCGAGGCCTTGATCACTCATGATCCGTCAGAATCGCCGGATGAACTCCTCGGATCATCCTCGTGCCTCGACCCATAAAACTCGCGGGTTACACTCGGAAAATCCCGTAGTCTCAAACTGCTCGCCGGGTTGAACTACGGTGCTATCGACTGGAATCGCTGGCCAGCCTTATCTCAAGTTCGCCACAACCGCCATTAATCGGGCCATCTCTTGTAACCCGTCTCTCTCGCCTACTGTAGGATCGAGGCTCGTGCATCGTGGTCTCTGTAGAGACCGCCGCCGCTTACTCGTATCTCCTCTCGCCGCTTTGCCCTTCGGGCGGGTTGCCGCTCGCGAGGCATAATCGTAAAACGAGATACGCCGGAGGGTCCAACTTACAACACAGCTCTAAGGCACGATCTCAGAATGAGAAGAATGGAAACTAATCCTAAATGTCCTATAGCCTCCTGATTATAGATGTGGTGCACAACACACCGATAATCAAGACTCTACTAGACACGGTCAGACACTTTCCGAGGATTAATCGCTCGATACCACTTTGTCGACCCGAACCGGCCCGTGGATCGTGCCTTACCCCGGGCACGCTAGTGATACAACATCAGAGAAAATCAGTGAACATAAAGCATAAATATGAAACAAGAGACATGATAAATAAAAGCAAATAGGCCAACCAAAACGGCTGCCTCCCAACATATATATATAAACATTTGAATAAGCATAATCCTTACACTCGCCCACAACAAAGCATGCACTTAAGATTTATACAACAACTATAACGACAGTGGCCCCGCCATACCCTGAACGTATAAGAACTTACAGACTGTGGTAACATACCAAAGATAAGCCTCCGAAAACGAGCTTCCCAAAACGCTGAAATGAGATCCTAAACGCGGATCGATAAATGATGTACTTCTACCGCAGATGAACGCAGCCCCAAGGAGGTCAAGATAACAGTACCAAGTATGTGAAATCAGAAATATCAGTAAATGAAATCATAATAGTCTATAAAAGCAGAGACAAGTATGATAACCAAACTACAAGATACACACATAATGATTATATCAATTCGTGGTCTCACGCCCACAACATCAATCTCGCCATGGTACCTTTCCTCACCGCTTCATGATATGATAACAACAAGACAACAATCCAAATGGGAGCATACCCGCGCTACGCATCGTGTCGGTATGTCCAAAGGGAACAAATAAGACAACATTCCAAATGGAAGCATACCCGCGCCGCATCGTGTCGATGGTCCAAAGTGGAAACAATAAGACAAAGATTCCAAATGGAAGCATACCCGCGCGCTACGATCGTGTCAAGATGTCCAAAGGGAACAATAAGACAACAAGGCGGTAATCAAAGTGGAAGCATACCCGCGCGCTACGATCGTGTCGAGATGTCCAAAGCGATTAGCAAAAGTAACACTATCAGCGAACGCATCTGCGGAATTTCTCCGCATCACCGCGACGCCCAAATAAGTTCTCAACAAGTCAACCGACCCTCCATCGAGAGACGCGATAGTATAGAAACACAATTCTTGCACAACAAAGGCTATCACAACAAGCATAGGCAAGTTTCACAACAACAAGCATAGGCAAGTTTCACAACAACAAGCATAGGCAAGTTTATACACAACTCGAAGTACTTTCATTTTATGCCCAAGTCCGGGTTTTAACCCTAAAGTACTACGTACGTTAAATTCCTTTTATAAAAGTCACCCGATACCCGTAGTATAAAAATAGAGTGACTTATATCTTTTAAGTAAACCAAAACAACTTCCATACTTTCCTTTTTAAAACCAAATTAAGGCAACACCATGCCTTCTTTTTGACCAAAACACTTCTCTTTTAAAGTTAAGTTACCACATTAAAACCAATGATAAAACCTTTCTTTTGTTTTCATAAGGTCGTTATAACTAACTTCCCATAAAGTTATAACACCTTATGTTTTAAACCATTTTAAGACAACACAATGCCTTTCTTTTCCCTAAAGTTCCAGTTTGCCTAATTTCAATTACACAAGTCTCTTTTTTGAAAAGTTTCATAGTTCAATGTCTTAATCTCTTTTAAAACAATTGAGTAACATATGCCATAGGCGAGTAGGTTATTCTTGTTCATAATCAATCTTATTAAGCAGCCATGATCTAGAAAATGTAATATCATTTTGTCTCATCGTAGCTTCTATGCCGATGGAGGTTTCTACTGGTTTTAATAATACTTAATTATTCAATACATTTTCCTTTATTAACGCTGCAGTGGTTTGTCGATACACATTCTGATTTCCGAAATCAGTAAAACATTATTCCTTTCAAAAACCAAGTACTCATTACTCACGAATGAGGTTTCACACAAACATCCATATTAAGTCAAGTCTCTTATCTTTTAAGAATAAGTCTCTTAACTTCTAAACCATTAAATCATTCTTTTTATCTCTCTTAAGACGTTACACCTAACTTCTCATAAAGTTGGTATAACTCTTATGTTTTCAAGCCAAGTATACACTTCTTTCAAAAAGGTTTCTTAATATTTTAGAATACTTCAAGGTTCTTTATTATCACACATCAAGTCGGTTATAAGTCAAATCAGTTAACTTTTAAAAAAACCACAAAGCATTTCTCTCTCATTTACATAGAGCTGTTATAACCAACTTCCCATAAAGCCGTTATAACACTTTATGTTTAAAAACAATCAAATACATTTAACACATGTACGCTCACCGCACTACATAGTTATACACATATCATGCTATAACAGATAGGAAGAGGTTCACATACCTCGCGACGATTATCGACTAATAGCAAAACGCTCCAAGTACCTCAAATCGTCGAATACACTTTAAGCCAAGCAGATCACTCCACACGTAGTACTACAACCTATAGAGTCCACAAGGCGCCTATTAATATCTTTAGATCCCGACGTAGAATATTCTACAGAAAATTCAAAGACCTCCCCGCAACAACGTAATTCTCCTCTCTATCGAGGTGGCTACCAAGCCAACCAGGGGGTTTACACGCTTAACCGACGTGTACAATTCTACTTCACAAGAATGCTATACAAGTCTACCGTAATACACCCAAGTAATTACGCTCGCTTCTTCTTAAAGTTCAGGCTTAAGTCGCAAGACATTGCCGTAAGTATTATTCAGGCTTAAGTCAAAAGACATTGCCGTAAGTATTATTCAATTCTATATATAGTATACTTCAACTATATATTCCAACAACATGTAATTTCTAATTACAATAGAAGGTCAAGAGTGTTTACCTCGATAAGCCCAAAATTATCCAAGTTATAAGTCGATCCTGAGCAAGGTTTAGCTCCTAATTGCACGCTCCGAGTGCTCCAATAAACCCTTAGAAGTTATACTCAACTTCTACTAAACACTTCAACTACTTATGAAGAGTTTTCCAAAGGGTTTCGTTTAGTGGCTAAAGGAAGTATAATAGTATTTGGGCTTTTGTATAAGTGTAACCTTGGGAATACTACAAGGTATTTGGGCCAAAGTATTTGGGCATTATAACAATACTTGGAGAGTATTTCTATACCACAAAAAGGGGGGTATTTATACGAGACAACTAGGCTAGGGGGGGGGTACCCCACGGCTAGAACACTCCACCGGGGAGGGGGAAGCTTTCGGCCACGGGCCTTTCTCAAAGGGGGAGGGTTTGGACGATTTTAACTCACAAAGGGGAAGAGATTTCAAGACTTGGAAAGTGATTTTTGGATGAAGAAAGTTCATCAACTAAGGGGGTATTTATAGGTCAAGGAATGACCAACCAATGGCCAAGATTCTTCCAAGTGTTAGGCAAGTGTAGGGCTAGGATTAAGCCATGTGCACCTTATCCATCTACCACACCAACTTGCACAAAATATCCTACCAACTAAAGTGCCCTTATTTCGTCCCATTGCCGTCCCTAAGCTTCCAATGTGAGGGTGACACATGTCACCCTCCCGTTGGTCCAAAATGTTACGTCTCTCGGAAAAATCCGCAAAAATTATAAATGACATAGCCGGAATTTTACCTTCGCAAGTTTAGTAAAACGTTTCGTCGAAAAACGATTCTTTTCGGCACTTGTGCCCAAATTTCGAATCTTGCCAAAACCTTAAGGATCAAATTTAAATACGTACGCCCTACGTACATACTCTGGAAATACGGGGTATAACACCTAATTGCCAGCAGGTTAAGGTCGAGCACCAGAGGCCAAGTGGATTATTGCAGGCTATTGATATTCCGACGTGGAAGTGGGAGGTGATCAACATGGACTTTGTTACAGGGTTACCTTGTACTCAGAGAAAGTACAACTCCATTTGGGTTATTGTTGACAGGCTGACGAAATCAGCCCATTTCCTTCCAGTCAGGACGACGTTTTCGGCTGAGGACTATGCCAGATTGTATATCAGAGAGATTGTGAGACTGCACGGAGTCCCTGTGTCGATTATATCAGATAGAGGAGCCCAGTTTATGGCTAACTTCTGGAGGTCTTTCCAGAAGGGATTAGGGACACTGGTGAGTCTCAGTACAACATTTCATCCTCAGACTGACGGGCAGGCAAATTGTACTATCCAAACACTTGAGGATATGTTGCGAGCCTGCGTGATTGATTTCAGGGGTAGCTGGGAGGATCATTTGCCTCTTGTGGAGTTTTCTTATAACAACAGCTACCATTCCAGTATACAGATGGCGCCATACAAGGCTTTATATGGGCGGAAATATAGGTCGTCGATTGGTTGGTTCGATGTGGGCGACGAGCAGTTAGTTGGCCCAGACTTGGTTCAGCAGGTTGTGGATAAGGTGGAGCTTATCCAGGAGAGACTGTTAGCATCTCAGAGTCGGCAGAAGTCATATGCGGATAATCGGCGTCGGCATTTGGAGTTTCAGGTAGACGATTGGGTCTTCTTGAAGGTGTCACCCATGAAGGGTGTGATGAGATTCAGAAAGAAGGGAAAACTCAGCCCAAGGTACATTGGGCCCTACCAGATCATCCGTAGAGTAGGCAAGGTTACCTATGAGTTGGATCTGCCATCAGAGTTAGAGGCGTACATCCGGTCTTCCATGTTTCTAAGTTGGAAGTGTATCGAGATCCAGAGTTTTCCTCGCTAGTGAGGTCCAGACGTAGGGGTTATCGTGATGGAGAGTCCCATAGCGATACTCGATCGCCAGGTCAGGCGACTACGGACCAAGGATGTGGCTTCCGTCAAAGTCTTGTGGAGGAATGATAACCGGGAGCCAAATTTTTCAAGGCCAAATTCAAGGCCCAGCAATGCAATTAACGGACCAAGGTTATCATTCCTCCACAAGACTTTGACGGAAGCCACATCCTTGGTCCGCAGTCGCCTGACCTGGCGATCGAGTATCGCTATGGGACTCTCCTCATACGATAACCCCTCTGTCACCTGGACCTCACTAGCTGGGTGTTACACCCCGTAAATTCAAGGACATGTTTAAGAGAATGTAAGTAAGGAACACAAGACTTGAAAAAGGGTACGAAAGGAAGAATTGTTTTTCCGACGGAAAATCTTCCGAACGTCGGAAAGGAAAAATGTTCGTTGGTGAGAATTAGATTCTCAAAATGCATTATTTAAAGAGTATGGAACTTATTATCATAATAGAAATTTATTTTTTTCGGATTTGGTCACGTGGGGCCCACCCGAGGGTTACAGAATTTTATGGACGAATGGGAGGGCGACACGTGGAACCCCCACATTGGTCTTGGACGAAATTGAAGCAAGGGTAAAATGGTCATTTGTCCAATGTATAGATGACAAAGTCTTGCTAATTAAGAGCTTGATAATGTTGACCAAGTCCAAGGGCCACTTGGCTTGATCTCTTCCCTCCAAACTTTACAAGTGTTATAATCTAGACCCTCCAATGTATTATATAAGCACACTAGTAGCAAGACTTGTCTTCCAACACTTAGAAAAAATAGAGAGACCTTGTTCCACATTAGGAAGCTCTCGGCTTTGCCTAAAAATCCACACAAAAATTTTGTAGTTTTGATTCATTAGTCACAAGACTTTAAACCAAGGTCCCTAAGGGTATTGTAAGGATATCTCAATAGAAAGATTTCAGAAAAACGACGTTTTTACATTAGTCGCAAGGCGAAACCCTAAGGTGTTCTTCAACTTTGAAGATGGAACTTGAAGAAGAGTTCTTCATGAGCTTCTAAGGAGTGCTTGGAGCGGATTGGAACATAAGGAAAGGAGCTAAGAATTGCTAAGGAGCGACTTTGAATCTTGGAATTTTTAAGGGCTTATAAAGGTAAAAATCTTGTCGTTTTAGCTATTAAAGATTACTTATCATTGTAGTTATGGATATTATCAAGCATGAGGTATTTAGTTTGAAGTTTGATAAGTATATTGGCTATTGGAACCCTAATCCGAAAACTAGTATGTTTAGCCCTTGAGATTTCAATTCAATTGGATTATTAGTTTAAGTCGTCACATGTTATGTAAAGAAGGAATTATAATTGTTAAGTTTTTTATGACTATATAACATGTTAGACCTAAGAACTTGGATTTAAAAGAAATTGGAAAGGTTGATAAGTTGTTGCACCTTTTGGCCGAAAATGGCATTGTATTGTGGACTAGTTTGTTATCAATTGTGGGGCGGAATTTTACACGTCTTGTAGGCGTGTATGTTATACCCCGTATTTCCATAGTATGTATGTGAGGATGTTCGTACGAATATATAAGCCTTAATTAGGTTAGGGGTGAAATTGTGAACTTTCAACGGAAAAGATTCCGAACCTTGTGAAGGAAATTTTACGGTTTTAATATTTTAACCAATTGCGGATTTTTCCGAGAGATGAAATATTTTGGACCAATAGGAGGGCGACATGTGTCACCCTTAGGTCGCATGTTTGGACGAAAATTAGTGGGCAAGTGGCCAAGTCAAATAGTCAAGTCTTGGAAGATATTTTGTGGGGCAAGTGGAGGTGCCTTGGACGGTTTTTGGAGGAGCAAGTGGATGGCCACATGGATCATTTTTGTGGTGGACATATGTCCCAAAGTTGTGGTGGACATATGTCCCAATGTTGTGGTGGACACTTGGTGGAAGACTCCACTCACACAAGCTACCTAATCTACACCCTCCACTTGCTTGAATCTTGGCCCTTGATTGTTCTATAAATACCCCCCTTAAGTGCAAGACTTCTTCATCCACTTAACAATTTCCAAGTCTCCAAAAATCCTTCCTCAGAAGTGCTCTCGTCCAAAACACCCACCCCCCCTTTTCTAGTTGCTTCGTCCGAAACACCCCCCCCCCCCCCTTGGTAGGAAAATTGTCTTCTAGTATTGTTGCTATTCCAAAATACCTTAGCCCAAATCCCTTGTAGTATTCCCAAGATACCTCTATACTAAAAGCCCGGAAATACTACTTTATATCGTTTAGTCACAAAACGAAACCCTAGGAAAATCTTCATAGTTGGTTGAAGTATTAAGTAGAAGTTGTTTAGACACTTCGAAGGGTTTCTTGGAGCTATCGGAGCGTGCAAATTAGGAGCTAAACGTTGTTCAGGATCGACATTTAATCTTGGATAATTTTGGGCTTATCGAGGTAATAATCTTTGTCCTTCTATTGTAATTAGAGATTACATATTGTTGTAGTTTAGAATTAAGTATAAGATTTATAGAAGGATGGTATAAAAGAAGAGAATTAAACCGCATTTACACTAGGTTGTATTCTGATGAGACTTGTGTAGTTTGTGCAGGGAAATGCTGCCCAATTTTCCGTAGAATAGAGAACCTTCTGCTTAGAATATTCTACAGAGTAGTCTAGACGTTGATAGACGTATTTGACTATTATAGGTTGATACTCTGCGTGCGACATATTCGACTTGGCAGGTGGATTGAGCCGATGAGGTATGTGATTCTTCCTATCCTCTTGAGCATGATATTTTTGATATATATATATGTAGTACGGTAGACGTACGTGTGTTAACTAAAATTGGTTTTACTCTGATGTCTTTTGACTTGAGTTTAAATAATAAGAATCTTGAAGTATTTCAAAAGAGTTATGAATCATTTTTGAAAGAAAAGTAATACTTGGTTTTTCAACAAGCTTAAGTGTTATACTAGCTTTATGGGAAGTTAGGTATAACGACTTAAGAAAGATAAGAGGAAACGATTTACTTATTTGTTTATAAAAGCCTTATAAATGATTTCTGAAGGTGTGGTAAGTTGGTTTGATAAGTAGCCATATTATGATGCTACGTGTGTTAGTGTCTTGTAACGTTTGTGTAAAGGGGGTTCCCTTGTTGTGCTTATGTTGTTTAACGATAAGCAGTTGTGTTGATATTATATCACTTACCCCCCTGAATTGTTATGCCGAGGGTTAGCCGCCCGATGCGAGAATACCTCATGCGTGCGCGTGACCTATGCGAGTCGCGGAGTTCCGGGATGATCACTCCGGTGTGTTACGCCGATGCGAGGAATACCTCACGCGATGCATGTGACTATGCGGATCGCGGAGTCGAGTTGATGCCGAGGGTTAGCTACACCCGATGCGAGAAATACCTCACGCGACCTAGGTGGTCTATGCGATCGCGGAGTCCAGGAATAGGCTCGCATAATGATACTATGGGCGATTGGCCTTGCTTCGATCATTAGCGGCCTAGAAAAGACCAGTTACATTATATCTATTTTGCTCTTGTTTATGTTGTGGCACTATGTGCGGTTGAATTGGTTGTATTTGTAAGTGGTTTTAAAATGCTTTGATTTCATTTCAGTACTTTACAGTTTCACATACTTGGTACCTGTTGTACTGACCTCCTTCGGGGGGCTGCGTTCATGCCGCAGGTAGAGGTACTCCTGTTGTTGGTCCCCGCTCCTAGGATCACCGTTTCTGCTTTTGGGAAAGCCCCGTTTCTCCGGAGGCTTGTCTTTTTGGGTATGATCTCCCTGTCATTGTAGCTTTATGTACATTCAGGGTATGGCGGGGCCCTGTCCCGCCATAGTTGTTTACTTTCTTAGAGGTCTGTAGTCCTGTTGTAAGTTGGGATGTAACTGTTCACTCTTGATGTATATATACATGCCGAAAGGCAATCTTTTCTTGGATAAACTGTGTCTCATTTTACATATGTTTCATGTCTTGTTTTTATATTCCGCTGGTTACTCTGATGTATGTCTACTTGGGTGCCCGGGTAAGGCACCAGTCACGGGCCCGGGATCGGGTCGTGAAAGTGTAATCCCCTATTGTTAACTACATTGTTGAGCCTTAAATGTGGCGTGTTTGGTTATTGAATTCGGCCTTGAAAAAGGTGGAAAAGTATGTAGAAACAAAGGTAGTGCTGTCCGATTTTCCGTAGAATTTAGTGACTTTGCACTTAGAATATTCTACGTTTGAAGCTAGAGGTTAATGGACGTATTATGGCCATTATAGGTGGAAGTACTAAGAATAGCGTATTCTACTGGAAGGAAGGAATAGCTATCAAGGTTGAAGTACTTTGGAGCATTTTGCTATTTGTCGATAATCGTCGCGAGGTATGTGAACCTCTTCCTTCTTTTGACATGATTCTATGTATGGAATATACATGTAGTACTATTTCATGATTTCTTCTACTCTTAGAAGTTAAGAGGTATGTATGTTGATTTACTCTACGTAAAGATTATGTCTAAGTTATCCTAAGTTCTTACCAAGTCTTATGGGGGATGTTGGTAAGAGTCGTTAGGAGGTATTTGGAGCCAAGTTGACTTGGCTAAGTTACGACACAAATGAGAATAAGTATCGAACAAGCCACTGCAGCGTTAATAAAGGAAAATGTATTGACAATCAATTAAGTTAAAATGAGTAGAATTCTCCATCTGCATAGAAGCTAAGATAAGACAAAATTGTATTACATTTTCTAGATCATGGCTACCTGATTAAGATCGTTATAAATAAGTATAACTTATTCACAACGCACCAAAGTAAATGTTACTTAATTTAAAAGAGTTTACGTATGAAGTTTTAAGACTATGAATCTCAATTCTTAAAAGGTTAAGAGACTTTATTTTTCAAGTTATGGGACTTGATTCTTAAAGGAAGAAATGAATTGATTTAAAAGTATAGAATACTTGATTTGGAAAGAATTGATTCCTTGCCAATTTAAAGATAAAAGAAGCTTGATTTCAAAAGTTAAGAGACTTGAAGTATTTTGAAAGCTATGTGATTTGATTTGAAAGTATAAGTTTCTTGGTTATAAAAGGAATGAATTTGTCTAAGACATAAAGAGTTATAACGACTTTATGGGAAGTTGGTTATAACAACTTTATGGATGATTAAAAGAATGGTTTTCTTCAGTAATGTAAGCAAAGAAATGATTTGAAATAAAGAAGGGCAAATTGTTTTAAAGGTACCAATTGCTTAAGGATTTAAAGAAAGAAGTCACTTGATTTAGAAGCCTATAAATGTATTTCTAAAAGGTATTGTGACTTGTCTTGAAAAGTAGATATGACTGGATACTACGGTTATTAGTATCTTGAAAGTTTTATTTGAAAGAGAATCATTTTAAAGAAGTAGAGGCACGTAGTACGTTGGGTTAAATTCCCGGATTTTATAATGACATGTTAGTGCCTTAAGTAAACAAAAATGAGAGTGTATATGAACAAAGCTAATAAGAAGTTAGGGGATTTCTTAACTTGCTTATGTTATGTATGATAAGCCGGTAGTGCTTATGTTATGTATGATAAGCCGGTAGTGTTTATGTTATGTATGATAATCCGGTAGGGCTTATGTTATGTATGATGGCCGGTTGAGCTAGGGTAAGAGTATAAATGAGGGGTACACCCCCAAGACGTTATACCACCTTCTCCAGGGTAAGAGTATAAATGAGGGGTAAACCCCCAAGACGTTATACCACCTTCTCCAGGGTAAGAGTATAAATGAGGGGTAAACCCCCAAGACGTTATACCACCTGTTCCGTGGATTTGCTACCCATGATGCGAGGAATACCTCATGCGAGTCCTTATGCGGGTGAAATAGTCCCATGCGGGCGGGTACAGCCTATGCGAGGAATACCTCATGCGGGTCCACAGGACCTATGCGGGTGAAATAGTCCCAGGAGTAGGATTGCTTATTGATACTACGGGCGAGGGACCCTGCTTTGATCATGAGCCTCCTATTTTTATGCAGTATACCTTTATGGGCAAACTTATGTGATTTTATCGCGTCCCAGATTGGGCCGGGCAGTATTCCTTTATGGGCAGACTTATGCGACTCTATCGCGTCCCAGATTGGGCCGGCAGTATAGGCGTCCCTCCAAAGGGGCGGATTAAATTATGCAAGATACGTAAGTTATATGTTTATGAACTTGATGATTTTTATTAAGTATGTACGTAAGAATTTGACTATACTCTTATGGAAAAATGGGAAAAGATAATAAGGTACGATTAAGTTTACGAGATGGAAATGACACGGTAGGATGTGGTATTTACCCTTTTTTTTATACTTTCCCCTGTCATTCTTTTGTACAGTTATGATTTGTTTACTGTACCTTATTTCCGTTCCATATTCGGTACCTGTTATACTGACCCCCCCTTCGGGGGGCTGCGTTCATGTCCGCATGTTTATGTACACAGTTGTGGATCCGCGAGCTTAGGATCCTGGTTCAGCATCTTGAGATGGCTCCAATGTTCTGGAGCTTGTCGTCATGGTTATGTATATTCAGGGGTACGGCGGGGCCTTGTCCCGTCATAGTATTTGTCCAAATCATAGAGGTCTGTATTCATCTGTGGGCTGGACTGACTAGAGTTGTTTTTACATTGTTAAACAGTGTAGACCCCTTTTGGGAAATTTTTATGTTATGGCAGCCTTATCGGCTTGGCCTTAGTTTTGAAAAAAAAAAGGTAAATACCAGATCCTACCGTGTCATTTCCATCTCATAAACTTAATCGTACCTTATTATCTTTTCCCATTTTTTCATAAGAGTATAGTCAAATTCTTACGTACATACTTAAGAAAAATCATCAAGTTCATAAACATATAACTTACGTATCTTGCATAACTTAATCCGCCCATTTGGAGGCGCTTTATCTTCTTGGCCCAATGGGATGCGATAGAGTCACATAAGTCCGCCCATAAAGGTATCTTTGCCCAACTGGGACGCGATAAAATCACATAAGTCTGCCCATAAAGGTATCTGCGTAAAAATAGGAGGCTCATGATCAAGCGGGGTCCCTCGCCGTAGTATCGATAAGCAATCTACTTGCAGGACTATTTCACCGCATAGTCCTGTGGACCCGCATGAGGTATTCCTCGCATAGGTGCCAGCCGCATGGGACTATTTCACCCGCATAAGCCCATAAGGACTCGCATGAGGTATTCCTCGCATCATGGGTAGCAAATCCACGGAATAGGTGGTATAACGTCTTGGGGGTTTACCCCTCATTTATACTCTTACCCTGGAGAAGGTGGTATAACGTCTTGGGGGTGTACCCCTCATTTATACTCTTACCCTAGCTCAACCGGCCATCATACATAACATAAGCCCTACCGGCTTATCATACATAACATAAGCACTACCGGCTTATCATACATAACATAAGCACTACCGGCTTATCATACATAACATAAGCAAGTTAAGAAATCCCCTAACTTCTTATTAGCTTTGTTCATATACACTCTCATTTTTGTTTACTTAAGGCACTAACATGTCATTATAAAATCAGAATTTAACCAACTCGTGCCTCTACTTCTTTAAAATGATTCTCTTTCAAATAAAACTTCAAGATACTAATAGTAGTATCCAGTCATATCTACTTTTCAAGACAAGTCACAATACCTTTTAGAAATACATTTATAGGCTTCTAAATCAAGTGACTTCTTTCTTTAAATCCTTAAGCAATTGGTACCTTTAAAACAATTTGCCCTTCTTTATTTCAAATCATTTCTTTGCTTACATTACTGAAGAAAACCATTCTTTTAATCATCCATAAAGTTGTTATAACCAACTTCCCATAAAGTCGTTATAACTCTTTATGTCTTAGACAAATTCATTCCTTTTATAACCAAGAAACTTATACTTTCAAATCAAATCACATAGCTTTCAAAATACTTCAAGTCTCTTAACTTTTGAAATCAAGCTTCTTTTATCTTTAAATTGGCAAGGAATCAATTCTTTCCAAATCAAGTATTCTATACTTTTAAATCAATTCATTTCTTCCTTTAAGAATCAAGTCCCATAACTTGAAAAATAAAGTCTCTTAACCTTTTAAGAATTGAGGTTCATAGTCTTAAAACTTCATACGTAAACTCTTTTAAATTAAGTAACATTTACTTTGGTGCATTGTGAATAAGTTATACTTATTTATAACGATCTTAATCAAGTAGCCATGATCTAGAAAATGTAATACAATTTTGTCTTATCTTAGCTTCTATGCAGATGGAGAATTTTACTCATTTTAACTTAATTGATTGTCAATACATTTTCCTTTATTAACGCTGCAGTGGCTTGTTCAATACTTATTCTCATTTGTGCCGTAACTTAGCCAAGTCAACTTGGCTCCAAATACCTCCTAACGACTCTTACCAACATCCCCCATAAGACTTGGTAAGAACTTAGGATAACTTAGACATAACCTTTACGTAGAGTAAATCAACATACATACCTCTTAACTTCTAAGAGTAGAAGAAATCATGAAATAGTACTACATGTATATTCCATACATAGAATCATGTCAAAAGAAGGAAGAGGTTCACATACCTCGCGACGATTATCGACAAATAGCAAAATGCTCCAAAGTACTTCAACCTTGATAGCTATTCCTTCCTTCCAGTAGAATACGCTATTCTTAGTACTTCCACCTATAATGGCCATAATACGTCCATTAACCTCTAGCTTCAAACGTAGAATATTCTAAGTGCAAAGTCACTAAATTCTACGGAAAATCGAACAGCACTACCTTTGTTTCTACATACTTTGCCACCTTTTTCAAGGCCGAATTCAATAACCAAACACACCACATTTAAGGCTCAACAATGTAGTTAACAATAGGGGATTACACGCCTACAAGACGTGTAAAATTCCGCCCCACAATTGATAACAAACTAGTCCACAATACAATGCCATTTTCGGCCAAAAGGTGCAACAACTTATCAACCTTTCCAATTTCTTTTCAATCCAAGTTCTTAGGTCTAACATGTTATATAGTCATAAACAACTTAACAATTATAATTCCCTCTTTACATAACATGTGACGACTTAAACTAATAATCCAATTGAATTGAAATCTCAAGGGCTAAACATACTAGTTTTCGGATTAGGGTTCCAATATCCAATATACTTATCAAACTTCAAACTAAATACCTCATGCTTGCTAATATCCATAACTACAATGATAAGTAATCTTTAATAGCCAAAATGACAAGAATTTTACCTTTATAAGCCCTTAAAAATTCCAAGATTCAAAGTCGCTCCTTATCAATTCTTAGCTCCTTTCCTTATGTTCCAATCTGCTCCAAGCACTCCTTAGAAGCTCATGAAGAACTCTTCTTCAAGTTCCATCTTCAAAGTTGAAGAACACCTTAGGGTTTCGCCTTGCGACTAACGTAAAAACGTCGTTTTTCCGAAATATTTCTATTGAGATATCCTTACAATACCCTTAGGGACCTTGGGTTAAAGTTTTGTGACTAATGAATCAAAACTACAAAATTTTTGTGTGGATTTTTAGGCAAAGCCGAGAGCTTCCTAATGTGGAACAAGGTCTCTCTGTTTTTTCTAAGTGTTGGAAGACAAGTATTGCTACTAGTGTTCTTATATAATATATTAGAGGGTCTATATTATAACACTTGTAAAGTTTAGAGGGAAGAGATCAAGCCAAGTGGCCCTTGGACTTGGTCAACAATATCAAGCTCTTAATTAGCAAGACTTTGTCATCTATACATTGGTCAAATGACCATTTTACCCTTGCTTCAATTTCGTCAAAGACCAATGTGGGGGTGCCACATGTCGCCCTCCCATTCGTCCATAAAATTCCGTAACCCTCGTGGGCCCCACAAAACGTAAAATTCCTCGGGTGGGCCCCACGTGACCAAATCCGAAAAAAATAAATTTCTATTATGATAATAAGTTCCATACTCTTTAAATAATGCATTTTGAGAATCTAATTCTCACCAACGAACATTTTTCCTTTCCGACGTTCGGAAGATTTTCCGTCGGAAAAACAATTCTTCCTTTCGTACCCTTTTCAAGTCTTGTGTTCCTTACTTACATTCTCTTAAACATGTCCTTGAATTTACGGGGTGTAACACCCAGCTAGTGAGGTCCAGGTGACAGAGGGGTTATCGTATGAGGAGAGTTCCATAGCGATACTCGATCGCCAGGTCAGGCGACTGCGGACCAAGGATGTGGCTTCCGTCAAAGTCTTGTGGAGGAATGATAACCGGGAGGAGATGACTTGGGAAGCGTAGGAGGACATGTTGAAAAAGTATCCTCACATATTCCCTACACCTTCAGGTAATTCATTTTCCCATACTTGTCAAGTTTTAATTGAAGTATTTTTGCTTAAATGCTATTATGTGGCCATGTGTGGCATTATTGGTATGTCGGGGTGGTAAAAGGAAACTATGTCGCCAATTATAAGTCTGACTCCGAAAGAACATTCGGGGACGAATGTTTCTAAGGGGGGAAGAATGTTACACCCCGTAATTACAGGACATGTTTTAAGAACGTACGTAAGAATCCCAAATGTTAATATTAGAGACTTATAAAAATTTATCGGAATTAGGAAATTTTCGGAAAACGTAATATTGTGACGAATGGGAGGGCGACACGTGTCACCCCCCCTTATGTTGTCTTGGACGAAAATAAGCATGGATATAAGGGTCATTTGGCCATTGTTAGGATGACAAAGTCTTGCAAGTTAAAGAGCTTGATAAAATTGACTTAGTCAATGGGACCACAAGTCTTGATATTTAATAGAACTTCATCCAAGCCACACATTTGTGCACATCTTGACCCTCCATGTTACTATATAGTAGTACTAGTAGCAAGACTAACTTCTACACTTAGAATTTTTTTCAAGAATTTGAAGAACACAAGGAGATAACTCTCGGGTTCACAAGCTCCCAACAAGAAAAAAATTTGTTTGTTGTCCATTAAGCTCCACACTTTAAACCAAGGTTCATGAGGGTATTGTAAGGGTATCTCAATAGAAAAATCCCGGAAAAAGATAGTTTTTGTATTAGTCGCAAGATGAAAACCTAGTTGCTTTTCTAGGTTTTGTTTGGAAGATTGAAGGAAAGTTGTTTGTGTTATTCTAAGGGTCTCAAGTGGCGGATTGAAGTGTCTAGAAGAGGCTCTAAGTTGCTAGGGAGCGACTTCGGATTTGAAGTTGGACTAAGACTCGTTGAGGTAATAATCTTGTCTCTTAAAGTGTTACAAGATTATATATTGTTGTTAGCCTTACATGTTTGCTAGCATGAAGTATATGTGTTGAAGATTTATAAGTGTTATGGATTGTTGTAGCCTAAAATCCGAAATGTCATATAAGTCTTTTGAAGTTGAATTACAATTTGGTCGTTATTTAGAATCGTCGCATGTTACTTACTTGAAGATTGTAGTAGTTATAATCGATTGCGACTTGATATCATGTTATGCTAACAATTTGGATTGAAAAGGAAATTGGATAATAATTGGTGTTGTTGTATCTCAAGTTGCCGGATTTACACTTGTAGTTGTATTAGTTTGATATCAATTGTGGGGCGGAATTTTATACGTCTAAGTAGGCGTGTAATCCCCTATTGTTAATTGTATTGTTGGGCCTTAAATGTGGCTTGTTTGGTTATTGAATTTGGCCTTGAAAAAGGTGGAAAAGTATGTAGAAACAAAGGAAGTGGTGTCCGATTTTCCGTAGAATTTAGTGACTTTGTACTTATAATATTCTACGTTTGAAGTAAGAAGTTAATAGACGTATTATGGTCATTATAGGTTGACATACTACGTGGGGGATATTCTACTCGGCAAGTGGATTGACCCGAAGAGGTATGTAGAACTTTCCTATCTCTTGAGCATGAATAGTTGCACGTATATAGTACGGTAGACGTACAAGTCCTTGATATCCTTTACTTGTTTTAAGAATAGCCAAGTTGGGTGAGTTAGGAGATTAACTCACTTCTTTAAAAAGTATTAAGGATGTTGTTATACCCCGTATTTCCAGAGTATGTACGTGAGGACGTACGTACAAAAGTTTAGGCCTTAAGTTAGGCTAGGAACGAAATATTTGTGCACAACTACAAAAAGAATTGTTTTCCGACGAAACATTTTCCAAACCTTGCGTAGGGAAAATTACGGCTATGTCATTTATAATTTTTGCGGATTTTTCCGAGAGATGAAATATTTTGGACCAACGAGAGGGTGACACTTGTCACCCTCAAGTGGAAGGCAACATGGACTACATTGGCACGTTTTTAGCCTTTTTCTTGGTCAAGGAGTTGGTAGGATATTTTGTGTAGTTGATGAGCAAGTGGGACCCACAAACACTTGTCCAAATCTTGACCCCAGCACTGACTTGTCTTGATCTTGGCCATTGGTTGGCCTATAAATACCCCTCTAATGCAAGACATTTCTTCATCCACAATTGTGAAAATCCAAGGAAAAAATCCCTCTCACTCCCTCTTAAACCTCTCTTCCAAATCACCCTCCCCTTGAGAGGCCCTTGGCCGAGAAGTACCCCCCCCCTACCTTGAAGCTCTCGTAAAATACCCCCCCCCTACCTTGAAGCTCTCGTAAAATACCCCCCCCCCTTGGTAGAAAAATACTCTCCAAGTATTGTTATTATTCCAAAATACCTTGGCCCATATACCTTATAGTATTCCAAGGTTACACCTATACTAAAAGCCCAGAAATACTATTATACTTCCCTTCAGTCACAAAAACGAAACCCTAAGGAAAATCTTCACAGTTGGTTGAAGTATTAAGAAGAAGTTGCGTAGAACTTCTAAGGGTTGTTTGGAGCGGGTTGGAGCACCCAGAGTAGGAGCTAAACGTTGCTCAGGATCGACATTTAAACTTGGATAATTTTGGGCTTATCGAGGTAAATACTCTTGTCCTTATATTGTAATTGGAAATTACATACTGTAGTAGTATAGAAATGTATAAGATACATAGAAGAGAATTGAACTGTAATAGAAGGATATTACAGAAGAGAATTGAATTGAAATCACATCAGAAGAATATTAAAGAAGAAGATTAAACTGTACTTACATAGGACTGTATTACAGTAGACTTGTGTAGCTTAACGGGTAGGGAAGTGCTGCCCAATTTTCCGTAGAATAAGGAATCTGTATCTAGAATTATTCTGCAGAATAGTCTAGACGTTGATAGACCTGTATGACCGTTATAGGTTGAAGTACTGCAAGTAGCGTATTCTACTCGAAGGGTGGAAAGGGCTAGCCGGATTACAGTACTTTGGAGCTATTTGCTAATAGTCGATAATCGTCGCGAGGTATGTGATTCTTCCTATCCTCTTGAGCATGATATTTTAAAAGAATATATATATAGTACGGTGGACGTACGTGTGTTAACTGAACGTGGTTTTACTTCGATGTCTTTTGACTTGAGTTTTAAATAATAAGAATCTTGAAGTATTTCAAAAGAATTAAGAATCATTTTTGAAAGAAGAGTAATACTTGGTTTTGAAAGTTTAAGAGTTATACTAGCTTTATGGGAAGTTAGGTATAACGACTTAAGAGTAATAAAAAGAATGGTTTATTGATTTTAGAAGTTAAGAGACTTAATCTTAAAAGATAAGAGACTTAACTTAATTGAATTGATAGGAAAGTTGTTAAGAAGTCTGAAACCTCATTCGTGAGTAATGAGTACTTGGTTTTTAAAGAATAATGTTTCTTGATTTGGAAATGAGAATAAGTATCGAGCGAACCATCGAGCGTTAATAAAGGAAAATGTATTGACAAATAAGTAATTATATTAAAACCAGTAGAAACCTCCATCTGCATAGAAGCTAAGATAAGACAAAATTGTATTACATTTCCTAGATCATGGCTGCTTTAATAAGATTGTTATAAACAAGAATAACCTGCTCCCACATAAGGCATATGTTGCTCAAATGGTTTTAAAAGAGAATTACGCTATTAAATGATTAAGACTATGAGCTATGAAATCTTTCGAAAATAAGAGACCTGAATATTTGAAATTAGGCAAACATGAACTTTGGAAAAGAATGTTGTAACTTGATTTTAAAAGGAAAGTATGGAAGTGGTTTTGGTTTACTTAAAAATGTTAGTCACTCTACTTTTATAATACGGGCATCAGGTGACCTTTGTAAAAGAAATGGATCTTTTAAAAAGAATTTAACGTACGTAGTACTTTGGGGTCAAAACCTGGACTTTGGCATAAAATGAAAGTACCTTGAAGTTGTGTGTAACTTGCCTATGTTTGCGTGTGATAGCCTTGTCGTGCTAGTAATGTATTCCATACGATTCCTATCGAGTCCCATGAGATGGGCCAAGACATGTATTCCATACGATTCCTATCGAGTCCCATGAGATGGGCCGAGACATGTATTCCATACGATTCCTATCGAGTCCCATGAGATGGGCCGAGACATGTATTCCATACGATTCCTATCGAGCCCCATGAGATGGGCCGAGACATGTATTCCATACGATTCCTATCGAGTCCCATGAGATGGGCCGAGACATGTATTCCATACGATTCCTATCGAGTCCCATGAGATGGGCCGAGACATGTATTCCATACGATTCCTATCGAGTCCCAAGAGATGGGCCGAAACATGTATTCCACACGATTCCACCTCGAGTACCATGGGATGGGCCGAGACATGTTATACGTATCATACCTGCCGGCAGTGAGGAATGAGTTCCACGGGCATGAGGGATGACTTTGAGGGCGTGAGTCCCTGACTTGACATGACTGCTTTTATGTTATGAACTGTAGTTTTGTTATCATACATGTCTCCTGTTTTATAGACTGTTATGGTTTCGTTTACAGTATTTTTCAGTTTCACATACTTGGTACCTGTTATCGACCCGCCCGGGGCTGCGTTCATGCCGCAGGTAGGGGTACATCGGTCGTTGATCCTCGCTCATAGGATCACAGTTCAGCGTATTGGGAAGCTCCGTTTCTCCGGAGGCTTATCTTTTGGTATGTTTCCCTGAGTTGTAGGTTCTTGTACATTCAGGGGTATGGCGGGGCCCTGTCCCGTCATGTTGTATAAAAACTCTTAAGTGCATGTAAATCTGTTGTGGGCAGGGTTGTAAAGGATGTAAATGTTCAAATTTCTGTATATATGCAAGAAGGCAACCGTTTTGGTTGGCCTGTTTTATTATCATATCTCTTGTCTCATTTCTGTATCTTTTATATTCCGCTGATTTCTCTGATGTATGACTACTTGGGTGCCCGGGTAAAGCACCAGTCACGGGCCCGGGATGGGGTCGTGACAAAAGTGGTATCAGAGCAGTTAATCCTCGGAAAGTGTCTACAGACCGTGTCTAGTAGAGTCTTGATTATCGATGTGTTGTGCACCACATCTATAATCGAGAGGCAGAGACATTTAAGATTAGTTTCCATTTCTTCTCATTACGAGATCGTGCCTTAGAGGCATGTTATAAGTTGGACCCTTTGACGTATTTCGTTTTTGACCGATTATGCCTCGCGCAAGCAACCGGGCCCGAGAAGGGCAAAGCGTGAGAGGAGGCTGCAAGTAGAGTCTGAGAGAATGCGAGGCGCGAGCACGGTCATTACACGAGATAAGCGCTTGACGGCGAGTTTTTGCGCCGCCCGGCCCGATAGAGTTTAGAAGCGCGGCGATGCTGCTGAGACCACAAGATACGAGCCTCCATCCCGGCTGGAGCGGAGGAGATGGGTTACAAAGAGATGGCCCGATTATTGGCGAGAATAGTGGCAAGGCATGAGGATAAAATTTGGATCTGGCGATCCGTACCGATGGTACCGTAGATCACCCGAGGCGGATAGTTTGAGGCTGCGGGACTTTCGAGTTGCATCCGCTTGATGATTTATGGATCGAGGCACGAGGATGATCCGCGAGGAGTTCATCGACGATTCTGAGATCATGAGAGTGATCAAGGCTTGGAGACCGAGTCGGTGGTCTTAGGTTCACATCGGCTGCGTGATCTGCGATCGTTTGATTCGTGGGGCGTCGGGAGCATGCGCCTCGGCTATTTGGGACGAGTTCTCGGAGGCATTTCTTGCACATTTCTTACCTCGCGAGATGAGAGGGCTCGGGTAACAGATTTTTGGTGTTGAGCGGAAGCGGGCGTGCGGTTGGGAGTACAATGTGAGTTCGACTCATTGGCTCGGTATGTCCCAGCGTTAGTAGCGATATGGGGGCGAGTGCACCGCTACGTCACCGGGCTCGATGGCGACTTAGCGAGCTTGTTCGGTGTAGCTCTTGGCGGGCATGGACATTGCCGCATGCGAGCTTATGCACTTGGATGTGAGGCGGAGAGGTCGGCGGAATGGCCGAGATCGAGAAGAGGCGAGCAGCGGGGTCCTTTGGTAACTTTCGAGGCGAACCGCCTCGATGCGAGTTAGTTATGTACCTCTGCCCGATGAGTGGTCCTCCAGATCTTGGGACGTTCGGGTATTCGGGAGCTGATCGAGCTCGGGGCTTCGTTCCGCGGTATACATGGGTTCTAGCGATCGGGTTCATGCTTTCCTCGGTTGCGATCGGCAAAGCGTCGTCTGAGAGTGTTGTCTTCTGCGGTGCTTGTTTCACTGCGGTCGAGGAGCCATGTGACGAGGGATTGTCCTAGAAGGAGGGATATAGGTAGAATGACACGATCTGCAGTCGATGTGAGTTCATCTCCTTACATAGCTATCGCCACGAGGAAAGATTATGATTAGAGCGACGAAGGGAAAATGAAGCAGATGATTCAGGTATATTCTTACCCCTCTAGAGACTAGTATGTGTTAATGATATGATGAAATGCTAAGTATTATGTTCAGATAGCATTATGTTAAAAATTGTGTTTAGAAAACATGGTTAGTTAGAAGGGTAAGTTTGGGGCCAGGGAAAGTGTGAGCCTTAGAGTTTTATACGTAGAGACCTTAGATGCGAGGCCATCTTGAGTAAAAGATTTATGGTTGTGTTGACCTTTATCAGGGTGCATAGTATACTTGGGATATATTTGTGTGATAAGTCCCTGAGTGGTATGAAATGAAAGAGGGTAGTTGAGCTAAGAAGACCACTAGGTTTTCGTGACTTGATTGTAAGATTGTTCCGGATCGGGGGAACAAGTGTTTAGCGCGATAGCTGGTCGGGTTGAGGACCATTCACGGGTCAACCCGCGGCCTGTTTTGTGGTGGGGTCAGTTCGAGGTGGTCCCGCCAGTTGGTAGGGTCACGAGGGTGCTAGGCCCAAGTTCAGATGACCATCGTATGAGTTCGTGGATATGTTCGACCAGAATCGGATCGTGAAGGCCGGGAATGGCCTTAAAAGAATTTGAGGCTAGTAAGGTGACCAAGTCTGGAGGTAGTAGCTCCAAAGTTTTGGAAACTGAAGCAATGACTGAAGTATGGTACGTATACTAGAAGAGTTCAAGTGTTCGAGAAGAAAATGCGGCAGTAAGGAAGGAAGTGAACATGTGCTAAGAAAATAGAAACGATCATTTTGTTGTGAAGTGAAGATGCGAACGGAATATCCTTTAGACCAGGGTGGAAGCTTTTGTGATGTAGGAATGACTTCTCGTGGACTTGGGTTAAGTATTTTCGCGTAGGTTATTTTTGTGGCCAGGTGTGGCGTTGGCAACTTGTTAAGAGGAACTTTATCATTATCCGTCTTGAGAAGGAACATTTGGGACGAATGTTTCTAAGGAGGGGAGAATGTTATACCCTGTATTTCCATAGTATGTACGTGAGGACGTACGTACAAAAGTTTAGGCCTTAAGTTAGGCTAGGAACGAAATATTTGTGCACAACTACCAAAAAGAATTGTTTTCCGACGAAACGTTTTCCAAACCTTGCGTAGGGAAAATTACGGCTATGTCATTTATAATTTTTGCGGATTTTTCCGAGAGATGAAATATTTTGGACCAACGAGAGGGTGACAAGTGTCACCCTCAAGTGGACGGCAACATGGACTACATTGGCACGTTTTTAGCCTTTTTCTTGGTCAAGGAGTTGGTAGGATATTTTGTGTAGTTGATGAGCAAGTGGGACCCACAAACACTTGTCCAAATCTTGACCCTCCACTTGCCCCCCACTTGTCTTGATCTTGGCCATTTGTTGGCCTATAAATACCCCTCTAATGCAAGACATTTCTTCATCCACACTTGTGAAAATCCAAGGCAAAAATCCCTCTCCCTCCCTCTTAAACCTCTCGTCCAAATCACCCTCCCCGAGGCCCTTGGCGAGAAGTACCCCTACCTTGAAGCTCTCGTAAAATACCCCCCCCCCCCCTTGGTAGAAAAATACTCTCCAAGTATTGTTATTATTCCAAAATACCTTGGCCAATATACCTTATAGTATTCCAAGGTTACACCTATACTAAAAGCCCAGAAATACTATTATACTTCCCTTCAGTCACAAAAACGAAACCCTAAGGAAAATCTTCACAGTTGGTTGAAGTATTAAGAAGAAGTTGCGTAGAACTTCTAAGGGTTGTTTGGAGCGGGTTGGAGCACCCAGAGTAGGAGCTAAACGTTGCTCAGGATCGACATTTAAACTTGGATAATTTTGGGCTTATCGAGGTAAATACTCTTGTCCTTATATTGTAATTGGAAATTACATACTGTAGTAGTATAGAAATGTATATAAGATACATAGAAGAGAATTGAACTGTAATAGAAGGATATTACAGAAGAGAATTGAATTGAAATCACATCAGAAGAATATTAAAGAAGAAGATTAAACTGTACTTACATAGGGTGTATTCTGATGAACTTGTGTAGCTTAACGGGTAGGGAAGTGCTGCCCAATTTTCCGTAGAATAAGGAATCTGTATCTAGAATTATTCTGCAGAATAGTCTAGACGTTGATAGACCTGTATGACCGTTATAGGTTGAAGTACTGCAAGTAGCGTATTCTACTCGAAGGGTGGAAAGGGCTAGCCGGATTACAGTACTTTGGAGCTATTTGCTAATAGTCGATAATCGTCGCGAGTTATGTGATTCTTCCTATCCTCTTGAGCATGATATTTTAAAAGAATATATATATAGTACGGTGGACGTACGTGTGTTAACTGAACGTGGTTTTACTTCGATGTCTTTTGACTTGAGTTTTAAATAATAAGAATCTTGAAGTATTTCAAAAGAATTAAGAATCATTTTTGAAAGAAGAGTAATACTTGGTTTTGAAAGTTTAAGAGTTATACTAGCTTTATGGGAAGTTAGGTATAACGACTTAAGAGTAATAAAAAGAATGGTTTATTGATTTTAGAAGTTAAGAGACTTAATATTAAAAGATAAGAGACTTAACTTAATTGAATTGATAGGAAAGTTGTTAAGAAGTCTGAAACCTCATTCGTGAGTAATGAGTACTTGGTTTTTAAAGAATAATGTTTTACTGATTTCGGAAATGAGAATAAGTATCGAACGAACCACTGCAGCGTTAATAAAGGAAAAAGTATTGACAAATAAGTAATTATATTAAAACCAGTAGAAACCTCCTGTCACGACCCGTTCCAGGGCCCGTGACTGGTGCCTTACCCGGGCACCCAAGTAGTCATACATCAGAGTAATCAGCGGAATATAAAAACAAGACATGAAACAAATGTAAATTAAGACACAATTTCTGAGAAAAGTCGCCTTTCGACATATATATATAAACCAAAATCGCGATTACATCCCAGTACAATAGGACTCTGAGACCTCTGAAGTAAACAACTATGGCGGGGACGAGGCCCGCCATACCTGAATGTACAAAACTATCTACAACAACGAAATCATACCCAAAAGTCGAGCCTCGGAGAAGATGGAGCTCACGACACCAAAGAAAAGATCCTAAGGCGAGGATCCGCTACCTTCCCTTTACTGCGGCGTGACGCGGCCCGAAGGAGGTCGATAACAGTACCAAGTATGTGAAAGCGTAAAGTACTTAAATGAAATCATATCATTTTAAAACCGGTTTACAAATATGTACAAAACAAACAAGGTAACGCGCATAGTGCCACATCACAAACAAGAGCAATAAGAGGTAAACTATAACGTGTCTCTTTCTAGGCTGCGAATGATCGAGCAAGGCCAATCGCCCATAGTATCATTAAGCATGCCTAATCACGGACTCCGCGATCGCATGGGCCACTCACGTAGGCGCGTGAGGTATTCCCGCGTCGAGGGTAGCTACTCCTCGGCATCGTCCTGGACTCGTAGTCGCGTAGCACATAGACCGCGTAGCCACGGACGCGCATGGCCACAGACCGCACACTAACACGGAACTCGTAGCTCGCGTAGGCCGGGACCGCGTGAGGTATTCTCGAATCATAGTCACCTGCAATTTGAGCTATACCCGCGTCGGAGGCGGCAACCCCGGTATCATGTCAAGAGGTGAGTGATATAATACTAACATAACAGTTTATCGTTAAACAACATAAGCACAATAAGAATAACCTCTTTACACAAACGTTTACAAGATACTAACACACATAGCATCACAATATATCTACTCGACACACCATCTTATTATACTTTCCAGAATCAATACAAGCCTTTCATAAACACATAAGTAAACTGTTCCTTTTATCTTTCTTAAGTCGTTATACCTAACTTCCCATAAAGCTAGTATAACTCTTAAGCTTTTTGTTTTAAAAACAAATATTCTTCTTCTTTCAAAAATGATTTATAATTCTTTTGAAAGACTTCAAGATTCTTATTATTCAGGCTTAAGTCAAAAGACATTGCCGTAAAACTACGTCCAGTTAACACACGTACGTCTACCGTACTATATATATATTTTAAAATATCATGCTTAAGAGTATAGGAAGAATCACATACCTCCTCGGCGAAATCCACCTACCAAGTCGAATATGTCGCGCGCAGAGAATCAACCTATAATAGTCAGGTACGTCTATCAATGTCTAGACTGCTCTGTAGACTATTTTAAGCAGAGGGTTATTTATTCTACGGAAATTTGGGCAGCACTTCCCTACCCGTCAAGCTACACAAGTCTACTGTAAAAACAGTCTTATGTAAGTATAGTTCAATTTTTCTTTATTATAATTCTGGTGTGATTTCAGTTCAATTCTCTTCTTTAATATCCTTCTATGTGTTTTATACTTATTTCTATACTTCTACAGTATGTAATCTCCAATTACAATAGAAGGATAAGATTATTTACCTCGATAAGCCCAATATTATCCAAGTATAAATGTCGATCCTGAGCAAGGTTTAGCTCTGTCTGAGCGCTCCAATCCGCTCCAAGAAACCCTTAGAAGTTTCTACACAACTTCTACTTACAACTTCAACCAACAATGAAGTTTCTCCTAGGGTTTCGTTTAGTGGCTAAAGGAAGTATAGTAGTATTTTCCGGACTCTAAGTATTGAGGTAACTTTGGAAATACTACAAGGGATTGGCTAAGGTATTTTTTTGGGGATAGTAACAACCCTTGGAGAGTATTTCTACCAAGAGGGGGGGTAGTGTTTCGGCTAGGCTTCCAAGAGGAGGGGAAGAGGTTTGCCGAGACTACAAGGAAGGGGGAGGGAGAGGGTGTTTCGGCTAGGCTCTTTTGGAGGGGGCGAAAGAGAGCTTTGGACGAGAGCTCTTAAGGGAGAAGGGGGATTTTGAGACTTGGAAGATAATTTGTGGATGAAGAACTTCTTCAACTTAGGGGGGGTATTTATAGGGCTTTCAAGGGCCAAGATGAAGCCAAGTGGTAGGCAAGTGTAAGGTGGAGATTTAGGCAAGTGTCCTTATCCATCTACTACACAAATATCCTACCAACTCCTTGACCAAAAACTTAGCACAAAAAATGTGCCAAGGCAAGCCCTTTGCCGTCCACTGAGGTGACAAGTGTCACCCTCGTTGATCCAAAATATTTCATCTCTCGGAAAAATCCATAAAAATAATAAATGACATAGCGAATTTTCCCTTCGCAAAGTTGGAAAAGCGTTTAGTCGGAAAAGCGATTCTTTTCGTGTGTTGTGCACAATATTTTTCATCCCTAATGCCTAACTAAGGCTAAACTTTTGTACGTACTCCCTTACGTACATACTCTGGAAATACGGGGTATAACATTCTCCCCTCCTTAGAAACATTCGTCTCGAATGTTCCTTCCCAAGACAGATAACGATGAAGTCTCTCACAACTTAAACAGTTTGCAAATGCCACACATGGCTCAATCTGACTTAAGCAAATATGTTAATGAAAAATTTACAAGTAGGAAAGTGAGTTACGGAGGTGTGGGGAATAGGTGAGGATATACGCCTCATTTCCTCTCTGCTTCCCGTCATCTCCTCCGAGCTCGTTCGCCACAAGACTTTGTGGAAGCCACGTACTTGGTCGCGAGACGCCTAACCTGACGATCGATTATCGCTATGGGAATCTCCTCATACGATAACCCCTCGATCACCTGGACATCGTCAATCGGGTGTACTCTAGATGGATCCCCGATACATCTCCTCAGCATAGAAACATGAAACACTGGATGCCGCCTCGGATCGGACGGATCAACTCATAAGCAACCTTGCCTGCCTGCGGACAATCGTCTGACGCCAATGTACCTTGGTGAGTTTCCCTTTTCTTCCGAATCTCATCACACCGCCGTGGGTGACACGCCAGAAAACCCAATCATCAACCTCGAAATCCGGATCTGACGGCGATGATCTGCGTATGACCATGCGACTCACGGTGTCGACAACCGCTCCTGGATAAGCTTCACCTTATCCACTGCCTGCTGCACCAAATCTGGTCCCACTAATTGCACCTCGCCCACATCAAACCAGCCTATTGGCGATCTGCACTTCCTCTCATACAAGGCCTCATGGGTGCCATCCGAATCTTTGGAGTGGTAGCTATTATTATCGCAAACTCAACTAGAGGCAAATGATCCTCCGGCTACCCACGAAGTCAATAACACAGGCTCGCAGCATATCATCAAGAGTCTGGATAGTGCGCTCTGCCTGTCCGTCTGTCTGAGGATGGAATGCGATGCTCGAGCTCACTGCGTCCTAAACCCATACGGAAAGACCTCCAGTTAGCGTAAGCAGGCTCCTCGGTCAGATATGATAGAAATAGGGACCCCATGCAGTCTCACAATCTCTCGGATGTAAAGTCTGGCATAATCCTCAGCCGAAAAAGTCGTCCTGACGGGAAGAAAGTGGGCTGATTTCGTCAGCTTGTAGACGATAACTCAAATAGAATCATGTTTCCTCAGAGTGCGAGGTAACCCTGTGATAAAGTCCATGTTGATCACCTCCCACTTCGGTCGGGATCTCTAAATGCGCAACAAACCACCACGTCTGCGGTGCTCTGCTTCGCCGCAACACGCAGACGCGAGCCACAAACTCTGCAACGTCCTCTTGAAGCCATCCCGCAATACAGCGATCGAGGTCATGGTACATCTTTGTCGACCCGGATGGATAGAAGTAGCTTGCGTGTGCTTCCCCTAGAACCTCTGCCGAAGTCCTGCAATATCTGGAACACACAACCTGCCCTCGAACCTTAGCACCCGTCAGGTGCTACGCAAGGACCATTTCCTGCGAAGGGCGTATCGCGATGCAGTGTCAAAAGCGGATCCTCAAGCGTTGCCTCTTCACCTCCTCGATGATGGAAGACTCGGCAACCTCTCGAACTCGAACCCCACTGCTATCAGAATCAATCAATCGGACTCCAAGGCTCACTAACTGATGCAAATCGCGAACCATGGCCCTCTTCTCTGGCTGCACATCTGATAGGCTATCCATCGACCTACGACTAAAGGCATCTGCCACAACATTGGCCTTCCCCGGGTGGTACAGGATATCAACATCGTAATCCTTGAGTAACTCTAACCACCGTCTCTGTCGTAAGTTCGACTCCTGCTGGTGAAGATATCTTTGGAGGCTCTTGTGGTGCGTAAAAACATCCACATGAACCCCATACAAATAGTGCCTCGGATCTTCAAGGCGTGAATCACGTGCCGACTCGAATCATGGGTGGGGTAGTCCTCTCATGCTTCTTAAGGCTTGGGATCGTATGCTATAACCTTGCCTGCTGCGTCAACACACGTCCACTCGATGCTGGCGCGTCACAATACGACATAGCCGTCTGGACCTGCGGAAGAGTAAAGCGAGGCGGTCGTCGATCTCTCCTTGATGGCGGAAACCACGCTCCTGACATCGATCCATGAAATTTAGGTCTTACGAGTCGGCTAGTCAATGGTGCGAAGATAGAAACAAACTTCTCCACGAACGCCCGATAGTAACTGCAAGGCCCGGAAAGTCGCGCACTGCAGCCGGAGTAGTAGGTCTAGGCCAAGTCTGTTGTCTCGATCTTGGCGTATCCACCCGAATACCATCGGCCCGAACAATATGCCCGAAAAAGCCACGAAGCCAACCAAAACTCACATTTGGAAAACTTGGCGTATAGCTGCTGGTCTGGAGAACTCTCGGCCTGATCCTCAAATGCTCGCGTGCTCACGCTCTGGCGAGAATAAACCAAGATGTCATCAATGAACACTATCACAAGCGTGTCCAAAAATGGCTTGAACACTCGGTTCATCAAATCCATGAATACTGCGGAGCATTGGTCAACCGAAAGACATAACCACGAACTCATAATGCGTCTGGGTCGGAATGCGATCCTGGGATATCCGCCTCTCGACTACTTTGATGATAGCGATCGCGGTCAATCTTGGAGAACCATCTCGCACCTGGCCCGGTCGAACAAATCATCAATCACAGGAAGGGTATCATTCTTAATGGTCACCTTGTTGTTGCTGTAATCAACACATGCGCGGCGTCCGCTCTTCTTCTTCACGAACAATCTGCGCTCCCGGGGAGAAACACTAGACTGTTGAAGCCGCTTCTCGGCAAATCTCTCGGTGGTCCTTGACTCTCTCAACTCGGCGGTGCCGTTACGTATGGCGGAATGGAAATAAGGCGAGTGTCTGGCGGCTTGTCGATACAAAACTCAATCTCCTCTCGGGAGGATGCGGGAGGTCGTCTGGAAACACATCCGGGAACTCTGCGACTCTGGGCGGTGAAAATCTGCACCGCGACCTCGATATCATACACCCGAATGAGATGGTAGATATACCGCTACGCACCGTCTTCCCAGCCTTGAGGTAGGAAATAAACCTACCACCGGCGACCACGGTGTTCCCACTCGATCACGGCTCCCGAAGCGGAACGCACCACTCTATCCTGCGATACACGGCCTAGCAAGAAGCTAACCAATCCATGCCCGTGATCACATCGAAATCGGTCATGTCCAACTCTATCAAGTTGGCTAAGTGCAGCAGCGCATAAAGTCACTGGACAAGCCACATATACTCGCCGAGCTACCAGAATCACCATTGGCGTAGCTACCTCAAAGGGTCTATGGACAGGCTCATCCACATCTACTAGCGATAAGGGAGATATATAGGGCAGTAGAACCGGATCTATCGAGGCATACATCACAACGGCCCGATAAAGTACACAGTGGCGGCGTCGGCGGCGCCTCACCAGTCTGCCGTTTGGATAAGGCATAAATGCGATTCGAGGACCGCTAGAAGCTGAGACCGCGCCACGACCTCTGCCGCGACTGCTGGTCACGAGAACCACCCTCGGGCGAGTAACTGTAGGAGATGAAGAAGACCCGGCGAAAGACCCTGTAGGTGACTCACCCTCTGCTGCCGCCCAGTGGACGGGCTCGCAAAGTGACCCTGCTGGCCGCAATTGTAACAAACTCTCGGAGCAGTACCACAATTCCCGTAATGGGATCTACCGCATCGGCCACACTGGGGTGGTCCCGATCGGTTATCACCTCTGCTACCAGGCGTCAAGTCACGGGGCCTGGTCTGTCCTCGAAGGCGGTGCGGGAATGTCGGGCTGTTGTGGTGCAAATCTAGGCTAGCTGCCGTCCACCGAGAGCTACCAAAAGACCTGCCGTCTGGCCTTAACCTGCTTGCTGTCGACCGTCGGCCTCTACGCTCCTCGCATCAGTGCATGAGCTGCATACGGGTAATGTCCACTGGTGGAGAGTTACACCGCCAAGACTTCGGCCATATAATCATCTAGCGGTGACATAGCGGTGCACCATATCCTCATATCTGCTGCAATGCGGGGACATATCGAGCCAACGAATCGAACTCGATGTTGTACTCCTGGCGTGCGCCTCTCTGTCTCGGAACAAAAATCTGCCGGCCCGTGCCCTCGCCGTGCGGAGGCAAGAAGTGAGTGAGAAAAGCCTCAGAGAACTCGTCCCAGTAGGCGGGGGCGTGCTCTCCGGGATATCTCGCGAATCAAACCAATCGCTGCGGTATCACGCGACCTATGTGAACCGAAGATCACGGACTCGGTCTCTGAAGCCTTGATCACTCGCATGATCCTCAGGCGGCGGATGAACTCTCGTGGATCATCCTCGAGCCTCGACGTAGAACTGGCGGGCTCTGACTCGAGAAAATCCGTAGCCTCAGCCCATGCGATCTCGGGTGAACCACAAGCTTCTTTGGGCTGCTGCGTCCGGCTATCCTGCGTATGGCCACAATCACGGCCGATAGTGAGCCGTCTCCTTGTACCCTAACTCCTCGCCCGGTGTGGGGCGGGAGGTGCGGTGCGTGGTCTCTTTGGCGGCGGCGTCATGGAACTCGCCGTCTCGGGTATAGGCGGGCACGATCCTCGTGACTCGGTGTCTACTAGCGACTCCCTGGCTGCGCTTGCCGCCACGGGCGGGTTGCCTACGTGGAGGCATAAGCGTTCTGAAAGGAATACGTTAGAGGTCCAACTTATAACACGGCTCTAAGCACGATCTCGAGTGAGAAGAATGGAAACCAATCCTAAATATCCTATAGCCTCACGATTATTGGTGTGGTGCGCAACACGCGATAATCAAGACTACTAGATACGGTCTGTAGACACTTTCAGAGGATTAAGCGCTCACGATACCACTTTTGTCACGACCGTTCGGGGCGTGGTGGTGCCTTACCCGCACCCAGTAGTCATACATCAGTAATCGGAATATAAAAACAATACATGAAACAAATGTAAATTAAGACACAATTTCTGAGAAAAGTCGCCTTTCGGCATATATATATAAACCAAAATCTGCGATTACATCCCAGTATGCAATAGGACTCTGAGACCTCTGAGAAGTAAACAACTATGGCGGGACGGGGCCGCCATACCTGAATGTACAAAACTATCTCTGACAACGAAATCATACCCAAAGTCGAGCCTCGGAGAAGATGGAGCTCACGACACCAAAGAAAAGATCCTAAGGCGAGGATCGCTACCTTCCCTTTACTGCGGCATGAGCGGCCCGAAGGAGATCGATAACAGTACCAAGTATGTGAAAGCGTAAAGTACTTAAATGAAATCATATCATTTTAAAACCGATTTACAAATATGTACGAAACAAACAAGGTAAGCGCATAGTGCCACATCACAAACAAGAGCAATAAGAGGTAAGCGTAACGAGTCTCTTTCTAGAACGCGAATGATCGAAGCAAGGCCAATCGCCCATAGTATCATTAAGCATGCCTAATCACGGACTCCGCGATCGCATAGGCACTCACGTAGGCCGCGTGAGGTATTCCCGCGTCGAGGGTAGCTCCTCGGCGTCGTCTGGACTCGTAGTTCGCGTAGCCACATGACCGCGTGGCCACAAGGACCGCACACTAACACTGGAACTCTCGTAGCTCGCGCATAGGCCCGGGACCGCGTGAGGTATTCTCGAATCATAGTCACGATGCACGAGCTATACCCGCGTCGGAGGCGGCAACCCGGTATCATGTCGAGGTGAGTGATATAATACTAACATAACAGCTTATCGTTAAAAAACATAAGCACAATAAGAATAACTTATTTACACAAACGTTTACAAGATACTAACACACATAGCATCACAATATATCTACTCAACAAACCATCTTATTATACTTTCCAGAATCAATACAAGTCTTTCATAAACACATAAGTAAACTGTTCCTTTTATCTTTCTTAAGTCGTTATACCTAACTTCCCATAAAGCTAGTATAACTCTTAAGCTTTTTGTTTTAAAAACAAATATTCTTCTTCTTTCAAAAATGATTTATAATTCTTTTGAAAAACATCAAGATTCTTATTATCCAGGCTTAAGTCAAAAGACATTGCCGTAAAACTAAGTCCAGTTAACACACGTACGTCTACCGTACTATATATATATTTTAAAATATCATGCTTAAGAGTATAGAAAGAATCACATACCTCCTCGGCGAAATCCACCTGCCAAGTCGAATATGTCGCGCGCTGAGAATCAACCTATAATAGTCAGGTACGTCTATCAATGTCTAGACTTCTCTGTAGACTATTTTAAGCAGAGGGTTCTTTATTCTACGGAAATTTAGGCAGCACTTCCCTACCCGTCAAGCTACACAAGTCTACTATAAAAACAGTCCTATGTAAGTATAGTTCAATTGTTATACCCCGTATTTCCAGAGTATATACGTAAGGACGTACGTACGACAATTTGAGACTTAAGTTTGGCTAGTTTCGAAATTTTGTGCACAACACCCGTATAGAATCATTTTTCGAATGAAGCGTTTCCCACGACTTACGTAGGAAAATTCGGCTATGTCGTTTGGTATTTTTTGCGGATTTTTAGGCGGCGGAACATTTTTGGACCAGCGGAGGTGACACTTGTCACCTCGTTGGACGATAAAGAGGTTGGTTGGCCTTGGCGATTGGTCCACTATTTTGGCCTTGTTTGTGGCTTTTTGTGGCTTGTTTGTGCCATGTTTGGTGGAGTAGGGTTAGGGTGCACTTGGCTTGATCAAGGCCTTACACTTGCCTTGCACATGGCTTGATCTTGGCCATTGGTTGGCTTTTGGTTTCTTATAAATACCCCCTTGGCTTGAAGACTTCATTCATCCAAATATGTTCCAAGTCTTGCTATCCTTCCCTCTCCTCTTGTTTGACTCTCGTCCAGAGCCCCCCTCCTAGTAAAGGCCCTTGGCGAAACCCTCCCTTTGAGTGGCCTTTGTGGCGAAAGCCTCCACTCCCAGCTGAGGTGCTAGCAGTGGGTACCCACTGTCTAGTTGTTTTAGTATAATACACCCCATCTTGGTAGAAATACTTCTCCAGTATTGTTATAATGCCCAAAATACCTTAGCCTTTACCTTGTTGTATTCCAAAAGTTACCTCATACGTAGAGCAGGAAATACTACCTTTTGTCCTTTTAGTCTCAAAGAAACCACTAAGGAAATCTTCATTGTTGGTTGAAGTATTTAAGTAGAAGTTGGTTAGAACTTCTAAGGGTTGTTTGGAGCGGATTGGAGCGCCGGAGTAGGAGCTAAACCTTGCTCGGGATCGACATTATAACTTGGATAATTTTGGGCTTATCGAGGTAAATATCTTGACCT
Source organism: Przewalskia tangutica (assembly GCA_029844215.1). Taxonomy (NCBI): domain Eukaryota; kingdom Viridiplantae; phylum Streptophyta; class Magnoliopsida; order Solanales; family Solanaceae; genus Przewalskia; species Przewalskia tangutica. The sequence continues at coordinate 48,929,083 of CM056720.1, forward strand.
TATTGTAATTGGAAATTACATGTTGTAGGAATATATAGTTAAAGTATACTATATATAGAATTGAACATAGTTGTGTGCAATGTCTTTTGACTTAAGCTGAATTTAAAGAAAGAGAAGCGAGTAATTACATAGGACTGTATTACAGTAGACTTGTGTAGCATTACTGTATAGTAAAATTGTACACGTCCGGTTGGACGTGTTAACCCCCCCTGGTTGGCTTGATAGCCGACCTCGATAAAGGAGGAGATTTACGCTGCTGTTGCGGGAGAGTCTTTGCGAATTTTACGTAGAATATGGAGCGATGAGATCTAGATGTTAATAAGCGCCTTGTGGCCTTATAGGTTGAAGTACTACGTGTGGTGCAATCTCGTGGCTTAAGGAGTAGCCAAGCGGTTTGAAGTACTTGGGCGTTTTGCTATTAGTCGATACTCGTCGCGAGGTATGTGAACCTCTTCCTATCTGTTCTAGCATGATATGTGTATAACTATGTAGTACGGTAGACGTACATGTGTTTAATGTATTTATTTGGTTTGAAACATAAAGTGTTATAACGGCTTTATGGGAAGTTAGTTATATGACTTTATGTAGGTAAGAAAATGCTTTGTGGTTTCAAAGGGTAGCGATTTGACTTATAGATTTGATGTGTAGTAATACTTGGCTTTGAAAACATAAGAGTTGTACTAGCTTTATGGGAAGTTAGGTATAACGTCTTAAGAGTGATAAAAAGAATGGTTTACTGATTTTTTTGAAGTTAAGAGACTTGATCTTGAAAGATAAGATACTTAACTTGTTTTCCTTGGTAATTAACATTTTGTTAAAAGTGTTGTGAAACCTCATTCGCGAGTAATGAGTACTTGGTTTTAAAGAAGAATAATGTTGTACTGATTTCGGAAATGAGAATAAGTATCGAACAAACCACAGCAGCGCTAATAAAGGAAAGTGTATTGACAAATAACAAATTGTTATTAAAACCAGTAGAAACCTCCATCTGCATAAAAGCTAAGATGAGACAAAATGATATTACATTTCCTAGATCATGGCTGCTTAATAAGATTGATTATAAACAAAAATAACCTACTCACAGATAAGGCATATGTTTCTCAAATCGTTTAAAGGAGAATTATGTTTTAAAGGATTAAAACTATGAACTACGAAACCTTTTCTAAAAAGAGAAACTTGAGCATTGAAATTAGGCAAACTTGAACGTTTGGTAAATAAGGTTATTACTTGATTTTACAAAGGAAAGAATTTTTGTTTACTTAACAATGTTCGTCACTCTTTTTTTATATATACTACGGGTATCGGGTGACCTTTGTAAAAGAAATGGATCTTTAAAAGGAATTTAACGTACGTAGTACTTTAGGGTTAAAACAGGACTTTGGCATAAAATGAAAGTACTTTGAGTTGTGTATGACTTGCCTATGCTTGTTGTGGTGAAACCTGCCTATGCTTGTGATGATAGCCTTTGTTGTGCAAGTGTTGTATTTCTGTGTCACCGCGTCTCTCGATGGAGGGCCGGTTGACTTGTTGAGAACTTACTTGGACGTGCTAGCAGTGACGGAGAATTCCACGGGTATGTTTCCACTTTGATTGTTGTCTTGTTGATTGATGTTACATGGATGTGTCTACCGTCTGAATTCCGGCGTGTGTCCGTGCGGCGGGGTTGATCACCCAAGATATATTGTTGTGAATGTTACATGGGCGTATCTCTGGCGATCTGGTCAGGGCATGTGGCGTGCGGCATTGTCATTATTGTTGCATCATGGACATGTTTACCGTCTGCGAGTGCAGGGCATGCGGCCATAATGCGAACATGATTGGTGTTGTGGGCGTGAGACCCATAGTTATATTTGAGTGATGAATTTGAGGGCGTGAGTCCCTGACTTGACTGCTTTTATGCTGCATACTGTATTTTGGTTATCATACATGTCTCCTGCTTTATATAGACTAGTATGATTTCATTCTGATAATTTTCTGATTCGCATACTTGGTACTGTTATCTTGACCTCGCCCGAGTGCGTTCATCTGCGCGGTAGAATACATCGATCGTGGATCCTCGCTCTTAGGATCACGATTCAGCGTATTGGGAAGCCGTTTCTCGGAGGCTTATCTTTTGGTATGTGTTCCACTGAGTTGTAGGTTCTTGCATTCGGGGTATGGCGGGGCCTGTCGTCATAGTTGTTGTAAATCTTAAGTGCAGTAATCTTGTTGTGGGCGGGGTTGTAAAAGGATTAAAGCTGTTGGGTCGTATGTATATCTTGAAGGCAACTATTTTGGTTGCTTTGCTTATTTATTATATCTCTTGTTTCATGTTTATGTTTTATTTTCCGCTGGTTTTCTCTGATGTTGTATCACTAGGGTGTCCGGGGTAAGGCACCAGTCACGGGCCCGGGATCGGGTCGTGACAAAAGTGGTATCAGAGCAGTTAATCCTCGGAAAGTGTCTGGACCAGTGTCTAGTAGAGTCTTGATTATCGGTGTGTTGTGCACATCTATAATCGAGAGGCTATAGGACATTTAGGATTGGTTTCCGTTCTTCTCATTACGAGATCGTGCCTTAGAGATGTGTTGTAAGTTGGACCCTGCGGCGTATCTCGTTTTACGATTATGCCTCGCGCAAGGCAACCAGAGCCAGTGGGCAAAGCGGTGAGGAGGCGCTAGTGAGATCTGAGAGAATGCGAGCGCGAGCGTCGATACACGAGGCGACTTGCCAGGCGAGTTTAGCGACGCCGCCCGGCAGCGAGTTTAGGCGCGGCGATGGCTGCTGAGACTCTGATACGAGCCTCGTACCACGATGCAGGCGAGAAGTTGAGGTACAAGGAGATGGCGATTCTTGGCGAGTCGTGGCGGATATGAGATAAGCTGGGCGCAGCGGTTCGATGCACCGATGGTTCACCTAGATCGGATAGTTTGAGGCTACAGGACTTCACGAGATGTAGCCTCTCGAGTTCTACGGTCGAGGCACGAGGATGATCGCGAGGAGTTCATCAAGCGATTCTGACGGATCATGAAAGTGATCAAGCTTGGAGACCGAGTCGGTGGTCTTAGGTTCGCATCGGTGCGTGATACCGCGATCGGTGGTTTGATTCGTGGGAGGCATCGGGAGAGAATGCACTTCCGGCCGTTTGGGATGAGTTTTCGGGGCCTTTACGGCACATTTCTTGCCTCACGGATGAGAGGGCTCGGGTAAACAGTTTTTGATGTTGGCGAAGCGAGCGTCTGATTCGGGAGTACAATGTGAGTTTGACTCATTGGCGGTATGTTCCCGCATTAGTAGCTAGTATGGAGGATCGAGTGCAGATATATTACGAGGCTTGACGATTACCTAGCGGAGAGTTGTTGGTGTAGCCGCTTGGTAGGGCATGGACATTGCCGCGTGCGAGCTTATGCACTTGGATGTGAGGCGGAGAAATCGGCGGAATGGCCGAGATCAACAAAGGGCGAGCAGCGAGGTCCTTTGGTGACTTCGGCGGACGCCTCAGCGGCAACCTAGTTTTGTACCTCGCCCGGTCTGAGTGGTCCTCGCGACCTTGAGCATCAGTATTGGGAAGCGGTCGGAGCTCGGGTTGAGTTTCGAGGAAGTAAGGGTGTTGGCGGATCGGTCACCCTACCGGTGTGGTCGATGTGGTAGACCGCATTTCGGGAGTGTCGTGGTTCGATGGAGCTTGTTATTTTTGCGGCGGCGGGACCATTTGCGAGAAATGTCCAACCAAGGTAGCACGGATGTTACGACTCGGCCGAGGATCGATTGCGGGTTCTTCACCTTCCATAGCTAGGCGGGATGTACCAGCGCGCGAGCCACGGTAGAGGTCGCGGTGGAAGTTCCCGATTTTAGCGGTCCTTTGAACCGCCTTTATTTTCAGTATATCCTTAACCTCAGAGTTTGGTATGTATTGATGTTGTGATGATGTGTTTAGTGTTATGTTCGGATAGCTTTGTGCAAATGTGATGTAGAACCTGGTTAGTGAGAAGGGTAAGCTTGAGGGTGAGAAAATGATGAACCTTAGATTATTACGGTTGAGACCTTAGATGTAAGTCGTCTTGAGTACGAGTTTGCAAGTGATCCTTGTCAGTGCATTTTATGCCTAGAGCGTTTTGTGTGATAAGTCCACAGGTAGTGTGCAATGGAAGTGGTAGCTTTCATAGCTGTAGAGGTAAGATTGTTCGGATCGGGAACAAGGCGTGATGCGTTAAGTGGGTCGGGTTGGGGCCATGTTGAGGCCAACCGCGGCTATTCGGTGGGGTCGGCTCTGGGTGGTCGCGGTGGTAGGTCACGAGGGTGCTAGGCCCGAGATTAGATGACCATCGTATGAGTTGGTGGATGTGTTCGACCAGAATCGTTCGTAAAGGCGGGAATGGCCTTAGGGATATTACGGCAAAGTGACAAAGGTGGTATATCGAGTTGGGAGGTGGTGACTCGAGGTTTTGGAAACTTGTTTAAGTTAAGAAGAACTTTATCGTTATCCGTCTTGAGAAGGAACATTCGGGACGAATGTTTCTAAGGAGAGGAGAATGTTATACCGTATTTCAGTATATACGTGGGGCGTCGTGCGACAATTTGAGACTTAAGTTTGGCTAGTTTGAAATTTTGTACCAACACGTATAGAATCATTTTTAATAAGCGTTTCCACGACTTACGTAGGAAAATTCCGGCTATGTCGTTTGGTATTTTTGCGGATTTTTAGGCGGCGGAACATTTTGGACCAGCGGGAGGGTGACACTTGTCACCCTCGTTGGACGATAAGAGGTTGGTTGGCCTTGGCGATTGGTCCCTTATTTTGGCCTTGTTTGTGGCTTGTTTTGTGGCTTGTTTTGTGCCATGTTTGGTGGAGTAGGGTTAGGGTGCACTTGGCTTGATCAGGCCTTACACTTGCCTTGCACATGGCTTGATCTTGGCCGTTGGTTGGCTTTTGGTTTTGCTATAAATACCCCCTTGGCAGAAGACTTCATTCGTCCAAATATGTTCCAAGTCTTGCTATCCTTCCCTCTCCTCTTGTTTGACTCTCGTCAAGAGCCCTCCACTAGTAAAGGCCATGGCGAGAAACCCCTCCTTTGAGTGGCCTTTGTGGTAGAGCCTCCTCCACTGAGGTGCTAGCGTGGGGTACCCCTAGCCTAGTTGTTTCGTATAATACACCCCCTCTTGGTAGAAATACTTCTCAGTATTGTTATAATGCCCAAAATACCTTAGCCTTTACCTTGTTGTATTCCAAAGTTACCTCCATACGTAGAGCAGGAAATACTACATTTTGTCCTTTTAGTCTCAACAGAAACCCTAAGGAAATCTTCATTGTTGGTTGAAGTATTTAAGTAGAAGTTGGTTAGAACTTCTAAGGGTTGTTTGGAGCGGATTGGAGCGCCGCAGAGTAGGAGCTAAACCTTGCTCGGGATCGACATTATAACTTGGATAATTTTGGGCTTATCGAGGTAAATATCTTGACCTTCTATTGTAATTGGAAATTACATGTTGTAGGAATATATAGTTAAAGTATACTATATATAGAATTGAACATAGTTGTCGGCAATGTCTTTTGACTTAAGCTGAATTTAAAGAAGAGAATTGACGTAATTACATAGGGGTATTCTGATGAGACTTGTGTAACATTCTTGTATAGTAAAATTGTACGTCCAGGTTGGGCGTGTTAACCCCGGTTGGCTTGATAGCGGCCTCGATAAAGGAGGAGATTTCTGACATTTGCGGGGAGAGGTCTTTGCCGAATTTTACGTAGAATATGGAGCGATGAGATCTAGATGTTAATAAGCGCCTTGTGGCCTTATAGGTTGAAGTACTACGTGTGGTGCAATCTACGTGGCTTAAGGAGTAGCCGACGGTTTGAAGTACTTGGAGCGTTTTGCTATTAGTCGATACTCGTCGCGAGGTATGTGAACCTCTTCCTATCTTTTCTAGCATGATATGTGTATAACTATGTAGTACGGTAGACGTACATGTGTTTAATGTATTTATTTGGTTTGAAACATAAAGTGTTATAACGGCTTTATGGGAAGTTGGTTATAACAGCTTTATGTAGGTAAGAAAATGCTTTGTGGTTTCAAAGGGTAACTGATTTGACTTATAACGGATTTGATGTGTAGTAATAATTGGCTTTGAAAACATAAGAGTTGTACTAGCTTTATGGGAAGTTAGGTATAACGTCTTAAGAGTGATAAAAAGAATGGTTTACTGATTTTTTGAAGTTAGAGACTTGATCTTGAAAGATAAGATACTTAACTTGTTTTCCTTAGTAATTAACATTTTGTTAAAAGTGTTGTGAAACCTCATTCATGAGTAATGAGTACTTGGTTTTAAAGAAGAATACTGTTGTACTGATTTCGGAAATGAGAATAAGTATCGAACAAACCACAGCAGCGCTAATAAAGGAAAGTGTATTGACAAATAACAAATTGTTATTAAAACCAGTAGAAACCTCCATCTGCATAGAAGCTAAGATGAGACAAAATGATATTACATTTCCTAGATCATGGCTGCTTAATAAGATTGATTATAAACAAGAATAACCTACTCACAGATAAGGCATATGTTTCTCAAATCGTTTAAAGGAGAATTATGTTTTAAAGTTAAAACTATGAACTACGAAACCTTTTCTAAAAGAAACTTGAGCATTGAAATTAGGCAAACTTGAACGTTTGGTAAATAAGGTTATTACTTGATTTTACAAAGGAAAGCATTTTGTTTACTTAACAATGATATTATCGCTCTTTTTATATATACTACGGTGTCGGGTGACCTTTGTAAAAGAAATGGATCTTTAAAAGGAATTTAACGTCGTAGTACTTTAGGAGTTAAAACCGGACTTTGGCGTAAAATGAAAGTACTTTGAGTTGTGTATGACTTTTATGCTTGTTGTGGTGAAACACCTATCTTTGTGATGATAGCCTTTGTTGTGCAAGTGTTGTATTTACGTATTTACGCGTCTCGATGGAGGCGGTTGACTTGTTGAGAACTTACTTGGAGCGTCTTTGGCGATGGCGGAGAATTCCACGGGTATGTTTCCACTTTGATTGTTGTCTTGTTGATTGATGTTACATGGGCGTGTCTGCCGTCTGATGCACGGCGTGTGTCCACGCGGGCAGGTTGATCACCCGATATATTGTTGTGAATGTTACATGGACATGTCTACACGATCTGATTCGGGGCATGTGGCCATGCGGCATTGTCATTATTGTTGCATCATGGACATGTTACACCGTCGCAGATTCCGGGGCATGCGGCCATAATGCGAACATGATTGGTGTTGTGGCGTGAGACCCGTAGTTATATTTGAGTGATGACTTTGAGGCGTGAGTCACGACTTGACCGCTTTTATCTGCATCGTATTTTGGTTATCATACATGTCTCCGCTTTATATAGACTAGTATGATTTCATTTCTGATAATTTTCTGATTCGCATACTTGGTACTGTTGTCGACCTCCTTGAAGTGCGTTCATCTGCGAGTAGAATACATCGATCGTGGATCCTCGCTCTTAGGATCACGATTCGGCGTATTAGGAAGCTCCGTTTCTCGGAGGCTTATCTTTTGGTATGTGTTCCACACAGTTGTAGGTTCTTGTACATTCGGGGTATGGCGGGGCCCTGTCGTCATAGTTGTTGTAAATCTTAAGTGCAGAAATCGTTGTGGGCAGGGTTGTAAAAGGATTAAACTGTTCGGGTCATATGTATATACTGAAGGCAACTGTTTTGGTTGGCCTGCTTATTTATTATATCTCTTGTTTCATGTTTATGTTTTATTTTCCGTTGGTTTTCTCTGATGTTGTATCACTAGGGTGCCCGGGGTAAGGCACCAGTCACGGGCCCGGGATCGGGTCGTGACATCAATTCTTCTGTATTATAATTCTGGTGTGATTTCAGTTCAATTCTCTTCTTTAATATCCTTCTATGTGTTTTATACTTATTTCTATACTTCTACAGTATGTAATCTCCAATTACAATAGAAGGATAAGATTATTTACCTCGATAAGCCCAATATTATCCAAGTATAAATGTCGATCCTGAGCAAGGTTTAGCTCCTAATCTGAACGCTCCAATCCGCTCCAAGAAACCCTTAGAAGTTTCTACACAACTTATACTTACAACTTCAACCAACAATGAAGTTTCTCCTAGGGTTTCGTTTAGTGGCAAAAGGAAGTATAGTAGTATTTTCCGGACTCTAAGTATAGAGGTAACTTTGGAAATACTACAAGGGATTGGCTAAGGTATTTTTTTGGGGATAGTAACAACCCTTGGAGAGTATTTCTACCAAGAGGGGGGTAGTGTTTCGGCTAGGCTTCCAAGAGGGGGGGGGAAGAGGTTTGCCGAGACTACAAGGAAGGGGGAGGGAGAGGGTGTTTCGGCTAGGCTATTTTGGAGGGTGGGAAAGAGAGCTTTGGACGAGAGCTCTTAAGGGAGAAGGGGGATTTTGAGACTTGGAAGATAATTTGTGGATGAAGAACTTCTTCAACTTAGGGGGGGTATTTATAGGGCTTTCAAGGGCCAAGATGAAGCCAAGTGGTAGGCAAGTGTAAGGTGGAGATTTAGGCAAGTGTCCTTATCCATCTACTACACAAATATCCTACCAACTCCTTGACCAAAAACTTAGCACAAAAAACGTGCCAAGGCAAGCCCTTTGCCGTCCACTTGAGGGTGACAAGTGTCACCCTCTCGTTGGTCCAAAATATTTCATCTCTCGGAAAAATCCGCAAAAATAATAAATGACATAGCCGGAATTTTCCCTTCGCAAAGTTTGGAAAACGTTTCGTCGGAAAACGATTCTTTTCGTGTGTTGTGCACAATATTTTTCGTCCCTAATGCCTAACTAAGGCTAAACTTTTGTACGTACTCCCTCACGTACATACTATGGAAATACGGGGTATAACACCTCCATCTGCATAGAATCTAAGATAAGACAAAATTGTATTACATTTCCTAGATCATGGCTGCTTTAATAAGATTGTTATAAACAAGAATAACCTGCTCCCACATAAGGCATATGTTGCTCAAATGGTTTTAAAAGAGAATTACGCTATTAAATGATTAAGACTATGAGCTATGAAATCTTTCGAAAATAAGAGACCTGAATATTTGAAATTAGGCAAACTTGAACTTTGGAAAAGAATGTTGTAACTTGATTTTAAAAGGAGAAGTGTTTTGGTTTAAAAAGGAAAGTATGGAAGTGGTTTTGGTTTACTTAAAAATGTTAGTCACTCTATTTTTATAATACGGGCATCGGGTGACCTTTGTAAAAGAAATTGATCTTTTAAAAAGAATTTAACGTACGTAGTACTTTGGGGTCAAAACCTGGACTTTGGCATAAAATGAAAGTACCTTGAAGTTATGTGTAACTTGCCTATGTTTGCGTGTGATAGCCTTGTCGTGCTAGTAATGTATTCCATACGATTCCTATCGAGTCCCATGAGATGGGCCGAGACATGTATTCCATACGATTCCTATCGAGTCCCATGAGATGGGCCGAGACATGTATTCCATATGATTCCTATCAAGTCCCATGAGATGGGCCGAGACATGTATTCCATACGATTCCTATCGAGTCCCATGAGATGGGCCGAGACATGTATTCCATACGATTCCTATCGAGTCCCATGAGATGGGCCGAGACATGTATTCCATACGATTCCTATCGAGTACCAAGAGATGGGCCGAGACATGTATTCCACACGATTCCACCTCGAGTCCCATGGGATGGGCGAGACATGTTATACGTATCATACGAGTTATACCTAGGCTGCGGCGGTGAGGAAGGAGTTCACGGGCGTGAGGATGACTTTGAGGCGTGAGTCCACGACTTGACATATTCGCTTTTATGTTATGAGCTGTAGTTTTGTTATCATACATGTCTCTGTTTTATAAGTATTATGGTTTCGTTCTGATATTTTTGATTTCACATACTTGGTACTGTTGTCTTGCGGCCCGCCGAGGCTGCGTTCATGCACCGTAGGGGTACATCGGTCGTTGATCCTCGCTCATAGGATCACATTTCAGCGTATTGGGAAGCTCCGTTTCTCCGGAGGCTTATCTTTTGGTATGTTTCCATGAGTTGTAGGTTCTTGTACATTCAGGGGTATGGCGGGGCCCTGTCCCGTCATGTTGTATAAAAACTCTTAGAGGTCTGTAGTACTATTGTGGGCAGGGTTGTAAAGGATGTAACTGTTCAAATTTCTGTATATATGCAAGAAGGCAACCGTTTTGGTTGGCCTGTTTTATTATCATATCTCTTGTCTCATTTCTGTATGTTTTATATTCCGCTGATTTCTCTGATGTATGACTACTTGGGTGCCCGGGTAAGGCACCAGTCACGGGCCCGGGATCGGGTCGTGACAGATGTCTTAAGTTTTCAAAGTTAAGGGGCTTGAAGTGTTTTAAAGTATATGATGCTTGTTTCGTTTTAAACATATAAGTCCCTTGGATAGGAAATTGTAATTGACTAAGGTATAAAGTTAATATAACGACTTTATGGGAAGTTGGTTATATTAGCTTTAAGGAAAGATAAAAAGAGAGATTTACTCTAAGTAAAATAAGTACGGATAAATGACTTGAATTAAGAAAAGGCAAATTGATTTTAAGGCATCAATTGCCTAAGGTTTTAAAAGAAAAGAAGTCACTTGATTTAGAAGCCTAATTTTATTTCTAAAGATGTTGTGACTTGATACTACGGTTATTAGTATCTTGGAAGTTTTATATGAAAAAGAGTCATTTTAAAAGAATAGAAGTATGTAGTACTTTGAGTTAAATTGCCGGATTTTTATAAAGACATGTTAGTGCCTTAAGTAAACTAAAATAAGAGTGTATATGAACAAGACTAATAAGAAGTTAGGGGATTTCTTAACTTGCTTATATATTGTATGATAAGTCGGTAGTGCTTATGTTATATATGATAAGCCGGTAGGGCTTATGTTATGTATGATAAGCCGGTAGGGCTTATGTTATGTATGATGGCCGGTTGAGCTAGGGTAAGAGTATAAATGAGGGGTACACCCCCAAGACGTTATACCACCTTCTCCAGGGTAAGAGTATAAATGAGGGGTAGACCCCCAAGACGTTATACCACATTCTCCAGGGTAAGAGTATAAATGAGGGGTAAACCCCCAAGACGTTATACCACCTTCTGAGTATGATTGAGGGGTAAACCCCCAAGACATTATACCACTCCATGGATTTTCTACCCATGATGCGAGGAATACCTCATGCGGGTCCGCACGACCCTTGCGGGTGAAATAGTCCCAAGAGTAGGATTGCTTAATGATACTGCGGGAAGGTTGTCCTGCTTTGATCGAGAGCCTCCTATTTTTATGCAGTAGGTATACTCTTATTTTACTCTCATTGATAGTAAGGCACAGTGAACTGTAATTTGATTATCATACATGTCTCCGGCTTTGTTTTAGACTTATGATGTAATTCTGATATTTTCGATTTACATACTTAGTACATACTGTGTACTAACCCCCTTCCTCGGGGGTTGCGTTCATGTCGCAGGTAGGGGTAAGCAGGTGGTGGATCCTCATTCTTAGGATCACTGATCAGGTGTCGGAAGCTCCATTTCTCTGGAGGCTTGTCTTTTGGTACAGTTTTTCCCTGATGTTGTAGATTTTATGTATATTCAGGGGTATGGCGGGGCCCTGTCATACAATTGTTATTCTGCAGTGCGTAGTCACAGTAGTGGTTTGGGCTGTAAGAACAGAGTTGTACCGTGTTACTGTTGATTATGTATATTTTATGGAAGGCGGCCTTGTCGGCTAGCCTGTGATGTTTATAGTCTAGACATATTTATGTATTGTGTATGTTTACGCTATTCTCGATGTATACTGGCAGGGTGCGGTTAGGGCACCGATGGCGGCGAGGTCGGTCGTGACATATACATCAGAGATAATCAGCGGAACATACATGAAACTTATAAAATAAATCAACAAGAAATAAATAACAGGTTAGTCGATAAGGCTACCTCCCTGGACGCATATACATATACATAACCAAACGCAGTTACATCCTTCTTCTGTACAAACCGACCCACAAGATATGACTACAGACCTCTAAGAATTACAACTGTGGCGGGACAGGGCCCCGCCATACCCCTGAATGTACATAAATCTACAACATCAGGTAAACCGTACCAAACAGATAAGCCTCCGGAGTGAATGGAGCTTATTTCAAAAAACTGAACAAAGATCCTAAGAGCAAGGATCACCAACATGTGTACCTAACACCTGCGGGCATGAACGCAGCCCCCCGAAGGGGGTCAGTACAACAAGTACCGAGTATGGAACAGAAATAAGGTACAGTAACCAAATCATAACTGTATAAAAGAATGACAGGGGCAAGTATAAAAATGAAATACCAGATCCTACCGTGCCATTTTAACTCCTGAAATCAATCGTACATTAACCGTTCTTTTCCTTCTTTCAATAAGAATTAACATCATATTCTTACATACATACTTAAGAATTCAATAAAGTTTTTCCACATAACTTACATATCTTACATAACATAATCCGGCCCTTTATGGAGGGACTTCTTATTTGGGAGATTACTTTGCTTACCCATACGTGATAACGTAATCCGGCCCATTTGCGGGACACATTGTACTGATGAATCATGTGGCATAATCCGGCCTGCCTGTGGGGCTCGGTGTACTGTGGAATCATGTAGCATAATCCGGCCCGCCTGTGGGGTTCGTTGTACTGTGGAATCATGTAGCATAATCCGACCCGCCTGTGGGGCTCGGTGTACTGTGTAATCATGTAGCATAATCCGGCCCGCCTGTGGGGCTCGGTGTACTGTGGAATCATGTAGCATAATCCGGCCCGCCTGTGGGGCTCGATGTAAAATGACGTAACCCGGCCTATGTGTAGGCTCGGTGTAATATGGTGTAACCCGGCCTATGTGTAGGCTCGGTGTATCTCATAACATAACCCGGCCTATTTGTAGGCTCGGTGTGTCTCATAACATAACCCAGCCTATTTGTAGGCTCGGTGTAATTTTCCTTACATAACGTTTTAAACCATCTTTTTCACTTCTTCTTAAGTCGTTATAACAACTTCCCATAAAGCTATTATAACAACCTTTCATTTTAGAGAACTTAAGGCACTTTTATTCTAGCAACATTAGGGAAACTAAACCCAAAAATACTACGTACATACATACTTATAAAAGAATCATGCCACACCCTCTCTTTTAAATCAATAAATTCTTCTCTTTAAAACTCAAGTTACATACTCTTTTTGAAATCAATCTTCTTAACTTTTGAAATAGATCAAAAAGCCATACTTTTTAAATCACGTCATTTCCACTTATAAAATCAAGGCTTATAGTCTTAAAACCTCGTATCATATACTCTTTAAAATCATGTCACTTATACATATAAAATCATGTCATCTATACTTTTAGAAATCAAGTTCCATAACTTGAAAAATAAAGTTTCATACACTTCCAAAACCAAGTAACTTATTCTCTTTAAAATCATATAACTTCCACTTATAAAGTCAAGTCCCTTTTCACACATTAATCCAAGTCATTTTCAAATATAAATCAACTTACTTACTTCAAATAAATCAAGACACATAGCTTTAAATCAAACCTCATAACTTCCTAACCATTCTTACCAACATCTCCCATAAGACTTGTGTCACGACCCGACCCCGGGCCGGCGACTGGTGCCCTACCTGGGCACCCCTTACAGGTATACATCAGAGAATAGCAGCGGAACATGCACAACTTATAAAATGCTTAAACATAAGAATAGCAACAGGCTAGCCGATGAGGCTACCTTCCATAAAATATACATAATACAAAATTAAAACAGTACATCTCTGTTCTTACAAACCCAATCCACAAATGTGACTACAGACCTCTAAGAATAACAACTGTGGCGGGACAGGGCCCCGCCATACCCCTGAATGTACAACAACCGACAATACCAGGGATAAGCCTCCGAAGTAAATGAGCTTCTCAACAGCTGAACAGTGATCCTAAGGGTGAGGATCAGCAACCTGTATACTCTACCTGCGGCATGAACGCAGCCCCCCGAAGGAGGTCAGTACAACATGTACCAAATATGTGAAACTGAAAGTACTGTAGTGAAATCATAAGTCTAAAATAAAACTGGAGACATGTATGATAACTCGTAAGCGATAACGTGCCTTACTAACAATGAGTAGACAAGAGTATACTTTCTTTGCATAAAAATAGGAGGCTCGTGATCAAAGCGGGACAACCCGCCATGATGTCGTTAAGCAATCCTACTCCTGGGACTATTTCACCCGCAAGGGTCGTGTGGACCCGCATGAGGTATTCCTCGCATCATGGGTAGCAAATCCATGGAGTGGTATAATGTCTTGGGGGTTTACCCCGCAATCATACTCAGAAGGTGGTATAACGTCTTGGGGGTTTACCCCTCATTTATACTCTTACCCTAGAGAAGGTGGTAACGTCTTGGGGGTTTACCCCTCATTTATACTCTTACCCTGGAGAAGGTGGTATAACGTCTTGGGGGTTTACCCCTCATTTATACTCTTACCCTAGCTCATACGGCCATCATACATAACATAAGCCCTACCGGCTTATCATACATAACATAAGCACTACCGGCTTATCATACAATATATAAGCAAGTTAAGAAATCCCCTAACTTCTTATTAGTCTTATTCATATATACACTCCCATTTTAGTTTACTTAAGGCACTAACATGTCATTACAAAATCCGGGAATTTAACCCAAAGTACTACGTACTTCTATTCCTTTAAAATGACTCTTTTTCATATAAAACTTCCAAGATACTAATAACCGTAGTATCAAGTCATAAATACTTTTCAAGACAAGTCACAATACCGTTTAGAAATACATTTAGGCTTCTAAATCAAGTGACTTCTTTATTTTAAAACTTTAAGCAATTGATGCCTTTAAAATCAATTTGCCTTTCATTATTTCAAGTCATTTTTCATACTTAAATTTCTTAGAGTAAACTACTCTTTAACTTCCCATAAAGCTATTATAACCAACTTCCCATAAAGCCGTTATACTAGCTTTATACTTTAGAAACTTACATTTTTCTTTATAACCGAGAGACTTAAACTTTCCAAACAAAACAAGTGTCATATACCTTCAAAAATACTTTAAGTCTCTTAACATTTAGAAAGTAAGTGTTACACCCCGTAAATTCAAATATAAGATAAGTCGGCAATCATGTGTCGAGCGGATTTTAAGTCTTATTTAGAGTGTGGTACCCCAATTATTTTTTTAGATGTATGGGGTGTTTAGCAAGACTAGTATAAAGTTGGATGAGTCTAGTGTCCAACGCGACAAACCGCTCGTCGATAGGACATCGGAGCGGAGAGGTATGGGCGTTAGAAATTCTGTAGTCGCGCAGGGAAGGATTTTCGACGCGCTCAGCACACGCCGCCAAGCAGGGCCGCGGCACCACTAATCCTGAAAATCCTCAGAGGTTTCGGGCCCGTGACTGGTGCCTTACCCCGGGCACCCTAGCGATACAACATCAGAGAAAACCAGCGGAAATAAAAACTTTAAACATGAAATGAGAGACATGATAAATAAACAAAGCAACCAAAATATTGCCTTTCAAGATATACATAAAACCCAGCTTTAATCCTTTTACAACTCGCCCACAATGTGCTTCTGCACTTAAGATTTACAACAACTATGACGGACAGTGGCCCGCCATACCTCGAATGTACAAGAACTACAACTCAGGAACACATACCAAAAGATAAGCCTCCGAGAAACGGAGCTTCCCAACACGCCGAACGTGATCCTATAAGCGGGATCGATAGCCGATGTACCTTTACTCGGCGATTAACGCACTTCGGGCGAGGTCAAGATAACAGTACCAAGTATGTGAAATCAGAATATCAGAATGAAATCATAATAGTCTATATAAGCGAGACATGTATGATGACCAACTACAAGACATAACATATAACCCATTACTCAAGTCGTGACTCACGCCTCCAAATTATCACTGCGCCGTGGAATTTCTTCCTCATCGTGAGCTTATGATATAACAATACTAAGGAGTATACATGAACACTGTGTCCCACCCGTGTCATAAAACCGCAGACAAGTACAACTACCGGATCCGACCGTGCTAATAATACAATGCAACCACAAACACGGTCGATACGGCAAAGCGCGAGCCGACCATCGATACCAAGGCCGGCCACGTAGTCGACCGGCAAGTACGGTGGTCGACCACCGTGGACCAAGCGTCAGACACGAGACTTCTACTACACCAACGGCAAGTGCGAGGGTCGACTACCGATACCAAGGCCGAATCACCACGACGGCAAGTACGAGAGCCGACCACCGTACTGGCGCCAACAAGAAGAAACCTCAACCACCAACCGCCTCTATCGAGACGCAGAACACGTAAACACCACACTTGCACAACAAAGGCTATCATCACAAGCATAGGCAAGTTTCACCACAACAAGCATAGGCAAGTTTCACCACAACAAGCATAGGCAAGTTTCACATCACTCAAAGTACCTTCATTTTATGCCAAAGTCCGGGTTTTAACCCTAAAGTACTACGTACGTTAAATTCTTTAAAAGAGATCCATTACTTTTATCAAAGTCACCCGATACCCGTAGTATTAGAATGACCGACCCACATTCCTTTTCAAAATCAAGTAACAACATTCTTTTCCTAAGTTCCGCTTGCCTAGTTTCAATTACTCAAGCTTCTCATTTTCAAATGGTTTCATAGTTCATAAACTTAATCACTTGATTTCTTTTAGAACAATTGAGTAATATATGTCTCACGCGAGAGTAGGTTATTCTTGTTTACAACATTCTTATTACAAAGCCCATGATCTAGAAAATGTAATATCATTTTGTCTCATCTTAGTTTCTATGCATGGAGGTTTCTACCGGTTTTAATACAATTCATCATTATTCAATACATTTTCCTTTATTAACGCCGCAGTTGGTCCTGTCGATACACATTCGATTTCCAAATCAAGAAACATTATCCTTTAAATAAAACCAAGTACTCATTACTCACGAATGAGGTTTCACACAAACATTCACATTTAAAACAAATAAGTTAAGTCTCTTATCTTATAAGATCAAGTCTCTTAACTTCTAACATCAAGAAACCATTTTCTTTACCTCTCTTAAGACATTATACCTAACTCCCATCAAGCTAGTATAACTCTTTTTAAAACCTTTAAAACCAAGTGTTACTCTCTTCAAAACGATTTAGAAATCTTTTGAAATACATCAAGTTCTTTATTATAACAAGCCGCTTATAATTCACATTAGTTACCTTTAAAACCACAAAGTATTTTCTTACCTACATAAAGTCGTTATAACCAACTTCCCATAAAGCCGTTATAACACTTTATGTTTTAAAACAATCAAACACGCTAACACACGCGCCTACCGTACTACATAGTTCACACATATCATCTTGGAAGAGATAGGAAGAGGTTCGCATACCTCGCGACGATTATCGACTAATAGCAAAACGCCCGAAAGTACCTCAAACCGCTTGGCCACTCCTTAGTCCGTAAGATTACGCCACACGTAGCACTTCAACCTATAAGGCCACGCGCGCTTTATTAAAATCTAGATCTTAATGTAGAACATTCTACGTAAAATTCGCAAAGACTCTCCCGCGCAATCACAGAATCTCCTCCTCTATCGAGGTCACCACTGCCAACCAGTGGGTTATACATCTTACCCGAACGGTATAATTCTACTATACAAGAATACTACACAAGTTCATCAGAATACACCCTATGTAATTACAGCTCTGGGATTCTTTATTCTTCAGCTTAAGTCAAAAGACATTGCCAACAACTACGCTCAGTTCTATATATAGTATACTTCAACTATATATTTTAATGCATATGTAATTTCCAATTACAATAAGGTCAAGAATATTTACCTCGATAAGCCCAAAATTATCCGAAGTTTAAAGTCGATCCCAGCAATGTTTCGCTCCTACTCCGGTGCTCCAACCCGCTCCAAACAACCCTTGAAGTTCTAACCAACTTCTTAAGTACTTCAACAACGGGTGAAGATTTCTTGTGGTTTCGCTTTGTGGCTATAGGAAGTATAATCGATTTTCTGGCTTTTATATGTTGTAACTCGAATACTACAAGGTATTTGGGCCAAGGTATTTGGACATTACAACAATACTTTGAGAGTATTTTTATACCACAAGGGGTATTTATACGAGACAACTAGGCTGGTGGTACCCCACGCCACACCACAGCGGAGAGGGGAGGCTCTCGCCACAAAGGCCTATCTAGGAGGGGGCTCTTGGACGAGAGTCAAACAAGAGGGGAGGGGAAGGATAGCAAGACTTGGAACATATTTGGAATGGATGAAGTCTTCACACTTGGGGTATTTATAGCAAACCAAAAGCCAACCAATGGCCAAGATCAAGCCACGTGCAAGGCAAGTGTAAGGCCAAGATCAAGCCAAGTGCACCCTAACCCTACTCCACAAAACACTCCACAAAACAAGCCACAAACAAGGCACAAAAGAGGAGCCAATCGCCAAGGCCAAGGCCTCGACGCCCAAATCGCCCAAGCCCCCACTTGCTTCCAATGTGAGGTGACACATGCCACCCTCCCGCTGGTCCGAATGTTTCGCCTCTAAAAATCCGCAAAAATTATAAATGACATAGCCGAATTTTCCTACGAAAGTCGTGGAAACGCTTTTAAAAACGACTTATACGGGGTCAGGCACAAAATTTCAAACATGCCTAACTTAAGGCTCAAAATTGCACGCACGCCCACATGTACATACTGAAATACGGTATAACATTCTTCCTTAGAAACATTCGCCCCAATGTTCCTTCAAGGTCTCAAACAAACAGCGCCGTGATAGTCTTCACCGCTATACGCATTTAAAAACAATCATGCCACACCGCCACAAAACACACGCTCACTTCTCCCCTTTCTCGTAGTACTCGCCACTAACACTCGAACTCGCTCTAGTATCCGCATCACACTTCACAACGCTTCGCTCCAACCTCGAGTCACTACTCGAAACTGGTCATCTCACTAACCTCGATTTCCCTAAGGCCATTCCCGCCTTCACGAACTGATTCTCGATCGAACGTATCCACGAACTCATACGATGGTCATCTAAACTGGCCTAGCACCTCGTGACTTCGCCACCGGGGGACCACCCTGAGCCGACCCTACCTCGAACAGACGCGGGTTGGCCCGCAACATGGCCCCAACCCGACCCACTGTCGCGCCAACTCTTGCTCCTCGACACGGAACAATCTTACCTATTCAAGCCATGAAAGCTACCACTTCCATCCCACATTACTCATGGACTTATCACACAATTATAACCCACGTACACTACGATTCGATAAAGGTCAAACATAAAAATAAATCTTTACTCAAGACGACCTTACCTGTAAGGTCTCAACATAAAATGTCCTAAAGTTCACACTTTCCATGCCCCTGTGCTTACCCTTTTCATCAACCATGCTCCTAAATCACATTTTAGCACAAAGCTACCGAACATAACACTAAACACATCATCAACATCAATACAATATAAGTCTCTGAGGTTAAGGATATACTCAAAAATAGGCGGTTCAAAGGACCGCTAAATCTGGAACTCCCACCGCGACTTCTACCGGCCTTCCGTACGAACATCCCGCTCGCTACGGAAGGTGAAGAACCCGCAATCGCTTCTAAGAGTCCTTGCTATCCTACCGCTGCTACCGCCTGGGCGCCTTCTTGCCGACGGCCCGCTGGGCCGCAAAAATAACAATCTCCCGAAGTTAGTGACACTCTCCTTATGGAGCTTTCCACAACAGCCACACCGAGACAAGGGCAACCTCATCCGCGAGCACTCGCTTCCCGAAAATCTAAACCGGAGCCCCGACCGCCTCCCAAAATATCCGAAGGTCCCAAAGCGGAGGACCACTCAGATCGGGCGGAGGTACATAACTAGTTCGCTACGAGACGGTCCGCCTCGAAGTCACCAAAGGACCTGCTGTTCGCCTCTTCGCGACTCGTCATTCCGTCGATTTATCCGCCTCACATCCAAGTGTATACGCCGCACGCGGCAATGTCCATGCCCACAAGAGCTACACCGAACAACTCTCTGCAAGGCAATCATCGAGCCCTCAGAATATATCGGCACTCGATCCTCCATACTAGCTACTAACGCGGACGTGATCGCCAATGAGTCAAACTCACATTGTACTCCCAACCGCACGCCTGCTCGCAACACCAAAAATCGCCCGAGCCCTCCTCATCCGTGAGGCAAGAAATGTGCAAGAAAGGCCTCGAACTCGCTCCATACCGCTGGAAGTGCATGCTCTCCCCGACAGCTCCCAAGAATCAAACCAATGATCGCGGTATCACGCATTGATGTGAACCTGTGGCCACCGACTGATCTCCGATGCCTCGATCACTCGCGATCCCAGAATCGCTTGATGAACTCCTGCGCGATCATCCTCGCCTCGACCCATAAAACTCGCGCTTACAACTCGTAAAAATCCCGTAGCCTCGAACTATCCGATCTAAGTGAACCATCGGTGCATCGAACCGCCGGCCCAAATTTATCCTCAAGTCCGCCACAACCCCGCCATTAATCGGGCCTACTTGTAACTTCATCTCCTCTCGCTTCCGCATCATGGATGGAGGCTCAGTATCGTGGTCTCGCCACGTTTACTCGCAGCCTCCTTCGCCGCTTGCCTTCGGGGCCCGGTTGCCTTACGCGAGGCATAATCGTAAAAACGGCGTATGCCGGAGGGTCCACCTTATCACACCTCTAAGGCACGATCTCGTAATGAGAAGAAATGGAAACTAATCCTAAATGTCCTATAGCCTCTCGACATAGATGTGGTGCACAACACACCGATAATCAAGACTCTACTAGACACGGTGCAGACACTTTCCGAGGATTAATCGCCTGATACCACTATGTCACACCCGAAAATCGGCCCGTGATCGTGCCTTACCCCGGCACCTAGCGATACAACATCGAGAAAACCAATGAAATAAAAACTTTAAACATGAAATGAGAGACATGATAAATAAACAAAGCAACCAAAACAGCTTGCCTTCAGATATACATAAACCCGAATGCTTAATCCTTTACAACCCCGCCTACAATCTTGGCATGCACTTAAGATTTACAACAACTATGACGGACAGTGGCCCCGCCATACCCCGAATGTACAAGAACCTACAACTCGTGGAACACATACCAAAAGATAAGCCTCCGAGAAACGAGCTTCCCAACACGAATGTGATCCTATAAGCGGATCGACAATGATGTACCTTTACTCATGCAGATTGAACGCACTTCAAGGAGGTCAATCTAACAGTACTAAGTATGTGAAATCAGAATATCAGAAATGAAATCATAATAGTCTATATAAGCAGAGACATGTATGATGACCAACTACAATACATAACATATAACCGCCATTACAAGTCGTGACTCACGCCCAAATTATCACTGTGCTCGTGGAATTTCTTCCTCAATGCCAGCTTATGATATAACAATACCAAGGAGTATACATGAACACCGTGTCCCACTGTGTCATAAAAACCGTGACAGACAAGTACAACTAACGGATCCGACCGCGCCAATAATACAATGCAACCACAAACACGGTTCGATACGGGCCAAGCGAGCCGACTATCGGATACCAAGGCCGGCCACGAGCTGACCGGCAAGTACGAGGGTCGACCACCAGGACCAAGGTCAGATCACGAGACTTCGTCACTACATCGAACGGGCAAGTCGAGGGCCGACTACGGATACTAAGGTCGAATCACGAGACGGCAAGTACGAGAGCCGACCACCGTACCAAGGCCGAATAAGAAGAAACCTCAACTACCAACCGCCTCTATCGAGACGCGGAATACGTAAAACACCACACTTGCACAACAAAGGCTATCATCACAAGCATAGGCAAGTTTCACCACAACAAGCATAGCAAGTTTCACCACAACAAGCATAGGCAAGTTTCACATCACTCAAAGTACCTTCATTTTACGCCAAAGTCCGGTTTTAACTCCTAAAGTACTACGACGTTAAATTCTTTAAAAGAGATCCATTACTTTTATCAAAGTCACCCGACACGTAGTATTAGAATGACCGACCCACATTCCTTTTCAAAATCAAGTAACAACATTCTTTTCCTAAGTTCCAGCTTGCCTAGTTTCAATTACTCAAGCTTCATTTTCAAATGGTTTCATAGTTCATAAACTTAATCACTTGATTTCTTTTTAGAACAATTGAGTAATATATGTCTCACGTGAGAGTAGGTTATTCTTGTTTACAACATTCTTATTACAAAGAACATGATCTAGAAAATGTAATATCATTTTGTCTCATCTTAGTTTCTATGCAGATGGAGGTTTCTACCGGTTTTAATACAATTCATCATTATTCAATACATTTTCCTTTATTAACGCTGCAGTTGGTCCTGCCGATACACATTCCGATTTCCAAATCAAGAAACATTATCCTTTAAATAAAACCAAGTACTCATTATCACGAATGAGGTTTCACACAAACATTCACATTTAAAACAAATAAGTTAAGTCTCTTATCTTATAAGATCAAGTCTTAACTTCTAACATCAAGAAACCATTTTCTTTACCTCTCTTAAGACATTATACCTAACTCCCATCAAGCTAGTATAACTCTTTTAAAACCTTTAAAACCAAGTGTTACTCTCCCTTCAAAACGATTTAGAAATCTTTTGAAATACATCAAGTTCTTTATTATAACAAGCCAGTTATAATTCACATTAGTTACCTTTTAAAACCACAAAGTATTTTCTTACCTACATAAAGTCGTTATAACTAACTTCCCATAAAGTCGTTATAACACTTTATGTTTTAAAACAATCAAACACACTTAACACACGTACGCCTACCGTACTATAGTTCACACATATCATGCCGGAAGAGATAGGAAGAGGTTCGCATACCTCGCGACGATTATCGACTAATAGCAAAACGCCCGAAGTACCTCAAACCGCTTTCGGCTACTCCTTAGTCCGTAAGATTACGTCACACGTAGCACTTCAACCTATAAGGCCATGGCGCTTATTAAAATCTAGATCTTAACGTAGAACATTCTACAGAAAATTCGGCAGACTTCCGCAACCGCAGAAATCTCCTCCTCTATCGAGGTCGGCTACCAAGCCAACCAGGGGGGGGGTTATACATCTTACCCGAACGGGTATAATTCTACTATACAGTAATACTACACAAGTCTACTGTAATACAGTCCTATGTAATTACAGTTCAGTTCAGTTCTTTATTCTTCAGGCTTAAGTCAAAAGACATTGCCAACAACTACGTTCAGTTCTATATATAGTATACTTCAACTATATATTTTAACAGACATGTAATTTCCAATTACAATAGAAGGTCAAGAATATTTACCTCGATAAGCCCAAAATTATCCGAGTTTAAAGTCGATCCTTAGCAATGTTTCGCTCCTACTCCGGGTGCTCCAACCCGCCTAAACAACCTCAGAAGTTCTAACCAACTTCTTAAGTACTTCAACAACGGTGAAGATTTCCTTGTGGTTTCGTTTTTGTGGCTATAGGAAGTATAATCGTATTTTCCGGCTTTTATATAAGTGTAACGTTGGGAATACTCCTAGGTCGTTGGGCCAAGGTATTTGGACATTACAACAATACTGAGAGTATTTTTATACCACAAGTGGGGTATTTATACGAGACAACTAGGCTAGTGTGGGTACCCACTACCACACCACAAAGAGGAGAGGGAGGCTCTCGCCACAAAGGCCTATCTAGGAGTGGGCTTTGGACGAGAGTCAAACAAGAGGAGGAAGGATAGCAAGACTTGGAACATATTTGGAATGGATGAAGTCTTCACACTTAGGGTATTTATAGCAAAACCAAAAGCCAACCAATGGCCAAGATCAAGCCATGTGCAAGGCAAGTGTAAGGCCAAGATCAAGCCAAGTGCACCCTAACCCTACTCCACAAAACACTCCACAAAACAAGCCACAAAACAAGGCACAAAAGAGATCCATTACTTATCAAAGTCACCCTATGACCGTAGTGACAGAAATTCACTCAACCCATTCCTTTTCAAAATCAAGTAACAACATTCTTTCCTAAGTTCCAGCTTTTGCCTAGTTTCAATTACTGCTTCTACTAAACGTTTCCATAGTTCATAAACTTAATCACTGGGTTCCGCTTTGAAACAATCGAGTAATATAAGTCTCACGCGTAGAAAGAGTTATTCTACATAACATTCTTACATGTTGAATTATGATCTAGAAAATGTAATATCATTTTGTCTCATCTAGTTTCTACGCAGAATGAGGTTTCTTACCGTTTTATTACAATCTATCATTATTCAATACATTTTCCTTTATTAACGCCGCAAATGTCCTGTCGATACATTCCTGATTCAAATCAAGAAAACATTATCCTTTAAATAAAACCAAGTACTCATTACTCACGAAACGAGGTTTCACACAAACATCCACATTAAAACAAATAAGTTAAGTCTTTATCTTATAAGATCAAGTCTCTTAACTTCTAACATCAAGAACCATTTTCTTTACCTTCTTAAGACATTATACCTAACTCCCATCAAGCTAGTATAACTTTTTTAAAACCTTTAAACCAAGTTACTCTCCTTCAAAACGATGAAATCTTGAAATACATCAGTTTTAATATAACTAGCCACTATAATTCACACTGGCCATCTTTTAAACCACAAAGTATTTCTCACTACATGTCAAGTATAACCAACTTCCCATAAAGCCAAGTATAACACTTTAATGCTTTAAGAACAATCAAACACGCTTAACACAATGACGCTTCACCGCACTACATACCACACATATCATGCTGTACAGATGTGAAGAGTTCACACCGACTTATCAACGACAATAAGCAAAATGCTCCAAGTACTACAACCTTGTTAGCTCCCTTTCCACTTCTAGCAGTAATACGCTACTCTTAGTACTTTCACCCATAGCCACAAACGCCTATTAAATCTTAAACACACGCTCCCATCTTTCTGGCCGTAAAATTCTATGAGCACTCTCCCCCGCACAACAGAAATCTCCTCCTTTCTATCGTGCCTCCGCTACTAAGCCAACTGCAAGGTTAACACGCCTTAACCGGACACAGATAATCTCTACTACACAAGAACAACGCTACATAAGCTCCATCAGAATACAACCCTAGGTACTTTACCGCTTCTTCTCTTATTATCCTCTACGTGATTACTGCTCAATTCTTCATTCCTCAGTTGTCAAAAGATACATAATACTAAGTTCGCCATATAGTATATAATTATATATTCAACACTACGTAATTTCCACTACAATAGGACAAGATATTTACTCCCGATAAGCCCAAAAATTATCCTAGCTTAAAGTCGCCCGAGCAAGGTTTAGCCTCCGAAAGTGCCCAAATCCGCCTCCACCAACTCCTGGGTTCTAATGAACTTCTACCCATACTTCAACAACATAAGATTTTCTGTGGTTTCGTAGGCTATGGTATAATCAGATTTTCTCAAGCTGCATGTGCGGTACTTTGGAAAGTAATTACATGCATTCGCTAAAGTATTTCGACATTATAACAATACTTCAGAGAGTATTTCTATACCACAACAAAGTATTATATTTAAAACAACTAGGCAGTGTACCCTACCGCCAAGGCACCACAGCGGGTGGGAAAGCTTTCTGCAGTCTGGGAAAGGCAAAGTGGACGAATTTCACATGGATAGGAAGAGAACTTCAAGACTTAGGCAATCAGGTGGACGAAGAAAGCCCTCACAGCTTTAGCCATTTATAAAGCAAGCAAAGGCTGCCAACCAACGGCCAAGATCCATCCATGTGTTGCATGTGTGCCAAGATCAAGCCAAGCGACCCACAAACACCCACAAACACTCACAAAACAAGCCACAAACAAGGCACAAAGCGAGGACTAACTGGCCAAGGCTAAGCCTCCTCGCTGTCTAAACGGCGGTGACAAGCACACCCTCCCGCTGGGTCCAAAATGTTCCGTCGCCTGAAAAACCGCTAAAAATACTAAACGACATAGCTTCTTAATTTTTCCAACGAGTCATGTGGAAACGCTTTCGGCCGTAAAACGACTTTATTCCCAGACTCAGCCCAAATTTCGAACCAAAGCCAATTCTTAAGGCAAAAATTAACACGCACGCCTCACGCACATACCGAAATACTGCATAATGTTGAGCTCGGGTCAGAGTCTGCAGTTCCTGCTCGGCTACCACACGTAGGCTCCAAACGCGCAACGGGATTCGCTTTTTCCCCGCATTCACAAATGCCACAAGTGTATGTCATCCCTGGGATGTCGCTTTTTGTTGGTGCTCGCTTACCAACTACGTGTGTACATAGTCGAAAGCGATGTCCTTGTAGGAAGGATGTGCCAGGACTCACTTCTCTGTAATCGACGTAGTTCTGTCACTTTTTCCTAGTCAGCCAATGCATCTACCCCCAACATTCGCTGATCGTGCCCTACAGGCACCCTTACGGTATACATCAGAGATAAGCGCGAACATTCATAAACTTAAACAATGAAATAAATAATAGGTCATCGATAAGGCTACCTCCGGATATAACTAAATCCAAATTAGCTACTCAAATTTCTTTTTTTAAGGTGACCCACAAGATATGACTCTGAGACACTTAAGAGTTTACATAACAATCGTGGACGGACAGGCCCCGCCACCACGAATGTACAAAAGTCAACGACTTCAGTGGAACCGTACTAAAAACAAAGTCTCCGAGAAATGGAGCTTTCAGAAGCGAACTGATCCTAGGAGTGCGGATCAACAAGCTATGTACC
This sequence comes from Przewalskia tangutica, assembly GCA_029844215.1. Taxonomy (NCBI): domain Eukaryota; kingdom Viridiplantae; phylum Streptophyta; class Magnoliopsida; order Solanales; family Solanaceae; genus Przewalskia; species Przewalskia tangutica. Next base: position 48,955,914 of record CM056720.1, read on the forward strand.
TCAACTGCGGCATGAACGCACCTCAAGGAGGTCGGACAAAATATGTACCAAGTATGCAAATCGAAGTACGTAATTTAAATCATAATAGTCAAAAATACAGTGAAGACATATATGATAACCAAATTAGCGAAGAATCGTGCCTCGCTAAGTGGAAGTAATGAAAGCCGGTTTACCTTATACAAACTGTCTCAACATATGGACCGTAGTCACACCGCTATGAACCTGACCCTCAAATATCCAAGCGCCCGTGGGATTCCCGTCATCATCGCCATCGCTAGTGTGAATCTAACTCGTGACGCGCCGTGGCATCCTTCCTCACCGCTCGGCCACACACAAATCTAACCGTGTATATACCTATATCCTCCGCGGTGGGATCCCCGCCACCGCCGACCATAAAGTAAATACAACCATGTGACGCGCGGCATCCTACCTCACCACGTGCCAGACACACACAATACATACATATATACATATATCATGCCCGTGGAATCCTCATCTCGTACATGACTTCACGAGGTGTTACTCGCGTCGTGGGTAGCAAATCCACGAAACCGTGGTATAACGATCTGGGGTTTACCCTCATTTATACTCTTACCAAGAAGGTGGTATAACGATCTTGGGGTGTACCTCATTTATACTCTTACCTCAAACTACATGCCTCGGAATCCTCATCGTAGCATGTCCCATGCATACCCGTGGAATCCCACATCAAGCGGTATGTCGGTGAACTCATACTAAGACCATGGAAGCATACCCGTGGAATCCCACATCACTGTCGATACGTCCAAGTAAACTCATACTATGACCCGGGAAACATACCCGTGGAATCCCACCTCACTGCCGGTACGTTCCGGTAGACTCATAGGAGGTAATGGAGGCATACCCGGAATCCTCCTCACCGACAAGACGCCCAAGTAAACTCCCAATTTCTTTAGACTTTCATTAACATACTAAATGGATCTCATTTATGACCTTAAGGCACTTTCCATATCACTTAACAAGTCCCAGGAAAATTCAACCCAAAGTACTATGTATTTCTATTCTTTCCAAGATCCTTTTCCACATAAGACCCCAAGATACTAACACCCGTAGTATCAAGGCTTATCTACATTTCAAACAAGTCACTATACTATTAGAAATATGTTTCGCTTCTAACTCAGTGACCTCGTTTTTAAACTTTAAGCAATTGATGCCTTTAAATCGAATTGCCTTTCTTAGTATCCATTCTTTTATCTAGGCTTTACTTATTCGAGAAAAACCATTTCTTTAAGCTTATAAAGTTATTATAACCAACTTCCCATAAAGCGTTATACTAAATTTATGCTTTAGAACCAAGACATCCTTATCCTCCCATAAAGCCGTCATAACTAACTTCCCATAAAGCCGTTATAACTCTTTTATGTCTTAGACCACTTTGCTCTCTCTAAAACCAAGAGGCTTGTACTTGATTCAAGTTACCCTACCTTCAAAATACTTCAAAATCTTAACTTAGAAAATAAGTTTCTTAACTTAGGAGTCGGTCTCTTATCTTTAGAATAGTTCAAGAATCAATACTTCGAATCTAGTATTCTATACTTGATCATGTCAAGAAAACCTTGTCTACCTTATTAGGATAAACCATTCTTATAACTCTTTCTTAAGGACACGTGAGTTAATTCTCTAACTCAACCAACTAGACATCCTTAAAACAAGTCAAATATGTCAAATGACTTCACTTCATTTAAAATCACGTCGCTCACCGTACCATCAGATTATAACTACTCATGCTCAAGAGATAGGAAGAGTTCTACATACCTCTTTGCTTAATCCACTTGTCAAGTCCAATATGCCGTCCGTAGATGTCAACCTATAATGACCATAATACGCCTATTAGCTTTTAGCTTCAACGTAATATATTCTAATGAAAAGTCCGCGTTCTACTGAAATTTGGACAAAGACTTCCTTTGTTTCTACTTACTATGCCACCTTTTCAAGGCCGAAATTCAATAACCAACGCCACATTTAAGGCTCAATTCATTCAAAGAATTACAAGGGATTACACGCCTACTAATACGTGTAAACTTCCGCCCCACAACAACACAAAATAAACCAATAATTTCCATGCCATTCTTGGCCAACAATATAACCAATACTAAACCCCTTTCAACTCTTTCCAATCCAAGTTCTTAAGTCTAACATGATATCTAGCCCTAGACATCTTCAACAATTTCAATCTCCCTTTACAACATGCGACGACCCAAATCTATTCAAATAAAACAACCTCAGGCTCAACTCCATACTACTACAATAAAACAGCCTTAGGCTCAATTCTAAATCACTAAAATATAACAGCCTCAGGCTCACATCTATACTACTAAAATATAACAGCCTTAGGCTCATAACCAAGAGAAAGGGGAAACTTTTACCTTAAGGAATAGCCCACAAAAGCCCCTTTTTCTTCCACCTCCTTCCGTCAAAATCGCCCACCAGCGCTTCCCACAAGTTTACCCACACTTTTCCTTCTTGCCGCCGCTCCAACAATTTCCTCTTAGGCTAGGTTTTCTTCAAAAATCAAGAGAGAAGGGAGAGGATCTTTCTTGGGAGGGTTTGAAATGAAATGGCCAAGTCTTCCAAGACTTGGCCCTAAAATAGGACCACTTTCAGATAAAAAGGATGGGAGGGACACTTGTCACCCTCCCATAGGTTTAAAACAAAAATATCCCTGTTTTCGCACATCGCAAGAAAAATTCGCTCCGCCTTCCCGCCACGCCACACGCCGCTACTCCGAGAAAAGTTCCGCATTTCCGGCGCGCATTCCGGCGCCGGCGCTGCAACCCCGCGAACCCCTGAACAACCGCGCCTCAGATTCTCGGCCATGCGCACTGAACCGAGAACCTGGCTTTGCATTGCGCACCAAACTTGAAACTTCCATAATTTTTGACTCCGAGGTCCTATCGACGAACAGTTTGTTGCGTTGGAAACTAGATTCAACGAACTTCATACTAATCTTTTAAAACTCTTCAAAACTCCTAAAGAACTAGGAGATATACCACTCCAAAGTTGACTGAAAGTCTGCCCACAACTTTTTGCCAACCCAACTTTCCAAATTCAAATCTTATTTCCTTTCGTATGTTCTTAACTTAACCTCTTGAATTTACGGGGTGTAACACCTGTCCCGCCACAGTTGTTGATCCTAGAGGTCTGTATTCACATATGTGGTTGGGCTGTAAGAACTGAGTGGTAAAGTTGTACTTTTGACTTTGTTTATATAATAGAAGGCGACCTTATCGGCTAGCCTGTGTTGATATATTGTTTACACCTGTGTTTAAGTTGTGTATGTTCCGCTGCTATTCTCTGATGTATACCTGAACAGGGTGCCCAGGTAGGGCACCAGTCGCGGCCCGGGGTCGGGTCGTGACAGTAAGATATCCTTAATATTTTAAACAAGTGAGTTAATTCCCTAACTCAACCAACTTGGACATTTCTTATAATAAGCCAATGATATCAAAGGAACTAAATTCGTCAAAACCTCGTACGTCCACCGTACTATATACTTACAACTATTCATGCTCAAGAGATAGGAAAGTTCCACATACCTCTTCGGTTCAATCCACTTGCCAAGTCCAATATGTCGTACGTAGTATGTCAACCTATAATGACCATAGTATGTCTATTAACTTCTTACTTCAAACGTAGAATATTTCAAGTGCAAAGCTAATAAATTCTACGGAAAATCGGACATCACTTCCTTTGTTTCTACATATTGTCACGACCCGATCTCGGGCCCGCGACTGGTGCCTTACCCCGGGCACCCTAGTGATAACAACATCAGAGAAAATCAGTGGAAATAAAATTTAAACAGGAAACAAGAGACAACATAAGAAAACAGGCTAACCAAAACGGTTACCTTCATGTATATACATGTAATCGAGCTTAAAATCCTTTACAACCCCGCCACAAAGATTAAAGACCTCTAAGAATGTAACAACAACTATGACGGGACAGGGCCCCGCCATACCCCTGAATGTACAAGTACCTACAATGACAGGGGACTATACCAAAAGATAAGCCTCCGGAGAAACGGAGCTTCCAATGAATCTGCGATCCTATGAGCGAGGATCAACAACTGGTGTACCTCTACCTGCGGCATGAACGCAGCCCCCCGAAGGAGGTCAGTAAAACAGGTACCAAGTATGTGAAACTGAAAATACTGTAATGAAATCACATTTCATCATTTTATAAAACCATTTCGCAATAAGTAAACAGTTATGTCAAGTAAGGGACGCATGTCCTCAAAATCATCACTCACACATAACTATAGGTCTCACACCCACAATATCAATCATGCCCGTGGAACTCATTCCTCACTGCCGGCAGTACATGATGTAAAACAACACCCATATGTGAACCTGAACACTAGATCCTGCATGCGTCATCAAACCGATCGGGCCAAGTAGAATAGCCAACTACCAGATCCTAAGGCTAGTCATAAAACTTCACGGGCAAGGTACGGAAGCCAACTACCAGATCCAAACCAGCCACGCCACTGGCCGAGGCAAGTATCTAAAGCTAGCGTACAATAGCCTACCGTCTCACGAGATATGACCGTGGCAAGTATCTTAAGCTATCTACCAGAGCCTGCCGATACACGAGAAATGACCAGAACAAGTATCTAAAGTGTGCCTGTAACCACATGTACAAATCAAGCCCGTGATCGCTCGTCACCGCGGCAAGCTTCATGGATTAGCCGTCCATGGACTAATAACATAATCCTCACAATGACCGCATGCCCCGGCATCTTACCTCGGTATAAGCATGGCCATGAAACCATCCTACTGGACGCATACCCGTGGGCCACCCATCGTGTCAGTATGTCCAAAGGAAATAATAAGATAATACTCAAAGTGGACGCATACCCGTGGGCCACCCAACGTGTCAGTATGTCCAAAAAGAGATAACAAGATAATACTCAAAGTGGACGCATACCCGTGGACCATCCAACGTGTCAGTATGTCCAAACAATCAATCAGATAGCCGGCCCTCCCCGAGAGACACGGTAGCACAGAATTAAACACTTGCACAACAAAGGCTATCACAACAAGCATAGGCAAGTTCAATGTACTATCATTTTATGTCAACAATCCGGGTTTCAACCCCAAAATACTACATACTTTCATTCTTTCAAAAAGACCTCTTTTTACGTAAAAGCCACACGATACTAATACTCGTAGTATCAAAACACGTTCCCTTTTAAAACCAAATTACTTCACTTTCGTAAAAATCTTTACAAGACTTTTAAAATCAAGTACTCTATACTTTTTAAACCAAGTGCTTTTCTTTTAAAACAACATCAAGTATACTCTTTAGAACTCAAATACTTACTCTTTTCAAAACAAGTAACATATACTTAAATCAAGTTACTTCTCCTTTTCCGAAATCAAGTCGTTTATAAGTCAAGTCTCTTATCTTTACTTTGAGGAGTTAGAGAGAAGTTTCTCTCACTAAGAAAACGCTCTCAACGTTTCCCTTAGTTGCTCATTCGATTTTTTTCCTCTTCTTCCCCCCCCCCTAAGATTTTCGTTTGTTTCACTATGGTTTAATTGTTATTGTTCACAATATGAAAAAGTCTAAACGTTACACACGTTCTAGCAATGATTCAGGAGGTTCAGGCAGTTCGGCTAAAGCTAGAACAAGGAAGAAAAAAAAGAGTGGCGGCAGTCCAACAATTGCCGAGGAAAATCTTATTCCGGCAATCTCCGACCCTTCTGTGTTGGTTCATGTCACACCAGACTCGCGCATTCCATTAGAAAATGTAGTAGACGATTCTATACTACAAAGGATACATGAATGGGGCAAAAATATAGAAATTGAAATCTTGGATATAAGTGAATTTGAAGGCAGAACTTCCGGCAGGCAAGGTCTTTCACCGATAGCCATTAACACCCCTAATGCTACTATGGTGGTCGATCATTCCACGGGCCAATTAGTTGGTAACGGGATCATTTCGGAAGAACAGATACCACTCTAGCATTAGTACCCGTCACTACACCGAAATTCACTCAGGTTAGCCGGAAGAGGGTTAAAATCTGGGCCTGACATTGCAGTTGGAGAAACAAGGCACGATGGCATACTCGGGGCTAAACCGGGTCAGGGCGTGGGTCAGAAGTTCATGGCGGGTCGGGCAGGTGTCCATGGGTCCATGAGTAATCACGCCTTGTTTGATTCAAAGTCAGTTGAAAGCATTGAAGGTACTCCTATCCCCAAGAAGTTTAACGCGGGTGTCAAGAGAAGAAACTTTAATGCCCCGGGAAACGATGTGACTCCTCCTATTACGGGTCGGGGCTTGGGTCAGAAGGATAAGGCGGGTCAGGAGGATAACAATGAAACTAGGAATATGCACTATATGCAAGGATCAAGGTCAGACGTGGGATACGAAGGGGTTTCTATCCCCAAGGACTCTAACGTTATTATTGAGGGTGCCGAGGCGTCACACATTAATGCGGCGGGTACCAATGATTCACTCACAACCTCGGGTCTTTATGATGGTCTGATTTCCAAGACGGGACAGGGGGATAACCAAGGGACATTGACTACTCCCGTTCTACAAGGAGCCAAGTCAGTTGTGAGTTCTAACGTTATTATTGAGGGTGCCGAGGCGTCACACATTAATGCTGCGGGTACCAACGATTCACTCACTAGCACGTGACCTTATGATGGTCTGATTTCCAAGACGGGCCAGGGGGATAACCAAGGGACATTGAATATTCCCGTTATACAAGTAGCCAAGTCAGTTGTGAGAAACAAAGCTAATTTTATTTCCAAGGAGCCTAGGAACTACATGACCATTAATAACGCGGGAGCCGAGGGGTCAGCCTTGAATGATGCGGGATCCAAAGAGTCTTCTCGTGTATTAAGACAACAACCCCAGATTTCTTTAAGTGTCACTAATGAAGCCTTCCCTACTTTAGCTAGTTTGCTAAGTGGAGTCAATCTCAAGAATCACAACAAACCTTTCGTCTTTAATATTTCCTCAGATTCGAGTAAGGTCTTGAACATACCCCCTCTCTCATCTAATACCACTTCACTACTTTCTGACTTACACAACACCTCGCCCCTTCTATCTCATCTTCCTTCTATTCCTCCTGAAACCCAACACAAATTCCCTACCCTTCCAAATGGCACGCGAATCATCCCTCCTATCGCGGGCCCAAGCTCATTTCCTTCTACCCATCCCCCTCTGCCTATACCTCCAGAAATACCCCCCAATGATTTACACACTAATGCATCTTCTAAACCACATCATATTCCTACCGCGGCTACACCTCATAACAATCTTCCCCCAAACCATGGCAAAGGTAACGTCCCTCCCAAACAGACTTATCTGAGTCTCATGGGAACTAGGATTGAGGCAAAAGGTATGAAGTTACAATTTATTGAACAACAAGGGGCGGAAGTAGATATAGAAGCTGAGGATGAAGTTCCTTTCATAGAAACATGGGGCTATTGCCTAATAGGTTGCTTCACGGGTCCTTTCCCGGGAAGAGAAGCATTGAATACCATTGTGAAAGGATGGGGAGTTAAATGCCGTATTATACCATATGGCAAAGGTGGGCGTTGTTCAAATTCATGACGGAGGAGGAGCGCACTAATGTACTTCACGGAGGCCCTTATATGGTCTACGGGAAAACCATGATGCTCAAGGCTATCAATAAAGGAGTTCTAATAACGGATGATTTATTCATGGACATTCCTATTTGGGTCACTTTTCCGGACATTCCCTTTCTATTTGGAGTGCAACGGGCCTTAGTAAGATTGTTTCACGTGTAGGAAAACCTCTTTACACGGACCAATATACTAAGGAAAGGTCTAAAATGAACTATGCAAGAGTTCTAGTGGAAGTGGATGTTAGCAAGGAGCCAATAATGGATTTTGTCGTCAAACTCCCCGATAACAGAAGGTATACTCAAAGGGTAAACTATGAGAATTACCCGGACTTTTGCTATCATTGTGCGGCTTTTGGACACAACCATTTAAAGTGTAGAAAGCTGAGGGATGATGTCAACAATGAAGAAGCTCCAAAAACACGCAATACTGTGGTACCCCCTAACAATAAGGAAGATTCTACTTGTTTGGAAGTCAACAGAGGTACGGGTGGAACCAACCCTCCTCCCCCTCATCCACCAACTTCTCAACATCCCGTAGATGCTGATAACTTGATGGACATTGAAGAAACTGAACACACAACACCTCCTGGTACCGGAAGTTTGGGAGAAGCATCACATGCCGCGGGTCCTCCGGTTTTGGGTCATTCTGGCCCATCATGTTTGCGGGATTCTCTAGCAAAGTCCTCACTGCCTAATTCTCACCATGGCAGTGCACAACATGTTAGGATGAGTTGTGAGTCAAAACATTCTGATTCTGAGATGCCTATGAACCCGCCACCTTCATTGGATGGAGATACATACAAGGGTGCTACGGAAAAGGCTCAACTTGTGTCACGTAACGTTAACTTTGAACGCGGGGAACATAGCTTGGCTGGAACACAAGTTATGGCTTCCAGTAACAAAGATGATGGATGGCAAGAAGTTTTGTCAAAAAAGAATGGGCCGAAAAACAGTGGGAAAGCGAAGGCAGCTAAGCGCGGAGGTGCTAACAAAACCTCCTTTGTTTCCTAATGAAAATACTTTGTTGGAATGTCCGTGGTCTTTGCGGACAAAGGGATAGGGCAGCCACGCAAGCTCTAGTGTGTATTATCACAAAACAACATGACGCGGCTATGATTTGTCTATTGGAAACTAAACTATCTCGGCCAAAGACAGAGTCTTTCTCTACTCAAAGATTCAAAGCTTGGAAGTTTTGCTCAAATTTGGAATTCATTGGAGGCGGAAGAATGCTATTACTTTGGGATCCATCTAGGGTTTGTTGCGAAGTTCTTGGTATGGACTCTCAGCATATCCATGTCCAGGAAAGTTGCAATATAACACAAGTGTCCTTCCTTGCCACATTTGTATACCCAGTTTATAGCATCTCAGATAGAAGGATGCTTTGACATCACCTTACTCACTTGGGAATTGGCGTCACTAAGCCTTGGATGATTATGGGAGATTTCAACACTTACTGCAACCCTAAAGATAAGGTGGGGGTCCTCCTCTCACGCCTTATGCACTTAGGGATCTTGGCGATTTCAGGATTTCTCATGGACTAGAAGACGCTCCTTCTTCCGGTTCCTTCTACACTTGGACAAATGGTTCGATTTGGTCTAAGCTTGATAGAGTATTGATGAATCAAAATTGGAGTGATTTGACCCTAGAATGCACGGCTAATTTCATGCCTATGGAACCTGTCTCGGACCACTGTCCTGTGATAGCCACGGTTATTGCATCCTATAATATTGGGAAGCGCCCTTTTAAGTTCATGAATATGTGGCTTTCTCACCCAGCCTTCGAGGACATAATGACTTCATGTTGGAGACAAGACATATTGGGAACTGCTCAATTCATCCTTGCCTCAAAATTGAAAGCCCTAAAGCAACCATTAAGGACATTGAACAGAAGTGACTTTGGGGGTATTGAACAAAGAGCAAAAGAGGCAAACATTGAGTTCAAGGATGCTATCAATACACACATGGAGAATCCCTTTGATGAGGAGCTAAAATCCAAGGTTAAGTCCTCAAGAGCTAGAGCAAACACCTTACTGGAAGCAGAAAGACACTTCATAAGGCAGAAGTCAAGACATAAACACTTGATTGGAAGTGATAGATGCTCCAAATATTTTCATAGCTTGATCAAGAGGAGTAATGTCAGGAACTCAATTAACTTTCTTGTTAAAGCCAATGGTACTATCACTACATCACCAGAAGAAGTTAGGAAGTTGCTTGTTGAATTTTACAAAGATCTATTAGGTATTTCCCGACCCACTACCAACTTTGATCCTGAAGTGTTCAACTATGGCCCGAAGCTAAGTGAAGAGGAGATATTACACCTTTTGCATTTCATCACCCCAAAGGAGATTTGGGAAGCTCTCTCTGATATAGGCAATGACAAAGCACCTGGACCGGATGGTTATTCACGCTTTCTTCAAGAATAGATGGAGAGATGGCCATGATGTTGTAAGAAGTGTCCAAGAGTTCTTCTCATCGAGTTCTTTGAAGCGGTGAATCATACCATCATTACCCTACTACCAAAGACTGATCATGATCCTAAGGTAAATGATTTGTGCCCATCGGATTGACTAATGTGGTCTATAAGATCATCACAAAGATTCTAGCTAACAGAATGGCATTGATCCTTCCTTCTCTCATTGACAAATCCCAAGGGGCTTTTGTGAAAGGAAGAAACATGATGGACAACGTATATGTGGCACAGGATCTTGTGAGAGGATTTAATAGAGCCAGAGTCTCACCAAGATGTATGCTTATGGTGGACCTTCGTAAAGCATTCGATACAGTCTCTTGGAGTTTCCTCGAATTGGTACTAAGATGTTACACCCCGTACTTACAGGATATGTTTTATGAACGTACGTACGAACTCACGAGTGTTAAAATTTGAGACTTGTAAAAAAAAATTATCGGAATTATGGAAATTGTCGAAAAACGTATTATTGTGACGTATGGGAGGGCGACACGTGTCACCCCCCCTTATTTGATGTCTTGGACGAATTACATGGGAACAAGGGTCATTTGACCCTTGTTAAGAAGATAAGTCTTGCTAAGTAGTAGAGCTTGACATGTTTGACTTAGTCAAGGGGACCATTAGTCTTGAGATTTGTTAAGACCTTATCCAAACCACCCATTTGTTTATATCTTGACCCTCCATTGCCCTTTATAATACTAGTAGTAGCAAAGGTGTGTCCAACACTTAGAAAAATTTACAAGAAATTGATGAACAAGCTAGCTTAGCTCTCGGGTTTGCTCCCTTCAAGAAGAGAAAATTTTCGTTTCTTGTCCTTTAAGCTCCACACTTTAAACCAAGGTTCATGAGTGTTATGTAAGTGTATCTCAATAGAAAAATCCCGGAAAAAGAGAGTTTTCGTATTAGTCGCAAAGTGAAAACCTAGTGACTTTCTAGGTTTTGGATTGGAAGTTTGAAGGAAAGTTGTTGGTATGGTTATAAGGGTCCCAACAAGCGGATTGAAGTGCCTTGGAGAGGCTCTAAACTACTAAGGATCGACTTCGGATTTGGAATTGGATTAAGAATCGTTAAGGTATAATCTTGTCTTTTAAGGTGTTACAAGATTATATATTTATATTGTTGTTGTTAGCTTTACATGTTGATAGCATGAGGTTGGTATGTTGAAGTTTATAAGTATTATGGTTTGCTTGTAGCTTAATCCGAAATGTTGTGCAAGCCACTTGAAAATTGGATTATTAATTGGTCGTTTATTAGAAATCGTCGCATGTTACTTACTTAAGATTATGGTTATTATGATCAAATGCGACTTGATATCATGTTATGCTACCAATTTGGATTGAAATGGAAATTGGATAAGAATTGGTATGGTTGAACTCAAGGTGGCCGAAATTGGACTTTTAGTTGTTATTCATTGTATTGGACTACCTTCTATATTGTTGTGAGCCAATTGGGGCTGTTTAGTTATTCATTTGTATTGGACTACCTTCTATATTGTTGTGAGCCAATTGGGGCTGTTTGGTTATTGTATTTCGGCCTTGAAAAAGGTGGCAAAGTAAGTAGAAACAAAGGAGGTGCTGTCCGATTTTCCGTAGAATTTAGTGACTTAGCACTTAGAATATTCTACGTTTGAAATAAGAGGTTAATGGACGTATGTGACCATTATAGGTTGAAGTACTAAGTATAGTGTATCCTACTTGAAGAATGGAATAGCTCAAGGTTGAAGTACTTTGGAGCATTTTGCTACTTGTCGACAATCATCGCGAGGTATGTGAACCTCTTCCTTCCTTTGGCATGATTCTATGTATGGAATATACCTGTGGTATCATTTCATGTTTCCTGTTACTCTTGGAAGTTAAGAGGTAGTTGTGTGATCTACTCTATGTAGAACTTTTCCTATCTTTGAGCATGACTAGTTGCACGTATGTAGTACGTTAGACGTACAACACCTTGATATCCTTTACTAGTTTGTGAATAGCCAAGTCGGGTGAGTTGGGAGATTTACTCACTTCCTTGAAAGTATAAGGGATGTCTTAAGTTTTATTAAAGTTAAGGGACTTGAGGAGTTTTAAAGTATGTGATACTTGTTCCGTTTTAAACGTATAAGTCCCTTGGATAGGAAATTGTTTTTGGCTAAGGTATAAAGTGAATATAACGGCTTTATGGGAAGTTAGTTATATTTGCTTTATGGAAAGATAAATGACTTGATTTTAGTGAAAAGGCAACTTGTTTTTAAGGCATCAATTGCCTAAGGTTTTATAATAAAATGAGTCACTTGCTTCCAAAAGGTTAAGAGACTAATTGTATGTTTGAAAGTTTATGAGAATTGATTAGAAAGTATATAATACTTGGTTTCAAAAAAATAGAAGTCTCTTGGTTATAAAAGGAACGTATTGGTCTAAACCATAAAGGGTTATAACGGCTTTATGGGAAGTTGGTTATAACGGCTTTTATGGAAGGTTAAGAGAATGGTTTTCTCTAAAGTAATAAAAGAATTAACTTGTGTTAAGGAAAGGCGCGAATTTAAAGGTACCAATTGCTTAAGGTCGTTAATAAAGAAGTCACTTGATTTAGAAGCCGGTAATTGTATTTCTAAAAAGGTATTGTGACTTGTCTTGAAATGGTGGATAGGACTTGATACTACGGTGGTTAGTATCGGGGAAGTTTTATTTGGAAAGGAGTCTTTTGAAAAGAATGTACGTACGTAGTACTTTGGCTTGATTAATTGAGAATTAGTCTAAGTGTGCCTTGATAAGTACTTTGGCTTGATTAATTGAGAATTAGCCTATGTGTGCTGGTGATAGCCTTTGAGTGCAAGTATTATGTTTTATTACGTTCTGCGACTCTCGGTGGGAAGGCGTTTGTCTTGTTGTAAGTACTTGGACATACCGATGATGTGGATTCCACGTATGCTTCCGTTAATTGTAGTACTTGGGTTAAATTCCCGGACTTTTATAAAAAGACATGTTAGTGCCTTAGGTAAACTAAAATGAGAGTGTATATGAACAAGAATAGTAAGAAGTTAGGGGTTTTCTTAACTTGCTTATATATTGTATGATAAGCCGGTAGTGCTTATGATATGTGTGCTAGCCGGATTTGTGCTAGTGGTATATTATTTGTTGCGGGGTCATTCCACGGGTTTGTGGCATTGTATATTTCCGTGGATTTGCTACCCACGATGCGAGGAATACCTCATGCGAGTCCGTAGGGCTTATGCGGGTGAAATAGTCCCATGCGGGCGGGTCCAGCCTATGCGAGGAATACCTCATGCGAGTCCGTAAGGGCTTATGCGGGTGAAATAGTCCCATGCGAGGAATACCTCATGCGAGTCCGTAAGGGCTTATGCGGGTGAAATAGTCCCATGCGAGGAATGCCTCATGCGGGTCCACGCGATCTATGCGGGTGAAATAGTCCCGGGAATAGGATTGCTTAACGATCTCGCGCGGATGGTCCTGCTTTGATCGTGAGCTTTTCCTACTTTATATTGTAAGTATACCCCTATTTACTCTCATTGTTAGTAAGGCACAGTGTACTGTTAATTGAGTTATCATACATGTCTCCAGTTGTACACGCTTGATATTAGTGTGACTTAATCGCGTCCCAGATTGGGCCGGGTAGTAAATGTGCCCTCCTTTAAGGGTCGGATTATACGTATAAAAGATAAGTAGGTTATACAGAAATGAACTTAATGATTTTTCCTAATCCTGTGCGTAAGAATGTGGCTATAACCTTTATGGAAAATGGGAAAAGATATTGATGTGAAATTAAGTTCATAAGTGGTAATGACACTCGAGATCCGTATGTATTTTTATACTTGTCTTGTCATTCTTTTGTACGATTATGATTTGTTTATCAGACGTTATTTCTGTTCCATATTCGTACTGTTATCGACTTCTGGGGTGCGTCATGCCCGCAGGTTTTAGGTACCCAGGTTGGTGATCCTTGCTCTTAGGATCTCGGTTCAGTCTATGGGAAAAAGCTCCATTTGCTCCGGAGGCTTATCCCTTGGTACCGTTTTCCCTGAGGTGGTAGATTCATGTATTATTCAGGGGTATGGCGGGGCCCTGTCCCGTCACAGTTGTTATGTTAAAAACTCTTAGAGGTCTGTAGTCACATATTGTGGGTCAGTTTGTAAAGGAAAGGAGGCAACTGCTTCGGTTGTATATATATTATGTCCAGGAAGGTAGCCCTATCGGCTAACCTGTTATTTTACTTCTGTTGTTTTTTTTTTAAAAGTTTCATGTATGTTCCGCTGATTTTCTATGATGTATACCTGTAAGGGTGCCCATGTAGGGCACCGGTCGCGGGCCCGGGGTCGGGTCGTGACATAAGAAGTCTAAAATTTCCAGACAGATTTACAAATTGGATCATGGAATATGTTAAGCTCAACCTCCTTCTCCCTTTCTATCAACGGTGAGCTACATGGATACTTCAAAGGAAAGCGCGGCCTAAGACAAGGTGATCCTATGTCCCCTAGTCTCTTTATCTTGTGCATGGAATACCTCTCAAGGCTGCTTAAAAGGAAGGCTGAGGCAAGAGCTTTCTCATATTTTCCAAAGTGCAAGAAATTGGGCATTACTCATCTTGCATTTGCGGACGACCTCATGCTTTTTGCCAGAGGAGATATATCTTCAGTTGGGATTCTTATGAATTGTCTGGAAGAGTTGGAGGTCGCCTCGGGGCTAACTCTTAACCCGCCTAAATCCTCCGTCTACTTAGCGGGAATACATACGTTCGTGACTTGATATTGTCCAGTGGGATTCGCCATTGGTAGCTTTCGACGATACTGGGATCCCTTTGTCCCCAATTTCGTCTCGGTGGACCAATTTGCTCCATTCACTAGTGCAATTTAGAATTACATCCAGAAACGGGGCATCACACCCTTTCTTATGTGGTAAGCCGAACTAATCAGTCGGTTGTCGAGGTTGAGAGCTTTTGGTTCCGGGCACTTCCTATCCCGGCCACTATTATCAACAAGGTACGGTCTGCTTGTATTCAGTTCTTATGGGGAGGGAAACCACCAAGAGTTACTTGGGATATCATTTGCTTGCCTCAAACTGAAGGTGGCTTGGGTCTAATGAACATCAAGGAATGAAATCATGCCTTGCTATCCAGGACTATTTGGCAAACTCACACGGATGCTGATTCTTTATGGGTCCAATGGATCAATAGCCACTATTTGAGAGGTATTATAATTTGGGACTATGAGGTACGTCCTAGGGACTCCCCCTTATTCAAAAGGATTTGTGGGATTCGCGAAAAATTTGTTTCTATCTTTGGTAGCCATAGTGATGTTATTGACGGCTTTACAAAGTGTTGTGCCAACGGTAAATTTGATTCAAGCCTCGTGTATAATATCTTGCGCACTCCGCAAGTTAAAAAGCCTTGGATGTCACAAATTTGGAAAGGCTTCATTCCTCCCAAATTCTCTTTTACTGTGTGGCTAAATTGCAAAAGTGGTTAGCTACAAAGGATACTCTATCATATCTCAACTTGGAGGATAAATCTTGCGGGTTCTGCAAGCAAGCAAATGAAACAAGGGAACACCTCTTCTTTACTTGCCCCTACACACACATGATTTGTGTTATACCCCGTATTTTCAGAGTATGTACGTGAGGACGTACGTACGAAAGTTAAAGTCTTAAGTTGGCATTAGGGACGAAAATATTTGTGCACAACTACCAAAACGAATTGTTTTCCGACGAAACGTTTTCCAAAACTTGCGGAGGGAAAATTACGGCTATGTCATTTATAATTTTTGCGGATTTTTCCGAGAGATGAAATATTTTGGACCAACGAGAGGGCGACACTTGTCACCCTCAAGTTGGCGGATTCTTGGCCGATTGGTGCACGTTTTTGTGCCATGTTTTGTGGCCAAAACCATGGGTCAATGTTTGGAGTGAATTGTGGAGTAGATGGCTAGGGGGCACTTGGGCAAATCCTCACCTTCCACTTGCCCCCCACTTGTCTTGATCTTGGTCATTGAATTCCCTATAAATACCCCCCTTTGTTGAAGACTTTCTTCATCCCTCAAACACTTTCTAAGTCTTGAAAACCCTTCCCCCCTTTGGAGAGGTTCTCGTCCAAGCCTCCCCCTTCCCCCCTTTGTGAGGCCTTTTGGCCGAGAGGTACCCCCCCTTCCTAGTGGTGCTAGCCGAGAGTACCCCCCCCTCTTGAGAGTTGTTCTCGTAAAACACCCCCCCTTGGTAGAAAAGTATTCTCCAAGTATTGTTACTATTCTAAAATACCTTAGCCTTATACCTTGTAGTATTCCAAAGTTACCTCTATACGTAGAGCCCGGAAATACTACCTTATATTCCCTTCAGTCTCAAAAACGAAACCCTAAGGAAAACCTTCATAGTCGGTTGAAGTGTTAAGTAGAAGTTGCGTAGAACTTCTAAGGGTTGTTTGGAGCGGGTTGGAGCGCCCAGAGTAGGAGCTAAACGTTGCTCAGGATCGACATTTAAACTTGGATAATTTTGGGCTTATCGAGGTAAATACTCTTGTCCTTATATTGTAATTGGAAATTACATACTGTAGTAGTTTAGAAATGAATATAAGAATTGAACTGTAATAGAAGGATATTACATAAAAGAATTGAACTGAAATCACATCAGAAGAATATTAAAGAAGAAGATTGAACTGTACTTACATATGATTGTATTTACAGTAGACTTGTGAAGTTTGACGGGTAGGGAAGTGCTGCCCAATTTTTTCCGTAGAATCTTGTATCTATATTTATTCTACCGAGTAGTCTAGACTTTGATAGACTTGTATAACCGTTATAGGTTGAAGTACTGCGAGTAGCGCATTCTACTCGAAGGGTGGAAAAGGCTAGCAGGATTACAGTACTTTGGAGCTATTTGCTAATAGTCGATAAATCGTCGCGAGGTATGTGATTCTTCCTATCCTCTTGAGCATGATATTTTAAAAGAATATATATAGTACGGTAGACGTACGTGTATTAACTGAACGTGGTTTTACTGCGATGTCTTTTGACTTGAGTCTAAATAATAAGAATCTGAAGTATTTCAAAAGAGTTAAGAAACCTTTTTGAAAGCAGAGTAACACTTGGTTTTAAAAGTTTTAAAAGCTTAAGAGTTATACTAGCTTTATGGGAAGTTAGGTATAACGACTTAAGAGAGATAAAAAGAATGGTTTATTGATTTTAGAAGTTAAGAGACTTGATCTTTAAAGATAAGAGACTTGACTTAATTTAATTAATATGAATTTTGTTAAAAAGTGTGAAACCTCATTCGTGAGTAATGAGTACTTGGTTTTTAAAAGGAATAATGTTTTACTGATTTCGGAAATCAGAATAAGTATCGAACGAACCACTGCAACGTTAATATAGGGAAATGTATTGACTAATTAAGTATTATTAAAACCAGTAGAAACCTTCATCTGCATAGAAGCTAAGATGAGACAAAATGATATTATATTTCCTAAATCATGGCTGCTTTAATAAGATTGATTATGAACAAGAATAACCTACTCACATATAAGGTATATGTTTCTCAAATTGTTTAAAAGAGAATTATATTCTTAAGTGATTAAGACTATGAACTACAAAACCTTTCGAAAATGAGAAACTTGAGTATTTGAAATTAGGCAAACTTGAACGTTTGGAAAAGAATGTTGTTACTTGATTTTACAAAGGGAAGTATTTTTGGTTTACTTAAAAAGATAGTCACTCTATTTTTATACTACGGGTATTGTGTGACTTTTGTGAAAGAAACGGATCTTTTAAAAAGTTAATGTATGAAGTAGTTTGGGGATAAAAACCCGAACTTGTTAACATAAAGTAGAAAGTACCTTGTGTGAATAACTTGACTATGTTGGTTTTTGATAACCTTGTAATACTTTCTTGTTGGTTTGATAAATAAACATGTTAGGATGCTACGTGTGTTAGTGTCTTGTAATGTTGTGTAAGGGGGTTTCCCTTGATTGTGCTTATGTTGTTTAACGATAAGCTGTTATGTTAGTATTATATCACTCACCTTGACTTGATCCCGGGGTTAAGGCGCCTCCGTCGCGGGTAGACTCAGCGATGCAGGACCATGATTCGAGAATACCTCATGCGGGTCCAGGGGACCTATGCGGAGCTACGAGAGTTCCAGGTTAGTGTGCGGCCTATATGGTCATGCGATCTATGTGGCCATGCGGACTGCGAGTCGGGGCGATGCCGGAGTAGCTACCCTCGATGCGGGAATACCTCACGCGGGCCTATGTGAGTGGCCTATGCGCGAGTGCGGGAAGTTCGGACTAGACGCGCATTTGATCTGCGGCGAGTGGCGGCCGATCATGTGGCGGTCTAGACAGTTATCGTGATACAGATTATGACCCTCTTGGTACTGTGGGTATTAGTAGTCGGCTATGCCTTCGTATTTACTCAGACGGCTTTATTATGACAGTGGGACCGGTGTTCATGTGTATTCTTGGTGCTTTTATATCATAGATCGCCAGCGGTGAGGAAGGTATTCCACGCATGATTGATGTTGTGGGCGTGAGACCCATAGTTATATTTGAGTGATGACTTTGAGGCGTGAGTCCACGACTTGACATGATCGCTATATTATTGTGGAATCGTAGTTTGGTTATCATACATGTCTCCCGCTTTATATAGACTACTATGATTTCATTTACGATTTTTAGTTTCACATACTTGGTACTGTTATCGACCTCCTTCGGCCGCGTCATGCCGCAGGTAGAGTACACCGCCGTTGATCCCCGCTCTTAGGATCACGATTGGCGTTTTGGGAAGCTCCGTTTCTTGAGGCTTATCTTTCGTATAGTCCCATGCGTTGTAGGTACTTACATTCAGGGGTATGGCGGGGCCCTGTCCCTCCATTGTTGTTATATCATTCTTAGAGGTCTGTAGTACTGTTGTGGGCAGAGTTTGTAAAAGGGATGTAACTGTTCGGTTTCATGTTTTTATATATGCCGAAAGGCAATTTTTCTCAGATAACTGTTTCACACTTCATGTTATTTCATGTCTTGTTTTATATTCTGCTGATTACTCTGATGTATGTCTACTTTGGTGCCCGGGGTAAGGCACCAGTCACGGGCCCGGGTTCGGGTCGTGACAAAAGTGGTATCAGAGCAGTTAATCCTCGGAAAGTGTCTACAGACCGTATCTAGTAGAGTCTTGATTATCGGTGTGTTGTGCACCACACCAATAATCAGGAGGCTATAGGATATTTAGGATTGGTTTCCATTCTTCTCACTCTGAGATCGTGCTTAGAGCTGTGTTATAAGTTGGACCCCTCTAACGTATTTCTTTCCCTTACCGTTATGCCTCCGCGTAAGGCAACCCGGGCCCAGAAGGGCAAGGCAGCCGAGGGAGCTGCGAGTAGAGCACAGAGGGTTACGAGGGCACAGGCCCAACCATCACCTGAGGTGGTGCTTCATTCGGGGAGTTCTGCTATGTCACCAGCCCCAGCAGAGTTTAGCCCAGCGGCAGCAGTTCCTACTGCGGCCATGATATTTGGACCTTCATTCACGACGATGCAGAAAGTATAGATTGCAAAGAGACGACCCTGTTACTAGCTAAGGATGTAGCTACCTGAGAGTATATTATATACCGATTTATCACGAGTCATGATGACTATCTAAGAGAGGGTTGTGCAAGAGTAGCTCTTCAGTCAGGCTTGAGCATGGCCTGCGTACGGGCTTATGCGCAGCAGGCTGAGAAATGTAGAGATCGACAGATTAATCAAGGATCGGAAAAGAGGGCGAGCAAGAGTCCTTTGGTAACTTTCGAGGCAAATCGCCTCAGCAGCAGACTGGATACGCACCTCCGCCAGTGCAGAGTGGTCCTCCACAGACTTCAGGACGTTCGGGGTATGTAGGAGTTGGTCAGAGCTCCAGGGCTGCTAGTTCGCAGAACCACGTAGGTTCCAGCCAGCCGGATTCAGTTTTCCCTCAGTATTCACAGTGTGGCAGACGTCACCTCGGGGGATGCCGTTTTTTTTTGTTGGTGCTTGTTATGTTTGCGGCCAGCAGGGCCATTTTGCGAGAATTGTCCGACTAGAAGTGGCGCGGACATAGAGACTCAGCCTTCGGGATCAGTGGCTAGTCAATCACCTTCCCTAGCTGTGCGCCCTACGGGGCAGGATTGATTAGAACGGCAAAGGGGAAGTGAAGCAGTAGATACAGGTATATCTTTAACCCTCTAGAGATTAGTATGTAAGATGAGTATATCTTAAGTGTTATGTTCTGATAGCATTTGTGCAAAGTGTGATTTGAAATCACGGTTAGTTAAAAGGGTAAGATTGGGGATAAGGAAAGTGTGAGCCTTAGAATGTTATACGTGAAGACCTTAGAGGTAAGGCCATCTCGAGTAAAAGATTTATTTTATATTGACCTTTATCGGAGTGCATAGTACACGTGAGATATGTTTGTGTGATAAGTCCCTGAGTAGTGTGGTAGGAAATAGGGTAGTTGAGCTAAGAAGACCACTAGGTTTTCGTAACTTGATTAGTGAGATTGTTCCGGATCGGGGAACAAGAGTTTTTGCGTGATAGCGGGTCGGGTTGCGGACCGATCGCGGGTCAACCCGCGGCCTGTATTGTGGTGGGGTCAGTTTGAGGTGGTCCCGCCAGGTGGTAGGGTCACGAGGGTGTTAGGCCCAAGTTTAGTTAACCATCGTACGAGTTCGTGGATGCGTTCGACCAGTAGTCGGGCCGATGAGGTCAGCCCCTCTTGTCTTTCAGTCAGGACCGTGTACTCGGCAGAGGGTTATGCGAGATGTTATATCAGGAAGGTTGTAAGGCTGCACGAGGTGCCTACTTTCACCTTATGACAGGCAGTGGAGCCCAGGTTACGGCTATTTCTTTTTCTGGAAGTTTTACCAGGCAGGGTTAGGAACTCAGGTGAGTCTCAGTATCGCATTCGCCCTCGGGCCAGTGTTTGGATTTCAGGGGTAGCTGTGAGGATTGTTGTCTCCTGTTGAGGAAGTGTTTTATAGCTACCATTTCAGTATTCAGATGTCGCCTTATGAATGCCTTGTAGGGGCGGTAGTGTAAGTTGCCGGTCGATTGGTTCGATGTTGGCAAGGTTCAGATAGTTGGTTCATACTTGCTTCAGTAGGATGTGGATAGGGTGAAGCTTATCCAGAAGAGATTATTGGCAGCTCAGAGTCAACATAAGTCATGCGGATAATCGGCGACGACGCTTGGAGTTCAGGTTGACGGTGGGTCTTCTTGAAGGTACCACCCCGGAAAGGGTGTGCCGAGTTTTGGAAAACAGAGAAAACTTAGCCTGAGGTACTTGGAGCATTTTCAGATCCTTTGAAGGATAGGCCAGGTTGCCTATAGGTTAGCATTGTCGTCCGACTTAGGAGGCAGTACATCCGGTCTTTCGTGTTGTTATGTTCGGAAAGGTATCGGAGATCCATCCAGAGTGTTCCTAGTTAATGATGACCAAGTTGGAGATAGTAACCCCGAGATTTGGAAACTGAAGCAGTAATAGAAATGTGGTAAGTTATGAGAAAGAGTTCGAGTGTACGAGAAGGGTACGACGAGTAAGGGAAGAAGCGAGCATGTGTTAAGAACATAGGAGTGATCATTTCGTTTGTAAAGAAAAGGTGCGAAGGGAGTATCTTTTAGACCTTGGGTGGGAACTTTTGTGATGTTAGAGGTGATTCCTCGTGGACTTGGATGTAAGTAATTGCGCGTGTGTTATTTTGTGGCCAGGTGTGGCATTGGCAACTTGTTATGTTAAGAGGAACTTATCATTATCTGTATCGAGAAGGAACATTCGGGACAAATGTTTCTAAGGAGGGGAAAATGTTATACCCCGTATTTCCAGAGTATGTACGTGAGGACGTACGTACGAAAGTTAAGTCTTAAGTTGGCATTAGGGACGAAAATATTTGTGCACAACTACCAAAACGAATTGTTTTCCGACGAAACGTTTTCCAAAATTTGCGGAGGGAAAATTACGGCTATGTCATTTATAATTTTTGCGGATTTTTCCGAGAGATGAAATATTTTGGACTAACGAGAGGGCGACACTTGTCACCCTCAAGTTGGCGGATTCTTGGCCGATTGGTGCACGTTTTTGTGCCATGTTTTGTGGCCAAAACCATGGGTCAATGTTTGGAGTGAATTGTGGAGTAGATGGCTAGGGGGCACTTGGGAAAATCCTCACCTTCCACTTGCCCCCCACTTGTCTTGATCTTGGCCATTGAATTCCCTATAAATACCCCCCTTTGTTGAAGACTTTCTTAATCCCTCAAACACTTTCTAAGTCTTGAAAACCCTTCCCCCCTTTGGAGAGGTTCTCGTCCAAGCCTCCCCCTTCCCCCCTTTGTGAGGCCTTTTGGCCGAGAGGTACCCCCCCTTCCTAGTGGTGCTAGCCGAGAGTACCCCCCCCTCTTGAGAGTTGTTCTCGTAAAACACCCCCCCTTGGTAGAAAAGTATTCTCCAAGTATTGTTACTATTCCAAAATACCTTAGCCTTATACCTTGTAGTATTCCAAAGTTACCTCTATACGTAGAGCCTGGAAATACTACCTTATATTCCCTTCAGTCTCAAAAATGAAACCCTAAGGAAAACCTTCATAGTCGGTTGAAGTGTTAAGTAGAAGTTGCGTAGAACTTCTAAGGGTTGTTTGGAGAGGGTTGGAACGCCCAGAGTAGGAGCTAAACGTTGCTCAGGATCGACATTTAAACTTGGATAATTTTGGGCTTATCGAGGTAAATACTCTTGTCCTTATATTGTAATTGGAAATTACATACTGTAGTAGTTTAGAAATGAATATAAGAATTGAACTGTAATAGAAGGATATTACAGAAAAGAATTGAACTGAAATCACATCAGAAGAATATTAAAGAAGAAGATTGAATCAACTTACATAGAATTTGTATTTACTGATGAACTTGTGAAGTTTGACGGGTAGGGAAGTGCTGCCCAATTTTTTCCGTAGAATCTTGTATCTAGATTTATTCTACCGAGTAGTGTAGACTTTGATAGACTTGTATAACCGTTATAGGTTGAAGTACTGCGAGTAGCGCATTCTACTCGAAGGGTGGAAAAGGCTAGCAGGATTACAGTACTTTGGAGCTATTTGCTAATAGTCGATAAATCGTCGCGAGGTATGTGATTCTTCCTATCCTCTTGAGCATGATATTTTAAAAGAATACATATAGTACGGTAGACGTACGTGTGTTAACTGAACGTGGTTTTACTGCGATGTCTTTTGACTTGAGTCTAAATAATAAGAATCTGAAGTATTTCAAAAGAGTTAAGAAACCTTTTTGAAAGAAGAGTAACACTTGGTTTTAAAAGTTTTAAAAGCTTAAGAGTTATACTAGCTTTTATGGGAAGTTAGGTATAACGACTTAAGAGAGATAAAAAGAATGTTTATTGATTTTAGAAGTTAAGAGACTTGATCTTAAAAGATAAGATGTTACACCCCGTATTTCCAGAGTATGTATGTGAGGACGTACGTACAATTGTTTAAGCCCTAATTAGGTTTAGAATGAAATTGTAAACTTTCAACGGAAAAGATTCCGAACCTTGTGAAGAAAATTCTACGTTTTTAATATTTTAACCGATTACGGATTTTTCCGAGAGACGAAATATTTTGGACCAATAGGAGGGCGACATGTGTCACCCTTAGGTGGCATGGTTGGACGAAAATGGTGGGCTAGTGGACAAGTCAAATAGTCAAGTCTTGCAAGATAATTCTTTGGGATATTGGGAGTAGGTTGGACGATTTTTGTGGGCAAGTGGGGGCTTGCCTTGGACGGTCTTTTTGGTGCTAGTGGATGGCCACATGTCTCTTTGTTGTGGGGGACATATGTTCCAATGTTGTGGTGGACATATGTCCCATTATTGTGGTGGACACTTGGTGGAAGACTCCACTCACACAAGCTACTTAATCTACACCCTCCACTTGCTTGAATCTTGGCCCTTCATTGTTCTATAAATACCCCCCCTCTAGTGCAAGATTTCTTCATCCATTAAACATTTTTCCAAGTCTCAGAACTCCCTCCCCCTTTGTAGTAGTCTCGTCCGAAACACTCTCTCCCCCTCTTAGAAGCTCTCGTCGAAATACCCCCCCCCCCCCTTGGTAGAAAAGTTGTCTTCTAGTATTGTTACTATTCCAAGATACCTTAGCCTAAATGTCACGACCCGTTCCGGGGCCCGTGACTGGTGCCTTACCGGGGCACCCAAGTAGTCATACATCAGAGTAATCAGCGGAAATATAAAGCAAGACATGAAACAGTTTATATGAGAAAACATCGCCTTTCGGCATATATATATAAACATGGTTTAGCAGTTACATCCGACACTGTACAACATGACTACAGACCTCTAAGGAAATATACAACTATGGCGGGACAGGGCCCGCCATACCTGGATCAGACAAAACTATCTACAACAGGGAGATCATACCAAAAGTAGAGCCTCCGGAAGAGATGGAGCTCCCGACACCAACGTAGAGATCCTAAGGATGCGGATCTAGCACCTGCTTGCCCTTACCTGCGGCATGAACGCAGCCCCCCGAAGGAGGTCAGTACAACAGGTACTAAGTATGTGAAACTGTAAAGTACTTAAATGAAATCATAACCCTTTTTAAAACCAGTTTACAAGTATGTATGAAGAAATCAAGGAAACCGCACATAGTGCCACATCACAAACAAGAGCAACAATAGGTAAACTGTAATAGGTCTTTTCTAGGCTGCGAATGATTCGAAGCAGGGCCACTCGCCCGTATTATCATTCTGCAAGCCTAATCCTGGACTCCCGGAGTCCGCATAGGCCACTCACATGGGCCCGCATGAGGTATAACCCCGCATCGAGGGTAGCTACTCCTCGGCATCGTCCTGGACTCGCTGTCCGCATGGCCACATAGACCGCATGAGGCATAACCCCGCATACTAACCTGGAACTCTCGTAGCTCCGCATAGGCCCCCTGGACCCGCATGAGGTATTCTCGAATCATGGTCCCAGACCGCCTGAGTCTACCCCGCATCGGAGGGCAGCTTAACCCCCGGTATCATCTCAAGAGGTGAGTGATAGTATACTAACATAACAACTTAACTTTAAACAACATAAGCACAACAAGGATACCCACCTATACAAACGTTACAAGATACTAACACACATAGCATCATATCATGTCTACCTATCAAACCATCTTATTATTCTTTTCTCAATATAAGTCTTGTTATAAACACATAGGCAAACTTGTTTCTTTTATCAATCTTAAGTGGTTATACTTACTTCCCATAAAGCTAGTATAACTCTTAAGCTTCTGTTTAAAAACCAATTAGTTCTCTTCATTAATATGATTGATGAGTCTTTTGAAATGTTTTCGATTCTTTATTATTCGAGCTTAAGCCGTGAGGCATTGCCGTAAGTATTATTCAGGCTTAAGCCGTGAGGCATTGCCGTAAGTATTATTCAGGCTTAAGTCAAAGACATTGCCATAGTTATTATCCAGTTAACACATGTACGTCTACCGTACTATATATATTGTAAAAATATCATGCTTTAGGAAGAATCACATACCTTCTCAGCGAAAACCACCTGCCAAGTTATGTCGCGCGCAGAGAGTCAGCCTATAATAGTCACAGATATCTATCAAAGACTACTCTGAAGGTCATTCTAAACAGAGGGTTCATAATTCTACGGTAAGTCGGGCAGCACTTCCCTACCCGGTGAGCTATATAAGTCTCGTGAAAACAATCCTATGTAAGTACAGATTTGATTATTCTTCTTTAAACCCTTCACTGTAATTGATTCAATTCTATTCGTGATATTCTTCTAAGTGATTAATACTTATTCTTATACTTCTACGGATGCATTCTCTAATACAAAAGAGGGTTAGGATTATTACCTCGGTAAGCCCAATAATATCCTAGAAAAGTCGCTACTGAGCAAGGTTTTGCTCTAAGTTGTATGCTCCAGAACCTTAGAAGTTCTTCACAACTTCTACTAAGTACTAAGGTATTTGGGCTAGGTATTTTGGGCATTATAACGATACAAGAAGGTAACTTTTCTACCAAGGGAGGGGTAGATTTTTGGCTAGGCTAGGGAGTATTCGGCCAAGGGCCACTTAGGCTAGAGGAAGAGGGCTTGGACGAAATGGCTAACAAGGAGAAGGGAGGATTGTCACGACTTGGAAAGTAATGTGGGGATGAAGAACTCTTCATCTTAAGGGGGGTATTTATAGGTCAAGAAGTGGCCAACCAATGGCCAAGATTAAGACAAGTGCAAGGCAAGTGTAGGGTGAGGATTAACTATACACAAATATCCTACCAACTCCTTGACTTGTGCACAAGGCACAAAAAACGTGCTCCCTATTGTTCAAATCTTCCAAATGGACGATATCAAATCCATCAATTGGAGGTTGACAAGTGTCGCCCTCCCGTTGTTCCAAAATGTTTCGTCTCTCGGAAAAATCCGCAAAAATTAGAAATGGCTTAGCCGGAATTTACCCTACGAAAGCTGTGGAAACGTTTCGTCGGAATACGATTCTTTTAGTGAGTTGTGTACAAATAAAAACGTCCAAGGCTTATCTTTAAGGCTAGACTTTGTACGTATTCCCTTACGTACATACTCTGGAAATACGGGGTATAACATTCTCCCCCCCTTAGAAACATTCGTCCCGAATGTTCCTTCCAAGACGATTATCGAAGAAGCTTAAGCGATTGTAAATGCCACACACGCCACAGAGCAACACTTGGCGAAACGATAACGAAAATTTACAAGTAGGAAAGTGAATTTACCAGGTGTGGGAATAGGTGAGGATACTTCCGTCTCATGTCCTCTCGGCTTCCCACGTCATCTCCTCCCCGAGCTCGTTCGCCACAAGACTTTGTGGAAGCCACGCCCGTCCGCAGACGCCTAACCTGACGATCGACTATCGCTATGGGAATCTCCTCATACGATAACCCCTCGGTCACCTGGACATCGTCAATCGGGTGTACCCTAGATGGATCCCCGATACATCTCCTCAGCATAGATACGTGAAAAACCGGATGCATCGCCTCCGATCGGACGGCAGATCCAACTCATAGGCAACCTTGCCTACCTCGCGGACAATGCGAAACGCCCAATGTACCTTGAAGTTTCCTTCTTCCCGAATCTCATCACACCCTTCATGGGTGACACCTTTAGGAAAACCCAATCATGAACCTCGAACTCAAGATGCCGACGACGATGATCTGCATACGACTTCTGCCGACTCTGAGCTGTCAATAGCCGCTCTCGGATAAGCTTCACCTTATCCACTGCCTGCTGTACCAAATCTGGTCCTACTAGCTGCACCTCGCCCACATCGAACCAACCTATAGGCGATCTGCACTTCCTCCCATACAAGGCCTCATAAGGCGCCATCTGAATACTGAAGTGGTAGCTATTATTATACGCGAACTCAACTAGAGGCAAATGATCCTCCCAACTACCACTGAAGTCAATAACACAGGCTCGCAGCATATCCTCGAGTGCGGATAGTGCGCTCGCTGTCCGTCGCTCGTGGATGAAATGCGACTGTGCTCACTGCGTCCCCTAAACCCTTACGGAAGGATCTCGAAGTTAGCCGAACCGGCTCTCTGCGATATGATCGAAGTAGGGACTCCATGCAGTCTGACGATCTCTCGGATGTAAAGTCTGGCATAATCCTCAGCCGAAAAAGTCGTCCTGACGGGAAGAAAGTGGGCTGATTTCACACCGTCGACGATAACCCATATAGAATCATGTCTCTCCGAGTGCGAGGTAATCCCGTGATGAAATCCATGTTGATTACCTCCCACTTCCGGTCGGGATCTCAATCGTCGCAACAAACCACCGGGCCTCGGTGCTCTACCTTCACCGCCGACAACACGCACCGAGCTACGAACTCGCAACGTCCTCTTCAAGCCATCCCACCAATACACGATCTGAGGTCGTGGTACATCTTGGTCGACCAGGATGGATAGAGTAACGCTTGTGTGCTTCCCAAGAACTGCTGCCAAGTCCTCAAACATCCGAACACACACCGCCTCAAACCTTAGCACCCCATCAGGTGCTATCTCAAAAGGACCCTTGCCCTCACGAAGAGCTGTATCACGATATCGAATCAAAGCTGGATCCTCGAACTGTTGCCTCTTCACCTCCTCGACGATGGAAGACTCGGCAACCTCACGAACTCTAACCCCACTGCTATCAGAATCAATCAAACGGACACCAAGGCTCGCTAACTGATGCAAATCACGAACCATGTCCCTCCTCTCTAGCTGCACATCTGATAGGCTCCCCATCGACCTACGACTAAGAGCATATGCCACAACATTGGCCTTCCCCGGGTGGTACAGGATATCAACATCGTAATCCTTAAGCAACTCTAACCACCGTCTCGCCGTAAGTTCGGCTCCTCTGGTGAAGATACCGGAGGCTCTTGTGGTCTGTATAAATATCCACGTGAACCCCATACAAATAGTGCCTCCAGATCTTCAAAGCGTGAATCACGGCTGCCAACTCCAAATCATGGGTGGGGTAGTTCCTCTCGTGTTTCTTCAGCTGTCGGGATGCATATGCTATAACCCTGCCATGCTGCATCAACACACATCCCAACCCGATGCCTGACGCATCACAATACCCGACATAACCATCTGGACCCTCTGGAAGAGTAAGAACGGGGGCGGTCGTCAGTCTCTCTTTCAAGAATCGAAACCTCGCCACAAGCATCACCATCGAACTTGGCCGCTTTCTCGAGTCAGCCGAGTCACTGCTGCAGAGATAGCAGCAAACTTCTCCACGAACCGCCGATAATAACTGCAAGGCCCGTAAAATCGCGAACCTCTGTCGGAGTAGTATGTCTAGGCCAAGTCCCGATCGCTCGATCTTGGCGTATCCACTCGAATGCCATCACCCGAAAATATGCCCAAGAAACGCCACTGAAGTCAACCAAAACTCACATTTGGAAAACTTGGCGTATAACTATCGGTCTGAGAAGCGTCGGCCACGATCCTCAAATGCTCGCATGCTCGCTCTGGCGAGAATAAACCAAGATATCATCAATGAACACTATCACAAACGTGTCCAAAATGGTTTGAACACTCGGTTCATCAAATCCATGAATACACGAGCATTGGTCAACCCAAAAGACATGACCAACTCATAATGCCCGCATCGTCCGAATGCGATCTAGGGACATCCACCTCTCGACACGAACGATGATAGCGACGCAGATCAATCTTGGAGAAACATCTCGCGCCCGCAATCGGTCGAACAAATCATCAATCACAGGAAGGGTATACGTTCTTAATGGTCACCTTGTTCACCGCTGTAATCAACACACGCGCGGCGTCCCGCCCTTCTTCTTCACGAACAATACGGCTTCGCGGGAAACACTGGGCCTAATGAAGCCGCTTCTCCGAGAAATCCTCACCTGGTCCTTCACTCTCTCAACTCGGCGGTGTCATTACGTATGGCGGAATGGAAATAGGCCGAGTATCCGCAATATGTCAATACAAAACTCAATCTCCCTCTCGGGAGGATACCCGAGGTCATCTGGGAACACGTCTGGGAACTCGCTGACTACGGGAACTGACTGAAAATCTGGTACCGCAGCCTCAGTATCAAACACTCGAACTAGATGGTAGATATACCCCTTCTGCACCATCTTCCTAGCCTTGAGGTAGGAAATAAACCTACCCCTCGGCGATACCGTGCTCCCCTCCCACTCAACAACCGGCTCCTCAGGAAACTGGAACCGTACTACTCTCTCTCTGCAGTCTACATTGGCATAGCAAGAAGCTAGCCAATCCATCCCCATAATCACGTCGAAGTCAATCATCTCCAACTCTATCAAGTCGGCCAGGGTCTGACGACTGTAAATGGTCACAGGACAAGCCCTATATACCCGCCGAGCTACCACCGAATCACCCACTGGCGTAGCTACCTCGAAAGGGTCTATGGACTCAGGCTCTATCCCTATCCTACTAGCAACAAGGGGAGATATATAGGATAGAGTAGAACCCGGATCTATCAAGGCATAAACATCAAACCCAGAAACTGATAAGGTACCTGTGACGACATCAGGTGAGGCCTCCTGATCCTGTCGGCTGGACAAAGCATAGATGCGGTTCTGAGGACCGCTAGAACTGGGACCCGAGCCACGACCTCTGCCGCGACCTGCTGACCCATGTGAACCCTGCCCTCCGGGGCGAGTAACTGTAGGAGATGATGAAGCGGCAACAGAACCTGAAGGCTGAGCCCTACCACCAGCGCTGCCCCCGGTCGGACAATCCCTCGCAAAGTGACCCTGCTGGCCACAACTGTAACAAGCTCCAAAAGTAGTACCACACTTCCCGTAATGGGATCCACCGCATCGGCCACACTGGGGGGGTGGTCCTGATCGGCCGCACTCGCTACTCGGGCGCCCAAGCCACGCCCTGGCCCGCCTCGAAAACTCTGCCAGGCCGAGGGCGGTGCAGAGTGCTCAGCCGGTGCCGTGGTGCGAATCTAGATCGCTGCCGAGGCCGCCACCACGATAACCACCGTAAGACCCTCCCGCCCCGGCCTTCTTCTGCTGCGTCGACCACTCGCCGACCGCGCCTCGCATCCGAGGCGTGAGCTCGCACGCGGTAATGTCCATACGGTGGAGAGAAACCCCGCACGTGACTCGGCCATATAGTCGTCTAGCCGGTGACATAGCGGTGCACCCTATCCTCCATATCTGCTACCAATCTTTGGGACATATCGAGCCAATGAATCAAACTCGACATTGTACTCCTGACGGCGTCCTCTCTCGCCTCAAGAAAAATCTATCACCCGCGCCTCCTCATCTGTGGAGGCAAGAAGTGAGTGAGGAAAGCCTCTGAGAACTCATCCCAAGTAGATGGGGACGCGTGCTCTCCCCGGGATAACTCCCATGAATCAAACCAATCGACTGCGGTATCACGCAGCCTATGTGAACCAAAGATCACGGACTCGGTCTCCGACGCCCTGATCACTCTCAAAATCCTCTGAAGCTGACGGATGAACTCCTGCGGATCATCCTCCGGCCTCGACCCATAAAACTCCGGTGGGCTACAACTCAAGAAGTCTCGTAGCCTCAAACTCTCTGCCCTCGGGTGAACAACGGGTACGGCCGAGCCGAGCCGAACTGAACCGCCGATCCGGCCTCTCGTGTCGGGCCACAACTTTAGCCAAAAGCGGGGCCATCTCCTTGTACCTAACTCCGCCCAGCCGTGGGACGAGGTGTGGGTGCTGTGGTCTCTTTGGCTGGCGGCGTCATAGAACTCGCCGTCTCTGGTATAGACTGGGCCTGAGCCCTCGTGACTCTGGGTGTCCTGCTAGCAGCTCCCTCGGCTGCCTTGCCCTTCTGGGCCCGGGTTGCCTTACGTGGAGGCATAATCAGCATACGGGGAAAGGAATACGTTAGAGGTCCAACCTATAACACGACTCTAAAGCACGATCTCGGAATGAGAAGAATGGAAACCAATCCTAAATATCCTATAGCCTCACGATTATTGGTGTGGTGCACAACACACCGAGAATCAGACTTACTAGATACGATGCTCAGACACTTTCCGAGGATTAAGCGCTCTGATACCACTTTTGTCACGACCGTTCGGGCAGTGGATCGTGCCTTACCGGCACCCAAGTAGTCATACATCGAGTAATCGGCGGAAATATAAAGCAAGACATGAAACAGTTTATATGAGAAAACATCGCTTTCTAAGATATATATATATAATCATGGTTTAGCGATTACATCCGACAATCGCACAACATGACTACAGCACTTAAGGAAATATACAACTATGGCGACAGGGCCCCGCCATACCCTGATCAGATACAAAACTATCTACAACAGGAGATCATACCAAAAGTAGAGCCTCCGGAAGAGATGGAGCTCCGACACCAACGTAGAGATCCTGAGGATGCGGATCTAGCACTGCTTGCCACCTGCGGCATGAACGCAGCCCCGAAGGAGGTCGATACAACAGTACTAATTATGTGAAAGCGTAAAGTACTTAAATGAAATCATAACCCTTTTAAAACCGTTTACAAGTATGTATGAAGAAATCAAGGAAACCGCATATAGTGCCACATCACAAACAAGAGCAACAATAGGTAAAGCGTAATAGGTCTTTTCTAGGTGCGAATGATTCGCAGGCCACTCGCCCAGATATCATTCTGCAAGCCTAATCACGACTCCGAGTCCGCATAGGCCACTCACGGGCCCGCATGAGGTATAACCCCGCGTCGAGGGTAGCTACTCCTCGGCGTCTTCTCGACTCATTGTCGCGTGGCCACATAGACCGCGTGAGGCATAACCCCGCATACTAACACGGAACTCGTAGCTCCGCATAGGCCCCCTGGACCCGCATGAGGTATTCTCGAATCATGGTCCCAGACCGCCTGAGTCTACCCCGCATCGGAGGGCAGCTTAACCCCCGGTATCATCTCAAGAGGTGAGTGATAGTATACTAACATAACAACTTAACTTTAAACAACATAAGCACAACAAGGATACTCACCTATACAAACGTTACAAGATACTAACACACATAGCATCATATCATGTCTACCTATCAAACCATCTTATTATTCTTTTCTCAATATAAGTCTTGTTATAAACACATAGGCAAACTTGTTTCTTTTATCAATCTTAAGTGGTTATACTTACTTCCCATAAAGCTAGTATAACTCTTAAGCTTCTGTTTAAAAACCAATTAGTTCTCTTCTGTTAATATGATTCAGTAGTCTTTTGAAATGTTTTCAGTTCTTTATTATTCAGGCTTAAGCCGTGAGGCATTGCCGTAAGTATTATTCAGGCTTAAGCCGTGAGGCATTGCCGTAAGTATTATTCAGGCTTAAGTCAAAGACATTGCCGTAGTTATTATCCAGTTAACACATGTACGTCACTACTATATATATTGTAAAAATATCATGCTTTAGGAAGAATCACATACCTACTCAATAAAACCACCGCCAAGTTGAATATGTCGCAGAGAGTCACCTATAATAGTCACAGATATCTATCAAAGACTACTCTGAAGGTCATTCTAAACAGGGGGTTCATAATTCTACGGTAAGTCGGGCAGCACTTCCCTACCCGGTGAGCTATATAAGTCTACTGTGAAAACAGTCCTATGTAAGTACAGTTTGATTATTCTTCCTTTAAACCCTTCTACTGTGGTAACAGTTCAATTCTATTCTGTGATATTCTTCTAAGTGATTAATACTTATTCTTATACTTCTACAGTATGCATTCTCTAATACAAAAGAGGGTTAGGATTATTACCTCGGTAAGCCCAATAATATCCTAGAAAAAGTCGCGCCTGAGCAAGGTTTTGCTCCTAAGTTGTATGCTCCAAGAACCTTAGAAGTTCTTCACAACTTCTACTAAGTACTAAGGTATTTGGGCTAGGGTATTTTGGGCATTATAACGATACAAGAAGGTAACTTTTCTACCAAGGAGGGGGTAGATTTTTGGCTAGGCTAGGCAGTATTCGGCCAAGGGCCACTTAGGCTAGAGGGGGAAGAGGGCTTGGACGAAATGGCTAACAAGGGAGAAGGGAGGATTTTCAAGACTTGGAAAGTAATTTGTGGATGAAGAACTCTTCATCTTAAGGGGGGTATTTATAGGTCAAGAAGTGGCCAACCAATGGCCAAGATTAAGACAAGTGCAAGGCAAGTGTAGGGTGAGGATTAACTATACACAAATATCCTACCAACTCCTTGACTTGTGCACAAGGCACAAAAAACGTGCTCCCTATTGTTCAAATCGTCCAAATGGACGATTTCAAGTCCATCAATTGGAGGGTGACAAGTGTCGCCCTCCGTTGGTCCAAAATGTTTCGTCTCTCGGAAAAATCCATAAAAATTAGAAATGGCATGGCGGAATTTACCTACGAAGTGTGGAAACGTTTCGTCGAAAAACGATTCTTTTAGTGAGTTGTGTACAAATAAAAACGTCCAAGGCTTATCTTTAAGGCTAGACTTTCGTACGTATTCCCTTACGTACATACTCTGGAAATACGGGGTATAACACTAAATCCCTTGTAGTATTCTAAAGTTATCCCAACATAAGAGCCCGGAAATACTACTTTATTCCTTTAGTCGCAAAAACGAAGCCCTAGAAAAATCTTCATAGCTTAGATGAAGTGTTAAGAGAAGTTGTTTAGAAACTTCTAAGGGTTGCTTGGAGCGGGTTGGAGCGCAAGGATTTGGAGCTAAACGTTGCTCAGGATCGACTTATAATCTTGGATAATTTTGGGCTTATCGAGGTAATGATCTTTGTCCCCCTATTGTAATTGGATATTACATGTTGTAGTAATGTATAATTGAGTATACTATATGTAGAATGAATATGGATAAGAATTGAACTATATTTACATAGGACTGTATTTACAGTAGACTGGTAGTATTATGGTGGAGTAGAATTGTACACGTCCGGTTAGACGTGTAACCCCCCCCCCCCGGGATTGTTGGTTTGGTAGCAGGCCTCGTTAGAGGAGGCGATGTATGTGGGTGCGGGAGGAGTCTTTGCGAATTTTCCGTAGAATAAGGAATCTTGTATCTAGAATTATTCTACGAAGAGATCTAGAGGTTGATAGACGTTTTGTGGCCTTTATAGGTTGAAGTACTACGAGTAGCGTATTCTACTTGAATGGTGGAAAAGGTGAGCAAGGTTAGAGTACTTTGGAGCGTTTTGCTTATTGTCGATAATCGTCGCGAGGTATGTGAACCTCTTCCTATCCTTTCTAGCATGATATTTGTGAAATATATTTAGTGCGGTAGACGCACGTGTGTTTAAAGGAAAGTGATTTTCCTTTTGTGCCCTTGACTTGATTCCAAAGTTAAGTGACTTGTTATGAAATATTAAGGACTTGAATTATGTTAAAAAGTTGTAAAACCTCACTCATGAGTAATGGGTGTGTGGTCTTTTAAAGAATAAAGTTATCTTGATTTCGAAAATAAGAATGGTTTTATCATTGGATTTAAAATGATAACTTGACTTATAAACAACTTGATTTTGGGAAAGGAGAAGTAACTTGATTTAAGGGTATAGGTTACTTGTTTTTAAAAGAGTAAGACCCTTGGTTTAAAAAGTATATTGCTACTTGACTTTAAAAAGGAAAAAGTGCCTTTGTTTTAAAGGAAGGTATGGTTTTGTCTTAAAAGGGTTAAAAAAAGGAAGGCACGCTTTTGTCTTAAGATTGGTTTAAAAAGAAGGTATGGAAATTGTTTTGGGTTTTACTTTGATGTCGTTTGACTTGAGTTTTAAATAATAAGAATCTTGAAGTATTTCAAAAGAGTTATGAATCATTTTTGAAAGAAAAGAAATACTTGGTTTTAAAAGCTTAAGTGTTATACTAGCTTTATGGGAAGTTAGGTATAACGACTTAAGAAAGATAAAAGGAACGGTTTACTTATTTGTTATGAAAATCTTGTATTGATTTCTGGAAAGTGTAGTAAGATGGTTTGATAAGTAAACATGTTATGATGCTACGTGTGTTAGTGTCTTGTGATGTTTGTGTAAGGGGGTTATTCTTGTTGTGCTTACGTTGTTAAATGATAAGCGTTATCGCTATTATATCACATACCCCACGACTTGTTATGATCGAGGACTTGCCACCTCGATGCGAGGAATACCTCATGCGGGTGCATGTGACCTATGCGAGCTGCGGGAGTTCGAGATTGATCATTCGGGTGTGTTATCCGTCGAGGAATGCCTCATGCGATGCAGTAACTATCTTTATGCGTGTGACTATGCGGTGCGGGAGTCGAGAGGATGCCACGGGTTAGCTACCCCGTCACGAGAATACCTCATGCGGTGCGTGTGTGACCTATGCGGACTGCGGGAGTTCCAGGATTAGGCACGCATAATGATACTATGGGCGATTGGCCTTGCTTCGATCATTAGCGGCCTAGAAAAGACCATTTACGTTATATCTATTTTGCTCTTGTTTTATGTTGTGGCACTATGTGCAGTTAAATTGGTTGTTCGTACGTATTTGTAATTGGTTTTAAAATATTATGATTTGATTTGATGCTTTCTGATTTCACATACTTGGTACTGTTATCGACCTCCTTCGGGGGGCTGCGTTCTTGCCGCAGGTAGAGGTTGTCACGACCCGTTCCGCGGCCCGTGACTGGTGCCTTACCGGGGCACCCAAGTAGTCATACATCAGAGAAATCAGCGGAAATATAAAGCAAGACATGAAACAGTTTATAAAATAAGACACAGTTAATGTGAGAAAACATCGCCTTTCGGCATATATATATAAACATGGTTTAGCGATTACATCAAACCTTTGTACAACATGACTACAGACCTCAAGGAAATATACAACTATGGCGGGACGGGCCCGCCATACCACTGCACAAAACTATCTACCAATTGGAGATCATACCCAAAAGTAGATCCTCCGGTAAAGATGGAGCTCCCGACACCAACGTAGAGATCGTAAGAATGTGGATCTAGCACTGCTGCCCTTACTGCGGCATGAGCAGCCCCGAAGGAGGTCGATACAGGTACTAAGTATATGAAGCGTAAAATACTTAAATGAAACATATCATTTTAAAAGCAGTTTTGCAAGTATGTATGAAACAACGAGAAAGCGCACATAGTGCCACATCACAAACAAGAGCGTGATAGGTAAAGCGTAATGTGTCTTTTCTGAGTGCGAATGATCGGCAGTCCAATTGCGTAGTATCACCATGCAAGCCTAATCACGGACTCCGTAGTCGCGCATAGGCCAATCACATAGGCGCATGGGTATATAACCCGCGTCGGTAGCTACTCCTCGGCGTCGCACGGACTCGTAGTCCGCGTAGCCACATGGACGCGTGAGGTATAACCCGCACACTAACCTGGAACTCCGTAGCTCGCGCAGGTCCCTTGGACCCGCATGAGGTATTCTCGAATCATGGTCCCCGGACGCGAGTCTACCCAGCGTGGAGGCGACAACCCCGGTAATATGTCAAGAGGTGAGTGATGTTACACTAACCTAACATCTTATCGTTAAACAACATAAGCACAACAAGAATACTCTTTTACACAAACGCTACAAGATACTAACACACATAGCCTCATATCATGTCTACTTATCAAACCATCTTATTATTCTTTTCACAATTCAATATAAGTTTGTTATAAACACATAGGCAAACTGTTTCTTTTATCAATCTTAAGTGGTTATACTTAACTTCCCATAAAGCTAGTATAACTCTTAAGCTTCTGTTTAAAAACCAATTAGTTCTCTTCTGTTAAAAATGATTCAGTATTCTTATGAAATGCTTTCAGATCTTTATTATTCAGGCTTAAGCCGTGAGGCATTGCGTAAGTGTTATTCAGGCTTAAGCCGTGAGGCATTGCCGTAAGTATTATTCAGGCTTAAGTCAAAGACATTGCCGTAGTTATTATTCAGTTAACACATGTACGTCTACCGTACTATATATATTTTAAAATATCATTCTTTAGGAAGAATCACATACCTTCTCAGAGAAAACCACCTTGAGTTGAATATGTGTAGAGAGTCGACTATAATAGTCACAGACATCTATCAAAGACTACTCTGAAGGTCATTCTAAACAGAGGGTTCACAATTCTATGGAAAGTTGGGCAGTACTTCCCTACCCGGTGAGCTATATAAGTCTACTGTGAAAACAGTCCTATGTAAGTACAGTTTGATTATTCTTCTTTTAAACCCTTCTACTTTGTAGTAGATTCAATTCTATTCTGATATTCTTCTAAGTATTTAATACTTATTCTAATACTACTACAGTATGTATTCTCTAATTCAAAGAGGTTAGGATTAGTTACCTCGGTAGCCCAAAAATATCCTAGATAAAGTCGCTGAGCAAGGTTTAGCTCTAAGTTGTATGCGCTCAGTAGCTCAAGAAACCTTAGAAGTTCTTCACAACTTCTACTAAGTACTAAGGGATTTGGGCTAGGGTATTTTGGGCATTATAACAATACTAGAAGACAACTTTTCTACCAAGGGAGGGGGGGTAGTGTTGGACGAAAAGAGGCTACAATGGAGAGGAGAGGATTTTCAAGACTTGGAAAGATTTGTGGATGAAGAACTCTTCATCTCTAAGGGGGTATTTATAGGTCAAGAAGTGGCCAACCAATGGCCAAGATTAAGACAAGTGCAAGGCAAGTGTAGGGTGAAGATTTACTCCACACAAATATCCTACCAACTCCTTGACTTGTGCACAAGGCACAAAAACGTGCACTTAGTTCAATTCGTCCAAATGGGCGATTTCAAGTCCACAAATTGGAGGTGCCAAGTGTCGCCCTCGTTGGTCCAAAATGTTTCGTCTCTCGGAAAAATCCATAAAAATTAGAAATGGCATAGCGGAATTTACCCTACGAAAGTGTGGAAGCGTTTGCGTCGGAAAACTATTCGTTTTGTGAGTTGTGCCCAAAAAAGCGTTTTGCCTAAACTTTAAGGCTAGACTTTTTATGCGTATTCCCTTACGTACATACTCTGAAATCAGGTATAACATTCTCCTCCTTAGAAACATTCGTCCGAATGTTCCTTCCCAAACGATTAACGATAAGATTCTTCATAACTAAAGCGATTTGCAAATGCCACACGGCCACGAACAACACTTAGCGAAGCGATAACGAAAATTTACAAGTAGGAAAGTGAATTACACGGAGGTGTGGGAATAGGTGAGATACTTCTGCCTCATGTCCTCGCCGGCTTCCCACGTCATCTCCTTCCGAGCTCGTTCCGCCACAAGACTTTGTGAAACCACGCGTCCTTGGTCAGACGCCTAACCTAACGATCGACTATCGCTATGGGAATCTCCTCATCGATAACCCGCCGGTCACACTGGACATCGTCAATCGGGTGTACCACTAGATGGATCCGATACATCTCGCCGGCATAGATACGTGAAAAACGGATGCGCCTCCGGATCGGACGGCGGATCCAACTCATAGGCAACCTTGCCTACCTGCGGACAATCGAAATGGCCCGATGTACACAGGTGAGTTTCCCTTCTTCCGAATCTCATCACACCGCCATGGGTGGCACCTTTAGGAAAACCCAATCATGAACCTCGAACTCAAGATCACGACGATGATCTGCGTCGACTTATCGACTACGGTGTCGATAGCCGCTCTCGGATAAGCTTCACCTTATCCAGCACTGCTGTACCAAATCTGGTCCCACTAGCCGCACCTCGCCCACATCGAACCAACCTATAGGCGATCTGCACTTCCTCCCATACAAGGCCTCATGGGCGCCATCTGAATCTTTGGAGTGGTAGCTATTATTATCGCGAACTCAACTAGAGGCAAATGATCCTCCCAACTACCATGAAGTCAATAACACGGGCTCGCGACATATCCTCGAGTGCGGATAGTGCGCTCTGCTGTCCGTGCATGCGTGGATGAAATGCGATGCTCGGGCTCACTGCGTCCCTAAACCCTCTGGAAGGACCTCCGAGTTAGCGTAAGCGGGCTCCACATGCGATATGATCGAAGTAGGGACCCATACGATCGGCGATCTCTCGGATGTAAAGTCGGCATAATCCTCAGAAAAAGTCATCACGGCGGGAAGAAAGTGGGCTGATTTATCGACTGTCGGCGATAACCCGTATAGAATCATGTCTCCTCCGAGTGCGAGGTAATCGTGATGAAGTCCATGTTGATTACCTCCCACTTCCGGTCGGGATCTCAATCGCTGTAACAAACCACCAGGCCTGCGGTGCTCTGCCTTCACTGCGACAACACGGGAGGCGAGCTACGAACTTCTGCAGCGTCCTCTTGAGCCATCCCACCAATACGGATCTAAGGTCGTGGTACATCTTGATCGACCACGGATGGATGAGTAATGCTTGTGTGTGCTTCCCAGAACACCTGCCGCGAAGCCTCAAACATCTGGAACACACTGACGCCCTCAAACCTTAGCACCCATCGTGCTACCTCAAAGGACCGCGCCTCACGAAGAGTTGTATCACGATATCGAATCAAAGTGGATCCTCGGTATTGCCTCTTCACCTCGCCGGCGATGGAAGACTCGACAACCTCACGAACTCTAACCCACTGCTATCGGAATCAATCAAGCGGACACCAAGGCTCGCTAAGCGATGCAAATCACGAACCATGTCCCTCTCTCTGCGCATCGATAGGCTCCCCATCGACCTCGACTAAGGCATCGCCTGACATTGGCCTTCCCGGGTGGTGCGGGATATCAACATCGTAATCCTTAAGCAACTCTAACCACCGTCTATGTCGTAAGTTCGGCTCCTACGGTGATGATAT
Organism: Przewalskia tangutica; assembly: GCA_029844215.1. NCBI lineage: Eukaryota > Viridiplantae > Streptophyta > Magnoliopsida > Solanales > Solanaceae > Przewalskia > Przewalskia tangutica. The sequence goes on from CM056720.1 coordinate 48,996,257, forward strand.
ACTAGAGCTCTTGTGGTGCAGTAAAAATATCCACGTGAACCCCATACAAATAGTGCCTCCGGATCTTGGCGTGAATCCACAGCGCGACTCAAATCATGGGTGGGGTAGTTCCTCGTGTTTCTTGGTGTCGGGATGCATATGCTATAACCCGCCATGCTTTGCATCAACACACATCCCAACGATGCTGACGCGTCACAATACGACATAACCATCTGGACCCTGCGGAAGAGTAAAGCGAGCGGTCGTCGATCTCTCTTTCGGCAGCTGGAAGCCACCGCTCACAAGCATCGATCCATCAAACTTGGCGCCACGAGTCGGCCTAGTCAATGGTGCGAGAGATAGAAGCAAACTTCTCTACGAACGCCGATAATATCCTGCAAGGCCCAAAAGCTGCGAACCTCTCGGAGTAGTATGTAGGCAAGTCATTGCCTCGATCTTGGCGTATCCACTCGAATGCCATCGGCCCCCAATATGCCCAAGCGCCATGCGAAGTCAACCAAAACTCACATTTGGAAAACTTGGCGTCAAGCTGGTCTGGAGAACTATCGGCCTGATCGCCGAGTGCTCGCGTGCTCGCTCTGGCGAGAATAAACCAAGATATCATCGATGAACACTATCACAAGCGTGTCCAAAATGGTTTGAACACTCGGTTCATCAAATCCATGAATACCGGAGCATTGGTCAACCAAAAGACATGGCCGAACTCATAATGCGTCGGGTCGAATGCGATCTGGGACATCCACCTCTCGACTTCGCGTCGATGATAGCGATCGCGAATCAATCTTGGAGAAACATCTCGCACCACGCCGGTCGAACAAATCATCAATCACGGGAAGGGTATACATTCTTAATGGTCACCTTGTTGGTGCATGTAATCACACATGCGCGGCGTCGTCCTTCTTCACGAACAATACGCGCTCCCGGGGAGAAACACTAGGCTGATGAAGCCGCTTCTCCAGCCAAATCCCTCGGTGGTCCTTGACTCTCTCAACTCGGCGGGTGCCGTTACGTATGGCGGAATGGAAATAGGCGAGTATCACGCAACATCTATACAAAACTCGATCTCCTCTCGGGAGGATGCGGTGGTCATGCAGGCTGCGTGCGGGAACTTCGACTCTGGGCGACTAAAAATCTGGTACCGCGACTTTATCAAACACCCGAGCGAGATGGTAGATATACCCGCCTGCGCATTTTCCTAGCCTTGAGGTAGGAAATAAACCTACCACAGCGTCTGGTGCTCCCCTCACTCAACAACCGGCTCGCCGGAAATTGGAACCGTACTACTCTCTCTGCGGTCTACATTGGCGTAGCAGAAGCTAGCCAATCCGTCCCATGATCACGTCGAAGTCAATCATCTCTAACTCTATCAAGTCGGCTGAGTCGACGATGTAAATAGTCACGGGACAAGCTCTATATACCCGCCGAGCTACCACTGAATCACCATGGCGTAGCTACCTCGAAAGGATCTATGGACTCGGGCTCTATCCTATCCTACTAGCAACAAGGGAGATATATGGGGCCAGTAGAACCGGATCTATCAAGGCATAAACATCAAACCAGCGATAAGGTACTGTGGCGACATCGGTGAGGCCTCACGATCTGTCGGTGGACAAAGCATAAATGTGGTTACGAGGACCGCTAGAAGCTGGACCGCGCCATGACCTCTTCGCGACACTGCGGTCCATGAGTACCTTGCCCTCCGAGGCGATGGCTGTCGAGGATGAAGAAGCCGGTGAAAGAACACGTGGTGACCCGCACCATCGCCGCCGCCGGTCGGACGGTTCCTCGCATAGTGACCTGGGCCTGGCCCATCAAACAAACTCCGTACCACAACTCGAAGTGGGATCTACCGCGTCGGCCACACCGAGGGGTGGTCGTCGGCGAGAACCTCTGCGCTGCGGATGTCGAAGTCACGGGGCCAGTGCGCCTCGAATATCTGGTGTCTTGAGGGCGGTGCGGGAGTGCTCGAGCCGGGCGTGGGGCAAATCTAGGCTCTGCTGAGGTCGCCCACGATAGCCACGCGACCTGCCGTCTAGTCTTCTGCTGCTTTGCTGTCAACCGGCGATCTCGCTCGCTCACATCCGAGCATGAGCTGCATGCGGGTAATGTCCATACGGTGAAGAGAAACACCGCATGACTCGGCCATATAGTCATCTAGCCGGTGGCGTGGCGGTGCACCTATCCTCCATAATCGCTACCAATCTTTGGGACATATCGAGCCAATGAATCAAACTCGACATTGTACTCACGGCGGTCGTCCTCTGCCTTCAACGGTAAAAATCTATCGGCCGCGCCCTCATAAACCATCTGTAGAGGCAAGAAGTGAGTGAGAAAGCCTCTGAGAACTCATCCCAAGTAGCTGGGTACGCGTGCTCTCCCCGGGATAACTCCATTGAATCAAACCAATCGATCGCGGTATCACGCGGCCGTCGAACCGAAAGGTCACGGACTCTGTCTCGAGGCCTTGATCACCCTCGCATGATCCTCAGTGGCGACGGATGAACTCCTGCGGGTCATCCTCGGCCTCGACCGTAAAACTCGCGGGCTACAACTCAAGAAATCTCGTAGTCTCAAACTATACGCCTCGGGTGCACCACGGAGTGCGGCCGAGCTGGAGCTGGAGGCTGCGCATCGGCCTCTCACCGTGTTGGGCCAACTTTGCCAATAGTGGGCCATCTCCTTGTACCTAACTCCTCGCCCAGCTATGGGACATGAGGTGTGGTGCTGTGGTCTCTTTGGGTGGCGGCGTCATAGAACTTCGCTGTCTCGGTATAGGCGGGCACGAGCCCTCGTGACTCTGGGTGTCTGCTGGCGGCTCCTCCGCTTTGCCCTTACGGGCGGGTTGCCTTACGTGGAGGCATAACTGTTACAGGAAAGGAAAGGAATACGTTAGAGGGGTCCAAACTATAACACAGATCTAAAGCACGATCTCAGAATGAGAAGAATGGAAACCAATCCTAAATATCCTATAGCCTCCTGATTATTGGTGTGGTGCACAACACACCGATAATCAAGACTCTACTAGATACGGTGCGTAGACACTTTCCGGATTAATCGCTCGATACCACTTTTGTCACGACCGTTCGGGGCGTGGATCGTGCCTTAAGGGCACCCAGTAGTCATACATCGAGAAATCAGCGGAAATATAAAGCAAGACATGAAACGATTTATAAAATAAGACACGATTAATGTGAGAAAACATCGCCTTTTCGGCGTATATATATAAACATGGTTTAGCGATTACATCCAAACCTTTGCACAACATGACTCTGAGACCTCTGAAATATACAACTATGGCGGGACGGGGCCCGCCATACCACTATCGTACAAAACTATCTACAACAGGAGATCATACCCAAAAGTAGAGCCTCGGAAAGATGGAGCTCCGACACCAACGTAGAGATCCTAAGAATGTGGATCTAGCACACTGCTTGCCACTGCTGCATGAGCGGCCCCAGAAAGTCGATCTGACAGTACTAAGTATATGAAATCGTAAAATACTTAAATGAAACATATCATTTTAAAAAGCAGTTTTGCAAGTATGTATGAAACAACGAGAAGCGCATAGTGCCACATCACAAACAAGAGCGTGATAGGTAAGCGTAGCAGTCTTTTCTAGGTGCGAATGATCAGCAGCCAATTGCCCGTAGTATCACCATGCAAGCCTAATCACGGACTCCGTAGTCGCATAGGCCAATCACATAGGCGCATGGGTATATAACCCCGCATCGGTAGCTACTCCTCGGCATCGCCCCGACTCGTAGTCCGCATGGCCACATGGACCGCATGAGGTATAACCCGCACACTAACTCGGAACTCCGTAGCTCGCATAGGTCCCTTGGACCCGCATGAGGTATTCTCGAATCACGGTCCTGCACTTTGAGTCTACCCCGCGTCGGAGGCGACAACCCCTGTAATATGTCAAGAGGTGAGTGATGTTACACTAACCTAACAGCTTATCGTTAAACAACATAAGCACAACAAGAATACTCTTTTACACAAACGCTACAAGATACTAACACACATAGCCTCATATCATGTCTACTTATCAAACCATCTTATTATTCTTTTCACAATTCAATATAAGTCTGTTATAAACATATAGGCAAACTGTTTCTTTTATCAATCTTAAGTGGTTATACTTAACTTCCCATAAAGCTAGTATAACTCTTAAGCTTCTGTTTAAAAACCAATTAGTTCTCTTCTGTTAAAAATGATTCAGTATTCTTATGAAATGCTTTCAGATCTTTATTATTCGTGCTTAAGCGTGAGGCATTGCCTTAGTAAGTGTTATTCGTGCTTAAGCGTGAGGCATTCGTAAGTATTATTCGAGCTTAAGTCAAAGACATTGCGTAGTTATTATTCAGTTAACACGTATGCGTCACCGTACTATATATATTGTAAAATATCATGCTTTAGGAAGAATCACATACCTACCGTGAAAACCACCGCCAAGTTGAATATGTCGCCTTGAGAGTCACCTATAATAGTCACGACATCTATCAAAGACTACTCAAGGTCATTCTAAACAGAGGGTTCACAATTCTATGGAAAGTTGGGCGTACTTCCCTGCAGTGAGCTATATAAGTTCATGTGAAAACAGTCTATGTAAATCTGATTTGATTATTCTTCTTTTAAACCCTTACTGTGGTAACAGTTCAATTCTATTACGTGATATTCTTCTAAGTATTTAATACTTATTCTAATACTACTACGGTATGTATTCTCTAATTCAAAGAGGTTAGGATTAGTTACCTCGGTAAGCCCAAAATATCCTAGATAAAGTCGCGTCTGAGCAAGGTTTAGCTCCTAAGTTGTGCGCTCCGTTAGACGTGTAACCCCTGGATTTTTGGTTTGGTAGCAGGCCTCGTTAGAGGAGGAGATTTATGTGGTTGCGGGGAGAGGTCTTTGCCGAATTTTCCGTAGAATAAGGAATCTTGTATCTAGAATTATTCTCTGAAGAGATCTAGAGGTTGATAGATGTTTGTGGCCTTTATAGGTTGAAGTACTACGAGTAGCGTATTCTACTTGAAGGGTGGAAAAGGCGAGCAAGGTTAGAGTACTTTGGAGCGTTTGCTTATTGTCGATAATCGTCGCGGTATGTGAACCTCTTCCTATCCTTTCTAGCATGATATTTGTGAAATATATTTAGTGCGGTAGACGCACGTGTGTTTAAAGGAAAGTGATTTTCCTTTTGTGCCCTTGACTTGATTCCAAAGTTAAGTGACTTGTTATGAAATATTAAGAACTTGAATTATGTTAAAAAGTTGTAAAACCTCACTCATGAGTAATGGGTGTGTGGTCTTTTAAAGAATAAAGTTATCTTGATTTCGAAAATAAGAATGGTTTTATCATTGGATTTAAAATGATAACTTGACTTATAAACAACTTGATTTTGGGAAAGAAGTAACTTGATTTAAGGGTATAGGTTACTTGTTTTTAAAAGAGTAAGACCCTTGGTTTAAAAAGTATATTGCTACTTGACTTTAAAAAGGAAAAAGTGCCTTTGTTTTAAAGGAAGGTATAGTTTTGTCTTAAAAGGGTTAAAAAAAGGAAGGCACGCTTTTGTCTTAAGATTGGTTTAAAAAGAAGGTATGGAAATTATTTTGGGTTTTACTTTGATGTCGTTTGACTTGAGTTTTAAATAATAAGAATCTTGAAGTATTTCAAAAGAGTTATGAATCATTTTTGAAAGAAAAGAAATACTTGGTTTTAAAAGCTTAAGTGTTATACTAGCTTTATGGGAAGTTAGGTATAACGACTTAAGAAAGATAAAAGGAACGGTTTACTTATTTGTTATGAAAATCTTGTATTGATTTCTGGAAAGTGTAGTAAGATGGTTTGATAAGTAAACATGTTATGATGCTACGTGTGTTAGTGTCTTGTGATGTTTGTGTAAGGGGGTTATTCTTGTTGTGCTTACGTTGTTAAACGATAAGCCCGTTGTACTGCTATTATATCACATACCCCCCTGACTTGTTATGATGCCGAGGACTTGCCACCCTCGATGCGAGGAATACCTCATGCGGGTCTGTGTGACCTATGCGGAGCTGCGGGAGTTCCAGGATTGATCATTCCGGGTGTGTTATCCCGATGCGAGGAATGCCTCATGCGGTCTGTGTGACTATGCGGACTGCGGGAGTCCAGGAGGATGTCGCGGGTTAGCTGCCCCCGATGCGAGGAATACCTCATGCGGGTCTGTGTGTGACCTATGCGGACTGCGGGAGTTCCAGGATTAGGCACGCATAATGATACTATGGGCGATTGGCCTTGCTTCGATCATTAGCGGCCTAGAAAAGACCAGTTACGTTATATCTATTTTGCTCTTGTTTTATGTTGTGGCACTATGTGCAGTTAAATTGGTTGTTCGTACGTATTTGTAATTGGTTTTAAAATATTATGATTTAATTTCAGTACTTTACAGTTTCATATACTTGGTACTGTTATCGACCTCCTTCGGAAGTGTGTTCATCGCCGCAGTAAAGGTACACGATCGTCGATCCTCGCTCATAGGATCACGGTTGAGTTTTGGGAAGCTCCGTTTCTCGGAGGCTTATCTTTAGTATAGTCCCGTCGTTGTAGGTACTTACATTCGGGGTATGGCGTGAGCCACTGTCCGTCGTTGTTTTTATAACATTCTTAGAAGTGCAGAATGCTGTTGTGGCGAGTTTGTAAAGGGATGTATTCGGGTTCAAGTTTTATTTATATATTCGTAAAGGTAACCGTTTTGGTTGCCTGTTTTCTTATTTCATTATTGTATATCTTGTTTCATGTGTATGTTTTATTTCGCTGATTTTCTCGATGTTGTATCACTAGGGTGCCGGTAAGGCACCATCGCGGGCGGTCGGTCGTTGTCACGACGCGAATCGGGCTCGTGATCGTGCCTTACCCCGCACCCTAGTGATACAACATCGAGAAAATCGGAAATAACATGAACATGAAATGAGAGATATTATAAATAAGCAGGCAACAAAGCGATTTGCCTTTCAACATATATATATAAGCGTTTGAGCGATTACAATCCTTACAACCGCCCGCGGTGCTCTGCACTTAAGATTTTTACTACAACTATGACGGGACAGGGCCCCGCCATACCCCTGAATGTACAAGAACCTACAGACATCATGGTAACATACCAAAGATAAGCCTCCGAAGGAACGGAGCTTCCCAATACGCTGAAAGGTGATCCTAAGCGAGGATCGACGGTGATGTACTTACTGCGGCGCATGAACGCGGCCCCAGTCGTGGCAGTACAAAGTATGTGGCGTAAATCAGAATATCAGAAATGAAATCATAATAGTCTATATAAAGCGGGAGACATGTATGATAACCAAACTACGGACACACATATAACGCTTATATCAAGTCGGTCTCACGCCTCCGGTCATTTACTCAAATATAATTATGGGTCTCACGCCACCACATCGGTCATGCGTGGAATACCTTCTCCACTGCGGCGATCTATGATATGATAACATCGAGAAGTACACTGAACACCAAGACCTACGATGCCAAAGCCGTAATAACAATACAATACAACCAAACCACGGTCGACACGGCAAGTGCGAGAGCCGACTACGGATACCAAGGCGGTCACGTGGCGACCGGGAGCAAATCTGGTCGACCACCAGTACCAAGGCCGTATCACGAGACTTCATCACTACACCGAGCGGGGCAAGTGCGAGGGCTAACTACCGGTACGAGGCCGAATCAGCCACGAGGCGGGGCAAGTCTGAAGCCACCACGGTACCAGGCCGAACAGTAGAACCCTCGTGGAGAGCTAGTCCATGGAATAACACTATCAGCGGGAGCATACGTGGAATTTTCCGTCTGCAGATGCGTCAAGTAAGTCCTCAACAAGTCAACCGGCCCTTCATTGAGAGACGCGGTAATATAGAACACAATTCTTGCATAACAAAGGCTATCACAACAAGCATAGGCAAGTTACGCAACAACAAGCATAGGCAAGTTACACAACAACAAGCATAGGAAAGTTATACACAACTCAAGGTACTTTCATTTTATGTCAAAGTCCGGGTTTTAATCCTAAAGTACTACGTACGTTAAGTTCCTTTTAAAGATCCATTCCCTTTTATAAAAGTCACCCGATACCCGTAGTAAAAAATAGAGTGACTTATCTCTTTTAAGTAAACCAAAACAACTTCCATACTATCCTTTTTAAAACAAAATTAAGGCAACACCATGCCTTCTTTTTAGACCAAAACACTTCTCTTTATTTTAAGTCAAGTTACCACATTAAAACCAATGATAAAACCCTTCTTTTGTTTTCATAAAGTCGTTATAACTAACTTCCCATAAAGCTGTTATAACACTTTATGGTTTAAACCAATTTAAGATAACACAATGCCTTTCTTTTCCTAAAGTTCGGTTTTCCTAATTTCAAGTATTCACGTTTCTTATTTTAGAAAGGTTTTGTAGTTCATAGTCTTATTCATTTAAGAATATAATTCTCTTTTAAACAAACTGATAAACATATGCCTTATATGAGAGTAGGTTATTCTTGTTCATAATCAATCTTATTAAGCAGCCATGATCTAGGAAATGTAATATCATTTTGTCTCATCTTAGCTTCTATGCAGATGGAGGTTTCTACTGGTTTTAATAATACTTCATTATTCAATACATTTCCCTTTATTAGCGCTGCAGTGGATTGTCGATACACATTCGATTTCAAATCGATGAAACATTATTCTTTAGAAACCAAGTACTCATTACTCACGAATGAGGTTTCATACATCTTACCACTTTCAAATCGATTAATTAAGTTAAGTCTCTTAACTTCTAAAATCAGTAAACCATTTTCTTTACCTCTCTTAAGACGTTATACCTAACTTCCCATAAAGCTAGTATAACTCTTATGTTTTCAAAACCAAGTATTACTCTTCTGTTAAAGATGATTCAGCATTCTTTTGAAATACTTCAAGATTCTTTACTATTACATAACAAGTCAGTTATAAGTCAAATCAGTTACCTTTTTAAAACCACAAAGCATTTCCTTACCTACATAAAGCTGTTATAACCAACTTCCCATAAAGCTGTTATAACACTTTATGTTTTAAACCAATCAAATACATTTAGCACATGTACGTCTACCGTACTACATAGTTACCCACATATCATGCTAGAAAAGATAGGAAGAGGTCCACATACCTCGCGACGATTATCGACTAATAGCAAAACGCTCCAAGTACCTCAAACCGTCGGCTACACCTTAAGCCAAGTAGACCACGCCACACGTAGTATTTCAACCTATAGAGGCCACAAGGCGCCTATTAACATCTTAGATCTCAATGTAGAATATCTTACAGAAAATTCGGCAGCCTCCCCCACTGCAGCGGCGTAAATCTCTCCTCTATCTGGGCACGCTAACAGCCAACAACTCCTAGAGGGTTTGCGCCTAACCTGGCGTGTACAATTCTACTACACAGAATGCTACACAAGTCTCATGTCTGATCTATGTAATTACGATTCGATTCTCTTCTTTAAATTCAGGCTTAAGTCGCAAGACATTGCCGTAAGTATTATTCAGGCTTAAGTCAAAAGACATTGCCGCACAATTATGTTCAGTTCTATATATAGTATACTTCAACTATATATTCCTACAACATGTAATTTCCAATTACAATAGAAGGTCAAGAGTGATTACCTCGATAAGCCCAAAATTATCCAAGTTATATGTCGATCCTGAACAACGTTTAGCTCCTACTCGGTGCTCGATCCGCTCCAAACAACCCTTAGAAGTTCTACGCAACTTCTACTTAAACACTTCAACCGACTATGAAGGTTTTCCTTAGAGTTTCGTTTTTGTGACTGAGGGAAGTATAATAGTATTTTCTGGGCTTTTATAAGTGTAACCTTGGGAATACTACAAGGTATTTGGGCCAAGGTATTTGGGCATTATAACAATACTTGGAGAGTATTTCTATACCACAAAAGGGGGGTATTTATACGAGACAACTAGGCTAGGGGTACCCACTACTAACCACTACAAAGGGGAGGAATCTTTCGGCCAAAGGGCCTTCTCAAAGGGGAGGGGTGTGGTGGACGAAAGAACAAGAGGAGGGAGTATTTTGAGACTTAGATAGATTGCTCAGTGAGGATGAAGAAAGTCTTCAACTTAGAGGGTATTTATAGGTCAAGTGAAGGCCAACCAATGGCCAAGATGAAGACAATTGCATAGCAAGTGTAAGGCCAAGATTTAGCCATGTGCTACCTTATCCATATACACAAAATATCCAACATAACCCTAGACCAACATTTCAAAACAAAAAGCGTGCAATGGTCTAGCTTTGCCGTCCACTTGCTTCCAATGCGAGGTGACACTTGTCACCCTCCGTTGGTCCAAAATGTTTCCTCTCGGAAAAATCCATAAAAATTATTAATGACATAGCCGGAATTTTCCCTACGTAGTCGTGGAAACGTTTCGTCGGAAAACGACTCTTTTCGGCACTTGTGCCCAATTTCGAACCTTGCCTAATCTTAAGGCTCAAATTATTATACGTACGCCCTTACGTACATACTCTGGAAATACGGAGTATAACATTCTCCCCTCCTTAGAAACATTCGTCCCGAATGTTCCTTCTCAAGACGGATAACGATAAAGTTCTTCTAACAAGTTTCCAATGCCACACCGACTACCTAAATAACACGTTCTCTTCCTTCCTTACTCGTCGTGCCCTTCTCGAACACCGAACTCTTCTAGTATACGTACCACACTTCATCATCGCTCTGATTCCCAAAACTTTGGAGTCACCACCTCCAAACTTGGTCATCTTACTAGCTTCACTTCTCTCTAAGGCCATTCCCGGCCTTCACGATCCGCTTCTGGTCGAACATAACCACGAACTCATACGACGATCATCTAAACTTGGGCCTAGCACCCTCGTGACCCTACCACCTGGCGGGACCTACCTCGATCTGACCCCACCTCATTCCGGGCTACGGGTTGACACGCAACACGTCCTCAACCCGAGCCTCTGTCACGCTGACTCTCTCGTTTCTCGATCCGGAACAATCTTACCTATACAGGTCATGAAAGCTACCACTTCCATTTACACCACCCAAGGAAATTTTTCCACAATTACACCACGCATACTTACACATTCTGACAAAGATCCCCCGCAAAATCTTGTACTCAAGATGGCCTTACATCTAAGGTCTCAACTGTAATATTCTAAGGTTCATCACTTTCTCACCCCCAGGCTTACCCTTTTTACCAACCAGGTTTCTAAATCACATTTTAGCGCAAAGCTATCCGAACATAACACTAAACACATCATCAACATCAATACATATAAGTCTCTAGAGGGTTAAGGATATACCTGAAAATAGGCGGTTCAAAGGACCGCTAAAACTGGAACTCCCGCGACCTCTGGGGCTGCCGGTGTGCGAACATCTGCTGGCTATGGAAGGTGAAGAACCCGCTCACTAGTAGTCAGGCTATCCTACCAGCTACCCACGGTCGGACAGTCTCTTGCGGATGGCCGCAAGAATAACAATCTCCCAAGTCGACGACACTCTCCCTTATGAAGTTTTCCACGCCACACCGAGACAAGTGGCAACCTCATCCGCGAGCACTCACTCTCCCGAAAATCTAAAACCAGGAGCCCCGACCGCTCTGAATATCCCAAAGGTCCCGGCGTGGAGGACCACTCAGACTTGGTGGAGGCGCATAATCGCGGCTCATCGAGGCGGTCCGCCTCGAAAGTCACCAAAGGACCACGATGTTACGGCCCTCTTCTGCGACCACGGTCATTCGCCGATTTATCCGCTCCTCACATCCAAGTGCATACGCCTACAGCGGCAATGTCCATGCGGTGAAGAGCTACACCCGAACAACTCTCGGCTAGGTGATCATCGAGCCCTGTAACATATCGGTGCACTCGATCCTCCATACTAGCTACCAACGAGGGGACGTACAGGGCCAATGAGTCGAACTCCACATTGTACTCCCGAACCGTCGCTGCTTACGCGCACACCAAAAATTTGTCGGCGAGCCCTCCTCATCCGTGGAGGCAAGAAATGTGCAAGAAAGGCCTCTGAGAACTCGTCCCATAAAGCTGGAAGTGCATGGTCTCCCCGGGACAGCTCCCACGAATCAAACCAGTCGACTGCGGTATCACGCAGCCGATGCGAACCTAGGACCACCGACTCGGTCTCCGATGCCTTGATCACTCTCATGATCCGCTGCAACTATCGGATGAACTCATGCGGATCATCCTCAGGTCTCGACCCATAAAACTCTGGCGGTCTACAACTCGTAAAATCCGTAGCCTCGAACTATCGATCTAGGGTGAACCACTGGTGCTCCTAACTGCGTCGGCCTATCCTCAAGTCTCGCCTGACTCGCCATTAATCGGGCCACTCCTTGTAACTCATCTCTCTCTGCTCCCGGTGCGGATCGAGGCTCGTGTGTGGTCTCTGCCGCTCTACTCGCACTCCTCTGTCTTGCCGCCAGGCCGGGTTGCCTTACGGAGGCATAATCGTAAAAGCGGTATGTCGGAGGGTCAATCTTATTACACGGCTAAGGCACGATCTCGTAATGAGAAGAATGGAAACCAACCTAAATGTCCTGCACCTCACGATTATAGATGTGGTGCATAACACACCGATAATCAAGACTCTACTAGACACGATGCAGTAGACACTTTCCGAGGACTAATCGCTCGATACCACTTTTGTCACGACGCGAATCCGGGCGTGGTCGTGTCTTACCCTGGCCACCCTAGTGATACAACATCGAGAAAATCGCGGAAATAAAACATGAACATGAAATGAGAGATATTATAAATAAACAAGCCAACCAAAGCAGTGCTTTTCAACATATATATATATAAACGTTTGAACGATTACAATCCTTACAACCACGCTTGCGATTACTCACAGATCTCTAAGATTTTTACTACAACTATGACGGACGGGGCCCGCCATACCACGAATGTACAAGAACCTACGCACATCGTGGTAACATACCAAAGATAAGCCTCAAGGAACGGAGCTTCCCAATACGCTGAAGGTGATCCTAAGCGGGGATCGACAATACGATGTACTTACTGCGGCATGAGCGGCCGAAGGAGTCGATACAACAGTACAGTATGTGGCGTAAATCAGTAAATGAAATCATAATAGTCTATATAAAGCGGGAGACATGTATGATACCAAACTACGATACACATATAACGATTATATCAAGTCGTGGTCTCACGCCTCGGTCATTTACTCAAATATAATTATGGGTCTCACGCCCACCACATCAGTCATGCCCGTGGAATACCTTCCTCACTGCCGGCAGTATATGATATGATAACATCGAGAAGTACACCTGAACACCAAGACCTACCTGATGCCAAAGCCGTAATAACAATACAATACAACCAAACCACGAAGCTGACACGGGGCAAGTGCGAGAGCCGACTACCAGATACCAAGGCGGTCCACGTGGCGGCGGGGCAAGTACTGGTGACCACCAGTACCAGGCGTATCACGAGACTTCGTCACTACACTGAACGGGGCAAGTGCGAGGGCTAACTACCAGGTACCAAGGCCGAATCAGCCACGAGACGGGGCAAGTACGAAAGCCGACCACCAGGTACCAAGGCCGAACAGTAAGAACCCTCATGGAGAGCTAGTCCATGGAATAACACTATCAACAGGAGCATACCCGTGGAATTTTCCGTCACTGCCGGTACGTCCAAGTAAGTCCTCAACAAGTCAACCGGCCCTTCATTGAGAGACGCGGTAATATAGAACACAATTCTTGCATAACAAAGGCTATCACAACAAGCATAGGCAAGTTACGCAACAACAAGCATAGGCAAGTTACACAACAACAAGCATAGGCAAGTTATACACAACTCAAGGTACTTTCATTTTATGTCAAAGTCCGGGTTTTAATCCTAAAGTACTACGTACGTTAAGTTCCTTTTAAAGATCCATTCCCTTTTATAAAAGTCACCCGATACCCGTAGTAAAAAATAGAGTGACTTATCTCTTTTAAGTAAACCAAAACAACTTCCATACTATCCTTTTTAAAACCAAATTAAGGCAACACCATGCCTTCTTTTTAGACCAAAACACTTCTCTTTTTTTTAAGTCAAGTTACCACATTAAAACCAATGATAAAACCCTTCTTTTGTTTTCATAAAGTCGTTATAACTAACTTCCCATAAAGCTGTTATAACACTTTATGGTTTAAACCAATTTAAGATAACACAATGCCTTTCTTTTCCCTAAAGTTCCAGTTTGCCTAATTTCAAGTATTCACGTTTCTTATTTTAGAAAGGTTTTGTAGTTCATAGTCTTATTCATTTAAGAATATAATTCTCTTTTAAACAAACTGATAAACATATGCCTTATATGAGTAGGTTATTCTTGTTCATAATCAATCTTATTAAGCGACCATGATCTAGGAAATGTAATATCATTTTGTCTCATCTTAGCTTCTATGCAGATGGAGGTTTCTCTTGGTTTTAATAATACTTCATTATTCAATACATTTCCCTTTATTAGCGCTAAATGGATTGTCGATACACATTACGATTTCAAATCGGAAACATTATTCTTTAGAAACCAAGTACTCATTACTCACGAATGAGGTTTCATACATCTTACCACTTTCAAATCGATTAATTAAGTTAAGTCTCTTAACTTCTAAAATCGATAAACCATTTTCTTTACCTCTCTTAAGACGTTATACCTAACTTCCCATAAAGCTAGTATAACTCTTATGTTTTCAAAACCAAGTATTACTCTTCATTAAAGATGATTCAAAGATTCTTTTGAAATACTTCAAGATTCTTTACTATTACATAACAAGTCGGTTATAAGTCAAATCGTTACCTTTTAAAACCACAAAGCATTTCCTTACCTACATAAAGTCGTTATAACACTTCCCATAAAGTGTTATAACACTTTATGTTTAAACCAATCAAATACATTTAGCACATGTACGTCTACCGTACTACATAGTTACCCACATATCATGCTAGAAAAGATAGGAAGAGGTCCACATACCTCGCGACGATTATCGACTAATAGCAAAACGCTCCAAGTACCTCAAACCGTCGGCTACACCTTAAGTCAAGTAGACCACGCCACACGTAGTATTTCAACCTATAGAGGCCACAAGGCGCCTATTAACATCTTAGATCTCAATGTAGAATATCTTACAGAAAATTCGGCAGATCCTCTCCCGCAACAACAGAAATCTCCTCTCTATCGGGGCTCGCTAACGTGCCAACAACCGCTTGAGAGGGGTTTGCACGTCTAACCGGACGTGTACAATTCTACTACACAGCAATGCTACACAAGTCTCATCAGAATACACCCTATGTAATTACAGATTCTCTTCTTTAAATTCAGCTTAAGTCGCAAGACATTGCCGTAAGTATTATTCAGGCTTAAGTCAAAAGACATTGCCGCACAATTATGTTCAGTTCTATATATAGTATACTTCAACTATATATTCCTACAACATGTAATTTCCAATTACAATAGAAGGTCAAGAGTGATTACCTCGATAAGCCCAAAATTATCCAAGTTATATGTCGATCCTGAACAACGTGTAGCTCCTACTCCGTGCTCCAACCGCTCCAAACAACCCTTAGAAGTTCTATAACTTACTTAAACACTTCAACCGGCTATGAAGGTTTTCCTTAGGGTTTCGTTTTTGTGATCGAGGGAAGTATAATAGTATTTTCTGGCTTTTATAAGTGTAACTCGGGAATACTACAAGGTATTTGGGGCCAAGGTATTTGGGCATTATAACAATACTTGAGAGTATTTCTATACCACAAAAGGGGTATTTATACGAGACAACTAGGCTAGGGGTACCCACTGCTAACCACTACAGTGGAGGAAGCTTTCGCCAAAGGGCCTTCTCAAAGGGAGGGGTGTGATGGACGAAAGAACAAGAGGGAGGGAGTATTTTGAGACTTAGATAGATTGCTCAAGTGAGGATGAAGAAAGTCTTCAACTTAGAGGGGTATTTATAGGTCAAGTGAAGGCCAACCAATGGCCAAGATGAAGACAAGTGCATAGCAAGTGTAAGGCCAAGATTTAGCCATGTGCTACCTTATCCATCTACACAAAATATCCTACCTAACCCTTGACCAAAATTTCAACACAAAAAACGTGCCAATGGTCTAGCTTTGCCGTCCACTTGCTTCCAATGTGAGGGTGACACTTGTCACCCTCCCGTTGGTCCAAAATGTTTCGTCTCTCGGAAAAATCCGCAAAAATTATTAATGACATAGCCGGAATTTTCCCTACGTAAGCTGTGGAAACGTTTCGTCGGAAAATGACTCTTTTCGGCACTTGTGCCCAATTTCGAACCTTGCCTAATCTTAAGGCTCAAATTATTATACGTACGCGCTTACGTACATACTCTGGAAATACGGGGTATAACAGTCGTGACATAAGAGACTTGACTTAATTTAATTAATATGAATTTTGTTAAAAATTGTGAAACCTCATTCGTGAGTAATGAGTACTTGGTTTTTAAAAGGAATAATATTTTACTGATTTCAGAAATCAGAATAAGTATCGAACGAACCACTGCATCGTTAATATAGGGAAATGTATTGACTAATTAAGTATTATTAAAACCAGTAGAAACCTCCATCTGCATAGAAGCTAAGATGAGACAAAATGATATTACATTTCCTAGATCATGGCTGCTTTAATAAGATTGATTTTGAACAAGAATAACCTACTCACATATAAGACATATGTTTCTCAAATTGTTTAAAAGAGAATTATATTCTTAAGTGATTAAGACTATGAACTACGAAACCTTTCGAAAATGAGAAACTTGAGTATTTGAAATTAGGCAAACTTGAACGTTTGGAAAAGAATGTTGTTACTTGATTTTACAAAGGGAAGTATTTTTGGTTTACTTAAAAATATAGTCACTCTATTTTTATACTACGGGTATTGTGTGACTTTTGTGAAAGAAACGGATCATTTAAAAAGTTAATGTATGAAGTACTTTGGGGATAAAAACCCGAACTTGTTAACATAAAGTAGAAAGTACCTTGTGTGAATAACTTGACTATGTTGGTTTTTGATAACCTTGTAATACTTTCTTGTTGGTTTGATAAATAAACATGTTAGGATGCTACGTGTGTTAGTGTCTTGTAATGTTGTGTAAGGGGGTTTCCCTTGATTGTGCTTATGTTGTTTAACGATAAGCTGTTATGTTAGTATTATATCACTCACCTTGACTTGATCCCGGGTTAAGTCGCCTCCGACGCGGTAGACTCAGCGATGCAGGACCATGATTCGAGAATACCTCATGCGGGTCCAGGGACCTATGCGAGCTACGAGTTCCGTGTTAGTGCGGCCTATATGGTCATGCGGTCTATGTGGCCATGCGGATCGCGAGTCCAGATCGATGCCGGGAGTAGCTACCTCGATGCGGGAATACCTCACGCGCCTATGTGAGTGGCCTATGCGAGTCGCGGAGTTCCAGGACTAGACGCGCACATTTGATATCGCGCGAGTGGCGGCCGATCATGTGGCGGTTCAGACAGATCTCGTGATACGATTTATGACTCGTTGGTACCGTGGTATTAGTAGTCGGCTATGCCTTCGCATTTACCCCAGACGGCTTTATTATGACACGTGGGACTCGTGTTCATGTGTATTCCTTGGTGCTTTTATATCATAGATCGCCAGCTGAGGAAGGTATTCCACGCATGATTGATGTTGTGGGCGTGAGACCCATAGTTATATTTGAGTGATGACTTTGAGGCGTGAGTCCACGACTTGACATGATCGCTATATTATTGTGAATCGTAGTTTGGTTATCATACATGTCTCCCGCTTTATATAGACTACTATGATTTCATTTACTGATTTTTAGTTTCACATACTTGGTACTGTTAGATCGACCTCCTTGGGGCCGTTCATGCCGCAGTAGAGGTACACCGCCGTTGATCCCCGCCTTAGGATCACAGCTGCGTTCGGGAAGCTCCGTTTCTTCGGAGGCTTATCTTTGGTATAGTCCCCTGTCGTTGTAGGTACTTACATTTAGGGGTATGGCGGGGCCCTGTCCCGCCATTGTTGTTATATCATTCTTAGAGGTATGTAGTACTGTTGTGGGCAGAGTTTGTAAAAGGGATGTAACTGTTCGGTTTCATGTTTTTATATATGCCGAAAGGCAATTTTTCTCAGATAACTGTTTCACACTTCATGTTATTTCATGTCTTGTTTTATATTCCGCTGATTACTCTGATGTATGTCTACTTGGGTGCCCGGGGTAAGGCACCAGTCACGGGCCCGGGTTCGGGTCGTGACAATTTGGAGAAGCATAAAAGATTGGTTGGGTATTAGAAGAGAGATGACAACTGTTGAAAGCTCCCTTAAGTGGATTAAGAAAGATCACCGCGGGACAAGCATCCGAGCCAAAACTATTTTGCTTACTTTTTGCATTGTGGTCTATGAGATTTGGAGGGCAAGAAACACATTGCTCTTTGAAGGCACATGCTTTCTGGCGGAAGAGGTCATTGCAAGAATCAAAACTACATCTTATAGAGTTCTCTATGATTTTATCCCTTCTTGTAATGGCACCATTTGAGTGACCACTCCTCCCCTCCCTCTCTTCTTGTTTACATTACGTTGAGGCTTGAGATACCTCAACGACTGATTGTAGCCACTTTCCTTTTGTTATTAGTAATAAAATTTGTATTTACCTGAAAAAAAGTCTCTTATCTTTTAAAATCAAGTCGTTTACCTTTCAAAATCAAATCTTTCTTTTATCTTCATAAAGTCGTTATAACTAACTTCCCATAAAGCCATTATAACACTTTATGTTTTAAACAAACAAAATTCATTTCACACACGTACGTCTACCGTACTATATAGTTCACAACAATCATGCTCAAGAGTATAGGAAGAATCACATACCTCTTCGGCTTAATCCACAAGCCAAGTTGAGTATGTCGCGCGTAGAAAATCCACCTATAATAACCACAATATATCTATCAATCTCTAGTTCTCTTCGTAGCATAATCTAAGTAAACAGTTCCTTATTCTACGGAAAATTCGGCAGCACCTCCCCCCCACAATCACATAAATAACCTCCCCCTAACAAGGCCTGCTACCAAGCCAACAACTCCAAGGGGATTACACGTCTAACCGCACGTGTTTAATTCTGCTTCACAATAATACTACACAAGTCTACTGTAAATACAATCCAATGTAAATACAGTTCAATCCTTTATAATCATCCTTCCAATATACCTTATACTCAATTCTAAACTACTACAATATGTAATATCCAATTACAATAGGGGGACATAGATCATTACCTCGATAAGCCCAAAATTTATCCAAGATTATAAGTCGATCCTGAGCAACGTTTAGCTCTAATTCCTTACGCTCCAACCCGCTCCAAGCAACCCTTAGAAGTTTCTAAACAACTTTTCTTAACACTTCAACCAAGCTATGAAGATTTCTCTAGGGTTTCATTTTGCGACTATTGGAATAAAGTGGTATTTTCGGGCTCCTAGTATTGAAATAACTTTGGAATACTACTAGGGATACTAGGCTAAGGTATTTGGGATTATACAACAATACTTAGAGTATTTTCTACACAAGTAGGGGGGTGGACGAAAGCAACTACAAAGGGAGGGGATATTTTTGCCTTGGAAAGCTTAAGTGTGGGATGAAATTTGTCTTCAACTTTGTCACGACCCGACCCCGGGCCCGCGACTGGTGCCCTACCTGGGCACCTCTTTCGGTATACATCAGAGAATAGCAGCGGAACATACACAACTGTTAAAAACTTAAACATAAAATAACAACAGGCTAGCCGATAAGGCCACATTTCATAAACCATACAAATAAAACAGTACATTTTTTTCTTACAACCCAATCCACAAATGTGACTACAGACCTCTAAGAATAACAACTCTGGCGGGACAGGGCCCCGCCATACCCCTGAATGTACAACAACCGACCATACCAGGGATTAGCCTCCGGAATAAAGGGGCTTCTCAACAGCTGAACAGTGATCCTAAGAGCGAGGATCAGCAACATGTACTCTACCTGCGGCATGAACGCAGCCCCGGGAGGTCAAGACAACATGTACCAAATATGTGAAACAGAAATGCGTAATGAAATCATAAGTCTAAAATAAAACTGGAGACAGGTATGATAACTCAATTAACAGTACACAGTGCCTTACTAACAATGAGAGTAAATAGTAGTATACTTACAATATAAAATAGGAATCTCACGATCAATGCAGGACCACCCGCCTGCAGTATCATTAAGCAATCCTACACCTGGGACTATTTCACCCGCATAGGTCGTGTGGACCCGCATGAGTTATTCCTCGCATGGGACTATTTCACCCGCATAAGCCCTTACGGACTCGCATGAGGTATTCCAAGTTTGGTCGGGGAATGGCCTTAAAGGAATTTGAGGCTAGTAAGATGACCAAGTTTGGAGGTAGTGACACCAGAAGTTTTAGAAACTGAATTATGGTACGTATACTAGAAGAGTTCAATTGTTCGAGAAGGGTACGACGAGTAAGGAAGGAAGAGAACATGTGTTATTTTGTGGCCAAGTGTGGCGTTGGCAACTTGTTAGAGGAACTTTATCGTTATCCGTCTTGAGAAGGAACATTCGGGACGAATGTTTCTAAGGAGGGGAGAATGTTATACCCCGTATTTCCAGAGTATGTACGTGAGGGCGTACGTACAAAAGTTTAAGAATTAAAGAAGACTAAGTGGCGAAATTTTGTTCACAAGTACCGAAAAGAATCGTTTTTCGACGAAACGTTTTGCAAGACTTGCGAAGGGAAAAATACGGCTATATCATTTATAATTTTTGCGGATTTTTCCGAGAGACGAAACATTTTGGACCAACGGGAGGGTGACATGTGTCACCCTCATATTGGACGTGAGGTTGGGCGGCAAGTGGACGAAAGGGTGGGTCAAAGTTGGTAGGATATTTTGTGTAGTTGGTGTGGTAGATGGATAAGGTGCACTTGGATGAATCCTAGCCCTACACTTGCATAGCACTTGGCTTGATCTTGGCCATTGGTTGGCCATTGGTTGGCCTATAAATACTCCCCTAAGTTGAAGACTTTCTTCATCCCTAAATATTTTCTAAGTGTTAAAATCCTCCCCCCCTCTTAGTGAGAGTTCTCGTCCAAGAGCCTACCCCTCCCCCCCTTGAGAAAGCTTTGGCCGAGAGGGTCCCCCCCCCCTTTGTAGTGTTCTAGCCGAGGGGTACCCCCCCTAGCCTAGTTGTTTTCGAGAAATACCCCTCCCCCTTTGTGGTATAGAAATACTCTTCAAGTATTGTTATAATGCCCTAAATACCTTAGCCCATATACCTTGTAGTACTTTCCAAAGTTACCTCTATACGTAGAGCCCGGAAATACTATTATACTTTCCCTCAGTCACAAAAACGAAACCCTAAGGAAAACCTTCATAGTCGGTTGAAGTGTTAAGTAGAAGTTGCGTAGAACTTCTAAGGGTTGTTTGGAGCGGGTTGGAGCGCCCAGAGTAGGAGCTAAACGTCGCTCAGGATCGACATTTTTACTTGGATAATTTTGGGCTTATCGAGGTAAATACTACTGTCCTTCTATTGTAATTGGGAATTACATACTGTAGTAGTATTGAAATGAATATAAGATACATAGAAGAGATTTGAACTGTAATAGAAGGATATTACAGTAAAGACTTGAACTGAAATCACATCAGAAGAATATAGGTAGAAGATTAAACTGTACTTACATAGGACTGTATTTACAGTAGACTTATAACCTTTATTGGTTGAATGTTCTGCAAGTAGCATGTACTACTTGGAAGGTGGACAAGGCTAGCCGGGTTATAGCCGTGGAGCGTTTTGCTTATAGTCGATAATCGTCGCGAGGTATGTGATTCTTCCTATACTCTTGAGCATGAAGTATTTTAAAAGAATATATATAGTACGGTAGACGTACGTGTGGCAATGTCTTTTGACTTAAGCCTGAATAATATATATATATAGTATGGTAGACGTACGTGTGCTAACTGAATATAATTGTACGGCAATGTCTTTTGACTTAAGCCTGAATAATAAGAATCTTGAAGTATTTTAACGGAATATATATATAGTACGGTAGACGTACGTGTGGCAATGTCTTTTGACTTAAGCCTGAATAATAAGAATCTTGAAATATTTTAAAGGAATATATATATAGTACGGTAGACGTACGTGTGTTAACTGAATGTAGTGTTACGGCAATGTCTTTTGACTTAAGCCTGAATAATAAAGAATCTTGAAGTATTTCAAAAGATTAAGAAACCGTTTTGAAAGAAGAGTAATACTTGGTTTTGAAAACATAAGAGTTATACTAGCTTTATGGGAAGTTAGGTATAACGTCTTAAGAGTGGTAAAGAGAATGGTTTACTGATTTTTAGAAGTTAAGAGACTTGATCTTAAAAGATAAGAGACTTGACTTGAATGAATTAATATGAATTTTGTGTGAAACCTCATTCGTGAGTAATGAGTACTTGGTTTTAAAAGGAGAAATGTTTTCTCGATTTCGAAATCGAATGAGTATCGACAAACCACTACAAAGATTAATAAAGGAAAATGTATTGAATAATGTAGTATTATTAAACCAAGAGAAACCTCCATCTGCATAGAAACTAAGATGAGACAAAATGATATTACATTTCCTAGATCATGGCTGCTTAATAAGATTGATCATAAACAAGAATAACCTACTCACATATAAGGCATATGTTTCTCAAATTGTTTAAAAGAGAATTATGTTTTAAAGGATTAAAACTATGAACTACGAAACCTTTTCGAAAATGAGAAACTTGAGCATTTGAAATTAGGCAAACTTGAACGTTTGGAAGATAATGTTGTTACTTGATTTTACAAAGGAAAGCATTTTGGTTTACTTAACAATGTAAGTCACTCTATTTTTTATATACTAAGGGTATCGGGTGACTTTTATAAAAGGAATGGATCTCTTAAAAGGAATTTAACGTACGTAGTACTTTAGGGTTAAACCCGGACTTTGACATAAAATGAAAGTACCTTGAGTTGTGTATAACTTGCCTATGCTTGTAGTTGTGAAACTTGCCTATGCTTGTTGTGATAGCCTTTGTTGTGCAAGAATTGTGTTTCTATACTACCGCGTCTCTCGGTGGAGGGCCGGTTGACTTGTTGAGAACTTACTTGGACGTACCGGCAGTGACGGAGAATTCCACGGGTACGCTCCTGTTGATAGTGTTATTCCATGGACTAGCTCTCCATGAGGTTTCTTATCGCTCGCCTGGTACCGTGGTCGTCTTCGTACTTGCCCCGTCTCGTGGCTGATTCGCCTCGTACTGGTAGTTAGCCCTCGCACTTGCCTCGCTCAACAGAGTGACGGTCTCGTGATACGCCTTGGTACCGTAGTTAGCCCTCATACTTGCCCGGCCAAGAACGTGGTCGCCTTGGTATCCGTAGTCGGCCGTACTTGCCCGTGTCGCCTTCGTGGTTTGTTGTATAGTATTGTTAGTACGCTTTGGCATCGTAGGACTTGGTGTTCATATGTACTTCGTGTTATTATATCATAGACTGCCGGCAGTGAGGAAGGTATTCCACGGGCATGATTGATGTTGCGGGCGTGAGACCCATAGTTATATTTGAGTGATGAATCTGAGGGCGTGAGTCCCTGACTTACATGATTGCTTATTTATCGTGAACTGTAGTTTGGTTATCATACATGTCTCCTGCTTTATATAGACTGCTATGATTTCATTTACAGTATTTTACAGTTTCACATACTTGGTACCTGTTGTACTGACCTCCTTCGGGGGGCTGCGTTCATGCCGCAGGTAGAGGTACATCGGCTGTCGATCCCCGCGTTTAGGATCACATTTCAGCGTATTGGGAAGCTCCGTTCCTTCGGAGGCTTATCTTTTGGTATGTTACCCTGAGTCTGTAGGTTCTTGTACATTCAGGGGTATGGCGGGGCCCTGTCCCGTCATAGTGGTTGTATAAATCTTAGAGGTCCAGAGTAATCGGCGGTGGTTGTAAGGATTAAACTGTTCAACTTTGTAATTATTTATATATATGCCGAAAGGCGATTTTCTCTCAGGTAAAATGTGTCTCATTTCACATTTTGTTTCATGTATCGCTTTTATGTTCACGATTACTGATGTATGACTACTTGGGTGCGGGTAAGACACTACCACGCCCGTTCGGGTCGTGACAAAAGTGGTATCAGAGCAGTTAATCCTCGGAAAGTGTCTACAGACCGTGTCTAGTAGAGTCTTGATTATCGGTGTGTTGTGCACCACATCTATAATCAGGAGGCTGCAGGACATTTAGGATTGGTTTCTATTCTTCTCATTCTGAGATCGTGCCTTAGAGCTGTGTGATAAGTTGGACCCCTCTGACGTACTTCGTTTTCACCAGTTATGCCTCCGCGCAAGGCAACCCGGGCCCAGAAGGGCAAGGCAGCAGAGGGAGCTGCGAGTAGAGCAATGCAGCGATCTACAGAGACCACGATGCTGAGCCTCTAGTCCCACACCGGAGCAGAGAGATGGGTTACAAGGAGCCGGGCCCGCAATGGCTAGGGTGTGGCGGACTTGAGGATAGATCGACGCAGCGGCCCAAAGAGCACCGATGGTTCACCCTAGATCGATAGTTTGAGGCTACGGATTTTCCGAGTCAGTAGGCGCCGAGTTTTATGGGTCGAGGCACGAGGATGATCCGCAGGAGTTCATCCGACGATTCTGGATCGCGAGAGTGATCAAGGCATCGGAGACCGAGTCGGTGGTCCTAGGTTCGCATCGGCCGCGTGATACCGCAATGACTAGTTTGATTCGTGAGCTGTCCCGGAGAGAATGCACTTCCACCGCTTGGGGGACGATTTCTCAAGGGCTTTCTTGCACGCTTTCTTGCCTCCACGGATGAGGAGGGCTCGCCGGCAGATTTTTGGTGTTGCGCGAATCCGCGCACGGTTCGGGAGTACAATATGGAGTTCGACTCATTGGCCCAGACGCCCCGCGTTAGTAGCTAGTATGGAGGATCGAGTGCACCGATATGTTACAGGCTCGATGATTGCCTAGCGAAAGTTGTTCGGTGTAGCTCTTCACCGGCATGGACATTGCCCGCATGCAGCTTATGCACTTGGATGTGGAGCGGAGAAATCGACTAATTACCAAGATCGCCAGAAGAGGCCGTAAGCAGTGGTCCTTTGGTGACTTTCGAGGCGGACCGCCTCAGCCAGACTAGTTATGTACTCCGCCAAGACAGAGTGGTCCTCCACAGCCTTCGACCTTCGGACCTTCGGTATTCAGGAGCGGTCGGGGCTCCTGTGTTTCGATTTTCGGGAGTAGGAATGCTCGCCGGATGAGGTCGCCCTTGTCTCAGTGTGGCCGTTGTGGAAAACTTCATAAGGGAGAGTGTCGTACTAACTTGGGAGATTGTTATTCTTGCGGCCAACAGGGCCATCTGGCGAGAGACTATCCGACCAGGGGTAGCGCTGGTAGGATAGCACAGACTACGGATCGGGCCATGGTTCTTCACCTTCCATAGCTAGGCAGATGTTCATACACGGCAGCCACGCAAAGGTCGCGGTGGAAGTTCCCAGTTTTAGCGGTCCTTTGAACCGCCTATTTTCAGGTATATCCTTAACCCTCTAGAGACTTGTATGTATTGATGTTATGATAATGTGTTAAGTGTTATGTTCGGATAGATTTGTGCAAAAATGTGATTTAGAAACCTGGTTAGTGAAAAAGGGTAAGCCTGGGGGTGAGAAAATGATGAACCTTAGAATATTTCACGATTGAGACCTTAGATGTAAGGCCGCCTTGAGTAAAGGATTTTGCAAATGATCCTTGTCGAAGTGCATTATATGCCTAGGGTGTATTAGTGTGAATAAGTCCATTGGTAGTGTGAGATGAAAGTGGTAGCTTTCATGATGTGAATTAGTAGGATTGTTCCGGATCGAGAAAAAAGAAAGTTCGGCACGATGGAGGGTCGGGTTGAGGGCGTATTGCGGGTCAACCCGTAGCCCGGTTTAAGGTGGGGTCAGTTTTGGGTGGTCCCGCCAGGTGGTAGGGTCACGAGGGTGCTAGGCCCAAGTTTAGATGACCATCGTATGAGTTCGTGGATATGTAGACCAGAATCGAATCGTAAAGGCCGGGGAATGGCCTTAAAGGAATTTTGTTACACCCCGTAAGTCCAGGACATGTATAAGAGAATGTACGTAAGGAAACAAGACTTGGACATTAGTACGAAAGGAAGAATTGTTCTTCCGACGGAAAATCTTCCGGACGTCGGAAAGGAAAAATGTTCGTTATTGACAATTGGATTCTCAAAATGCATTATTTGAAGAGTATGGAACTTATTAATATTATGGAAATTTATTTTTACGGATTTGGTCACGTGGGGCCCACCCGAGGAATTTTACGTTTTGTGGGGCCCACGAGGGTTACGGAATTTTATGGACGAATGAGAGGGCGACATGTGGCATCCCCATAAGTGGTCTTGGTCGAATTAGAGGAGGGGTAATTTGTTCATTGAACCTCTTGGAAGATAAGTCTTCAAAGCTTGACATAATTGACTAGTCAGCTTGCCACTTAGGCTTGATCCATGTGATTTTAATCCTAGCCTCACATTTGTTTAAGTCTAAGCCCTCCAATATGTGTTATATACTAACTAGTAGCAAGACTTGGCATTTCTACACTTAGAAAAATTAGAGAGCCCTTGTGCTTGAGAGAAGAGCTCGGGTTTGCATACATGTCCACACAAAAAAAATTAGTTTTGATCCATTAGCCACAAGACTTAAACCCAATGTCCCTAAGGGTTTTGTAAGGATATCTCAATAGAAAGATTTCGGAAAAAACGCATTTTTACGTTAGTCGCAATGCGGAAACTAATGGAGTTCTTCAACTTTGAAGTTGGAACTTGAAGAGGGGTTCTTCATAGGCTTCTAAGGAGTGCTTGGCGCGGTTGGAACCTAAGGAAAGGAGCTAAGAATTGCTAAGGCGCGACTTTGGAATCTTGGAAATTTTAAGGGCTTATAAAGGTATAAATTTTGTCGTTTTAGTAGTTAAGACTTACTTATTGTTGTAGCTATGGATTTTAGCAAGCATGTGTTATATAGTATGAAGTTTGATATGTTTATTGGCAATTGGAACCCTAATCCGAAAACTAGCATGTTTAGCCTTAAGATTACAATTCAAGTCGACTATTGGTCTAAGCGTCGCATGTGGTATAAAGAAGGAAATTGTAGTTGTTGAAGTAGTTTATAACTATATAACATGTTAGACCTTGGAACTTGGAATTTGAAAAGGGTTGGAAAAGACTTAGTGTTGCTATGTAAGTTGGCCGAGAATTGGCTAGTGTGCATTAAACTACTTCGTATGAATTGTGGGGCGGAATTTTACACGTATTGTAAGGCGTGTAATCCCCTTTGTTTGGTTGTTGTTTGGAGCCTTAAATGTGGCTTGTTGGTTATTGTATTCGGCCTTGAAAAAGGTGGCAAAGTGAGTAGAAACAAAGGAAGTGCTGCCCGATTTTCCGTAGAATTAGAGACCAAATACTTAGTATTATTCTACGTTAGAGACTAGAAGTTGATAGTCTTGTTGTGACCATTATAGGTTGACACTTCTACGTACGGCGTATTCGGCTTAGCTTGTGGATTTAGCCGAAAAGGTATGTGAACTATCTCCTCTTCTAGCATGATTCCTTAGAATAAAGAAAGTAAGTTTTACTCCTTAAATGATCCATCCCTTGGTTGTACTTGGATTGCCTAGAATAGAATATGTTCTATGTACTTCCTTGATTGTACTTTGATGTTTAGATTGTAAGTTGTATAATCCATTTTCTTGATGAAGTTTGGATTCTTAAAAGTGAAGGTATTTTACTTAAAGTACATGGAGTCTTAAAAATGAAGTGGTTTCCAAATCTTTTGGCTAGTGCCTTAATTCTAAAACCTAAAGGTCATTATAAGGACTTTAGGGGAGTCAAAGGAGTGATTTACTTATTTGATTTAAAAGAGGAGAAATGACATGTTTTAAGAGAAGTAACTTGTGTTAATGGTGAAGTTACTTGAGGTTTAAAAGGTAGAAGAAAACTTGTTTTCTAACTATTAAGAGACTTGGAGTATTTTGAAAGTTAAGAACTTGATTTGTAAGTATGTGATAGTTGGTTTTAATAGTATAAGTCTTTTGGTTATTGAAGGAATGGATATGTCTAAAACCATAAAGGGTTATAACGGCTTTATGGGAAGTTGGTTATAACGGCTTTATGGAAGGTTTAGAAAGTTGTCTATTTTGATTAATCGGCATAAGTTGCCTAGATTGTGAAAATTTGGAGTTACTTGATTTCAAGCTTTGAAATGAGTTTTCTAAAAGTGTAGTAACATACTTTTAAAAAAAATAGACACGCCTTGATACTACGGGTGTTAGTATCTTGGGGCTTTACATAGAAAGAAGTCTTTTATAAAAGAATGTACGTACGTAGTACTTTGGCTTGATAAATTGAGGATTTGTCTAAGTGTGCCTTGATAAGTACTTTGGCTTGTTAAAAGAGAATTATTCTATGTATGCCTTGATTAGTACTTTGGCTTGATAAATTGAGGATTTTTCTAAGTGTGCCTTGATAAGTACTTTGGCTTGTTAAAAGAGAATTATTCTATGTATGCCTTGATAAGTACTTTGGCTTGTTAAAAGAGAATTATTCTATGTATGACTTGATTAGTACTTTGGCTTGATAAATTGAGGATTTGTCTAAGTGTGCCTTGATAAGTACTTTGGCTTGTTAAAAGAGAATTATTCTATGTATGCCTTGATTAGTACTTTGGCTTGATAAATTGAGGATTTGTCTAAGTGTGCCTTGATAAGTACTTTGGCTTGTTAAAAGAGAATTATTCTATGTATGCCTTGATTAGTACTTTGGCTCGATAAATTGAGAATTTGTCTAAGTGTGCCTTGATTAGTACTTTGGCTTGATAAATTGAGGATTTGTCTAAGTGTGCCTTGATAAGTACTTTGGCTTGTTAATTGAGAATTGCCTATGTGTGCTGGAAATAGCCGGTTGTGTGCTATTGGTATATCAGTCGTTTCGGGGTCATTCCCCGGGTTTGTGGCATTTGCATAATTCCGTGGATTTGCTACCCACGATGCGAGGAATACCTCATGCGAGTCCGTAGGGCTTATGCGGGTGAAATAGTCCCATGCGGGCGGTCCAAATTATGTGAGGAATACCATGCGAGTCCGTAAGAGCTTATGCGAGTGAAATAGTCCTATGCGGCGAATACCTTACGCGGTCCGAAAGGGCTTATGCGGGTGAAATAGTCCCACGCGGGCGGTCCAAATATGCGAGAATACCTCACGCGGTCCACGCGACCTATGCGGGTGAAATAGTCCCAGGAATAGGATTGCTGAATAATACTGCGGGCGGATGGTCCTGCTTTGATCATGAGCTTCCTATTTTATATTGTAAGGATACTACTGTTTACTCTCATTGTAGTAAGGCACAAGGTGTTGTATTTTGAGTATCATATATGTCCCCGGATTTGTTTGTGTTACCCTATGGTCATGCTTTTACGAGGTAGGATTCCGGGGCATGAGACCACGAGGTATTTAGGACACAGGTGGGACTTGGTGTTCATGTATCCTTATGGGTGTTGTTACATCATGGACTGCCGGCAGTGAGGAAGGATTCCACGGGCATGATTGATATTATGGGCGTGAGACCCATGGTTATATTTGAGTAATGACTTTGAGGGCCTGCGTCCCTGACTTGATATGACTGCTTATGTGTTATGTACAGTAGGTTGGATATCATACATGTCTCCTGTTTTATTTAGACTGTTATGATTTTATTACGCATTTCATCGTGCACATACTTGGTACATTCTTCGTACTGACCTCCTTCGGGGGGCTGCGTTCATGCCGCAGGTTTAGGTACGCAGTTTGGTGATCGGCAGGTGTAGGACCCTGCTCAGAGTTTTTGGATAGCTCCCTTTGTTCAGGAGTTTATCATTTTGGTATAGTTCCTTCAGTACAGGCTTTTGTACATTTATGGGTACGGCGGGGCCTTGTCCCGTCATAGTTCAGTTTAACTCCTAGAGGTCTGTATTCATATGTGGGATTGGACTCGTGTACAGTGTAGTGTCTTTTGTTTATGTATATTATATGGCATCCTAGTCGGCTTTGCCTTGTACGTACGTTGGTTTTTAAAAAAAAATAAAATAATGAGCTGTCATTAATTTTCCGCAATGTACTTAGTTGTTAAGGTAGAAGGATGCCCAGGTAGGGCACCAGTCACGGGCCTGGGGTTCGGGGCGTGACAAATTTGAGGCTAGTAAGATGACCAAGTTTGGAGGTAGTGACTCCAGAAGATTTAGAAACTGAAGTATGGTACGTATACTAGAAGAGTTCAAGTATTCGAGAAGGGTACGACGAGTAAGGAAGGAAGAGAACGTGTGTTATTTTGTGGCCAAGTGTGGCGTTGGCAACTTGTTAGAGGAACTTTATCGTTATCCGTCTTGAGAAGGAACATTCGGGACGAATTTTTCTAAGGAGGGGAGAATGTTATACCCCGTATTTCCAGAGTATGTACGTGAGGGCGTACATACAAAATTTTAAGAATTAAAGAAGACTAAGTGGCGAAATTTTGTTCACAAGTACCGAAAAGAATCGTTTTTCGACGAAACGTTTTGCAAGACTTGCGAAGGGAAAATACGGCTATATCATTTATAATTTTTGCGGATTTTTCCGAGAGACGAAACATTTTAGATCAACGGGAGGGTGGCGTGTGTCACCTCATATCGACGTGAGGTTGGGCAAGTGGACGAAAGTGGGTCAAAGTTGGTAGGATATTTTGTGTAGTTGGTGTGGTAGATGGATAAGGTGCACTTGGATGAATCCTAGCCCTACACTTGCATAGCACTTGGCTTGATCTTGGCCATTGGTTGGCCATTGGTTGGCCTATAAATACTCCCCTAAGTTGAAGACTTTCTTCATCCCTAAATATTTTCTAAGTGTTAAAATCCTCCCCTCTTAGTGAGAGTTCTCGCCCAAGAGCCTACCCTCCCCTCGAGAAAGCTTTGGCCGAGAGGTCCCCTTTGTAGTGTTCTAGCCGAGGGGTACCCCCCCTAGCCTAGTTGTTATCGAGAAATACCCCTCCCCCTTTGTGGTATAGAAATACTCTTCAAGTATTGTTATAATGCCCTAAATAACTTAGCCCATATACCTTGTAGTACTTTCCAAAGTTACCTCTATACGTAGAGCCCGAAAATACTATTATACTTTCCCTCAGTCACAAAAACGAAACCCTAAGGAAAACCTTCATAGTCGGTTGAAGTGTTAAGTAGAAGTTGCGTAGAACTTCTAAGGGTTGTTTGGAGCGGGTTGGAGTGCCCAGAGTAGGAGCTAAATGTCACGACCCGAACCCGAGCCCGTGACTGGTGCCTTACCCCGGGCACCCTAGTGATACAACATCAGAGAAAATCAGCGGAAATAAAACATGAACATGAAATAAGAGATATTATAAGTAAACAGGTCAACCAAAACAGTTGCCTTCTGCATAAATATATACAAACCCCGAGCTTTAATCCTTTTTACAACCACGCCCACAACAAGATTACATGCACTCTAAGATTTACAATAACTATGACGGACAGGCTCGCCATACCCTCAATGTACAAGAACCTACAACTCGGGAACACATACAAAAAGATAAGCCTCAAGGAACGGAGCTTCAATACGCTGAAGGTGATCCTAAAAGCGGGGATCGATACCAATATACTTCTACTGCGGATGAACGCAGCCCCGGGGAGGTCGAGACAACAGTACCAAGTATGTGAAATCAGAAATATCAGAAATGAAATCATAGCACTATATAAAGCAGAGACATGAATGATAACCAAACTACGATACACATATATCGCTTATATCAAGTCGTGGTCTCACGCCCACATCAATCATGCCCGGAATGTCTTCCTCATCGGCATCATGATATGATAACACCAAGAAGTACACCAGCACACCAAGTCCTACCGATGCCAAAGTCAGATTAACAATTCAAATGGAAGCATACCCGCGCGCTTACGATCGTGTCGATATGTCCAAAAGGGAACCACAAGACAAGAATCAAAATGGAAGCATACCCGTGCGCTTACGATCGTGTCGAGATGTCCAAAAGGAAACAATAAGACATCATTCCAAATGGAAACATACCCGCGGCGCTTACGATCGTGGTCAAGATGCCCAAAGGGAAACAATAAGCGAGATCAACATGGAAGCATACCTGCGCGCCACGATCGTGTCGGTATGTCCAAAGCGATTAGCAAAAGTAACACAATCAACGAACGCACTGCGGAATTTCTCCATCATCGCCGCATGTCCAAGTAAGTTCTCAACAAGTCAACCGACCTCATCGAGAGACGCCAGAACACGTAAATACAACACTTGTACAACAAAGGCTATCATCACAAGCATAGGCAAGTTTCACACAACTCAAAGTACTTTCACATAAGCCACACAATACCGTAGTATAAAAATCGTGACTATCTTTTTAAGTAAACAAGACACTTCCCTTTGTAAAATCAAGTAACAACATTATTTTCCAAACGTTCAAATTTGCCTAATTTCAAATGCTCAAGTCACTTATTTTAGAAAGGTTTCATAACTCATAGTCTTAATCTCTTTTAAAACAATTGAGTAACATATGTCATATATGTGAGTAGTTTATTCTTGTTTATAACGATCTTATTACAAGAATGCATGATCTAGAAAATGTAATATCATTTTGTCTCATCTTAGCTTCTATGCAGATGGAGGTTTCTACCGTTTTAATACAACACATCATTATTCAATACATTTTCCTTTATTAACGCTGCAATGGTCCTGTCGATACACATTCGATTTCAAATCAAGAAACATTATCCCTTTAAAAACCAAGTACTCATTACTCACGAATGAGGTTTCACACAACATCCACATTAACAAATAAGTTAAGTCTCTTATCTTATAAGATCAAGTCTCTTAACTTCTAACATCAGTAAACCATTTTCTTACCTACATAAAGCCGTTATAACACTTTATGTTTAAACCAAACAAATACACTTAGCACCTGTACGTCCACCGTACTACATAGCTACACACATATCATGCTAGAACAGATAGGAAGAGGTTCACATACCTCGCGACGAGTATCGACAATAAGCAAAATGCTCCAAGTACTACAACCTTGCTAGCCCTTTTCACTCCTCAAGTAGAATACGCTACTCTTAGTACTTTCACCTAGAAAGGTCACAAACGTCTATTAACTTCAAAACACAAGGTTCCATTTCTACGTAAAATTCGAAGATTTCTTTCCCGCAACAACAGAAATCTCCTCCTCTATCGAGGCCGCTACCCATCCAACCAGGGCGGGGTTTACACGTCTAACCGGACGTGTACAATTCTACTCAGCAATACTACACAAGTCTACTGCAATACAGTCCTATGTAAATACAGTTCAGTTCTTTTCTTTACTCTTCAGGCTTAAGTCAAAAGACATTGCCAAATACAAAGTTCAGTTCTACATATAGTATACTTCAACTATATATTCCTACAACATGTAATCTCCAATTACAATAAGGACAAGAATATTTACCTCGATAAGCCCAAAATTATCCAAGTTATAATGTCGATCATGAGCAAGGTTTAGCTCCTACTCTGTGCACTCCAATCCGCTCCAAACAACCCTTAGTTCTTAACTAACTTCTACTCAAATACTTCAACCAACTATGAAGATTTCCTTAGGGTTTCTGGTTTGAGACTAAAAGGACAAAAGGTAGTATTTCCTGCTCTACGTGATGAGGTAACTTTTGGAATACAACAAGGTAAAGGCTAAGGTATTTTGGGCATTATAACAATACTGAGAAGTATTTCAATACCACAAGGAGTGGTATTACTAAAACAACTAGGCTAGTGGGGTACCCCACGCTAGCACCACAGCTGAGAGGGAGGCTCTCGCCACAAGGCCACCTGGGGGGAGGGGAAGGCTTAGGACGAGAACACACACAAAGGGAGGAGAGGGACTCAAGACTGGAAGATTTTGGATGAAGAAGTCTTCAAGCTTAGGGGTATTTATAGAAAACCAAAGGCCAACCAATGGCCAAGATCAAGCCATGTGCAAGGCAAGTGTAAGGCCAAGATATGCCCAAGTGCCCCTAGTCCCTACTCCTTAAAACCCTCACAAATATCTACCAAAAATATCTTCCCACTGACACCCTAAACGTCAAGTTATCGCCCCACTTGCTTCCAATGTGAGGTGACATGTCACCCTCCCGTTGGTCCAAAATGTTCCGCCTAAAAATCCGCAAAAATACAAAACGACATAGCCGGAATTTTCCTTCGCAAGTTACGCAAAACGCTTCGAAAACGACTCTAACCGTGTTGTGCACAAAGGTAAATTCGCCAAGGGTGCCACACGGGGTGACACGTGTCGCCCCGATTCGCCTGAATATTTCGTCTTCCAAAATATCCAAAATACCGGAAATCTCAAAAACAAATGTCCCACAAAACCAGAATTTCTCCCGTGGCCCCACGTGACCATTTCCAAAATAAAATATCAAAATTCTAATATAATTTAAGAAGCCCATATACCAAACTGGGAAACCAATTCTCATTAACGAACCTTTTTCTTCACAAATTACCGGAAACTTTTCCGAAAACTCACATCTTTCTTTCTTTTCAAAATTTCGCAGTACTGCGTGCGACGCCCTCACATACATACCCCGCAACTACGGGTATAACATTCTCCTCCTTAGAAACATTCGTCCGAATGTTCCTTCTCAAGCCGGATAACGATAAAGTTCCTCTAACAAGTTGCCGACGCCACCGCCACGAACTAACTAACACACGTTCTCTTCTCCCCTAACTCGTTGTACCCTCCTCGAACACTCGAACTCTTTCTAGTATCCGTACCACACTTCCGTCAATGCTTCTGTTTCCAACCTTTGGAGTTACTACCTCCAAACTTGGTCATCTTACTAACTTCGATCTCCCTTAAGGCCATTCCCGGCCTTCACGAACCGACTCGTAGAACGTATCCACGAACTCATACGATGGTCACCTAAACTGGGGCCTAGCATCCTCGTGACCCTACCACCTGACGGAACCACCTCGAACTGACCCCACCACAAACCGGGCCGCGGGTTGACCCTCAAATGGTCCTCAACCCAACCCCACAACCGCGCCACATTCTTGTTCCCCGATACGGAACAATCTAACCAACACACGTCATGAAAGCTAACACTTCTATCTCGCACTACCCATGGACTTATCACACAAATAAATCCCACGTATACTACGCACTCTGATAAAGGTCAAACATAAAATAAATCTTTTACTCACGACGACCCTACCTCTAAGGTCTCAATCGTGAAATAGTCTAAGGTTCACACTTCCATGCCCCCCAGGCTTACCCTTCTACACTCACCAGGTTTCTCAATTACATATTAGCACAAAGCTATCCGAACATAACACTTAACACATTATCTTAACATCAATACATACAAGTCTCTAGAGGGTTAAAGATATACCTGAAAATAGGCGGTTCAAAGGACCGCTAAGACTGGGAACTTCCACCACGACCTCTACCGTGGCTCCACGGCATGAACATCCCGCCTAGATGTGGAAGGTGAAGAACCCGCAATCGATCTCAGAACTGTGCTATCCTACCAGCTACTCGGTCGGACAGTTTCCCTAAATGGCCTCACTGGCCGCATGTAAAACAAACTCCCGACTAGCACGACACTCCCACCGCGAGTCTACCACGCCGTCACAACGAGGTAGGGTGGCTTCTGGCTAACACCCCGCTTCTCCCGAAAATCAACCTCGAGCCCTCGACCGCCTCAATACTGGATGCCTTGAAGATTGTGGAGGACCACTATGCACCGCGGAGGCGCATAACTAGTCTGCCGAGGCGGTGCCTCGAAAGTCACCAAAGGACCTCGATGTTACGCCTCTTTGTCGACCGCTCATTCCGTCGATCTCTCCGTGCCTCACATCCCAGTGCATGAGCCTGCATGTGTGCAATGTCCATGCCCGGCTGAAGAGCTACACCCGAACAAGCCTCTGTCAAGTTATCATCTAGCCCGGTGACGTAGCGGTGCACTCTATCCTCCATGGTTGCCAATAAAGCGGGGACATACCGAGCCAACGTGTCAAACTCCACGTTGTACTCCGAATCAGACGCTCGCTCGCCAAGATCATAAATCTGTTTACCGCGTGCTCCTCATCCGCGGAGGCAAGAAGTGAGTGAGGAATGCCTCTGAGAACTCGTCCCATACTGCTGGAAGCGCATGCTCTCCCCGGGACAACTCCCACGATCAAACGATCATGATCACGCAGCCGATGCGAACCTAAGACCACCGACTCGGTCTCCAAGCTTGATCACTCACGACTACAGAATCGCCGGATGAACTCCTCGCGATCATCCTCGTGCCTCGACCCATAAAACTCGCGGCTACAACTCGTAAAGTCCCGTAGCCTCAAACTATCTCGCCGGGTGAACCATCGTGCATCTTGAATCGCCGCCCAGCTGTCCTCATATCTGCCACGACTCGCCAATAATCGCCATCTCTTGTAACCTATCTTCGCCCTGCATCGTGGACTGGGGCTCAGTATCAGAGTCTCAGCAGCCATCGCTGCGGCTAAACTCGCTGGCGCTGGCGGCGCCGCGAAACTCGCCGCTCTGGCATCGTCAGTGCATCGACCGCTCGCGCTCGCATCTCTCAGATCTCACTAGCGACTCACCGCTTTGCCCACTGGGCCCGGTTGCCTTACGCGAGGCATAATCGATAAAGGAAAGGAATACGCTGGAGGGTCCAACTTATCACACACTCTAAGGCACGATCTCCGAATGAGAAGAAATGGAAACCAATCCTAAATGTCTCAGCCTCCTCGATTATAGATGTGGTGCACAACACATCGATAATCAAGACTTACTAGACACGTCAGAGACACTTTCCGAGGATTAATCGCTCGATACCACTTTTGTCACGACCAACCTGAGCCTGTGGATCGTGCCTTACCGCACCCTAGTGATACAACATCGAGAGAAAATCAGCGGAAATAAAACATGAACATGAAATAAGAGATATTATAAGTAAACAGTCAACCAAAACATGCTTGCCTTCTCGTAAATATATACAAACCCCGAACATTTTAATCCTTTTTACAACCCCGCCCACAACAAGATTACATGCACTTAAGATTTACAACAACTATGACGGACAGGGCTCGCCATACCCTCGAATGTACAAGAACCTACAACTCGGGGAACACATACAAAAGATAAGCCTCCAAGGAACGGAGCTTCCCAATACGCCGAAAGGTGATCCTAAAAGCGGGATCGATACCAATGTACTTCTACTGCGGATGAACGCACTTCAAGGAGGTCGATAACAGTACCAAGTATGTGAAATCAGAAATATCAGAAATAAAATCATAGCAAATATATAAAGCAGAGACATGAATGATAACCAAACTACAAGATACACATATATCGCTTATATCAAGTCGTGGTCTCACGCCTCCACATCAATCATGCCCGTGGAATGCCTTCCTCATCGCCTAGCCTATGATATGATAACACCAAGAAGTACACCAAAGACACCAAGTCCTACCTGATGCCAAAGTCAGATAACAATTCAAATGGAAGCATACCCGCGCGCACGATCGTGTCGTGATGTCCAAAAGGGAACCACAAGACAAGAATCAAAATGGAAGATACCCGCGCGCTTACGATCGTGTCGGTATGTCCAAAAGGAAACAATAAGACAAAGATTCCAAATGGAAACATACCCGCGCGCCACGATCGTGTCGAGATGCCCAAAGGGAAACAATAAAGCGAGATCAACATGGAAGCATACCCGCGCGCTACGATCGTGTCGTGATGTCCAAAGCGATTAGCAAAAGTAACACAATCAACAGCGAACGCATCTGCGGAATTTCTCCATCACCGCCGCATGTCCAAGTAAGTTCTCAACAAGTCAACCGACTTCTATCGAGAGACGCAGAACACGTAAATACAACACTTGTACAACAAAGGCTATCATCACAAGCATAGGCAAGTTTCACACAACTCAAAGTACTTTCACATAAGCCACACAATACCCGTAGTATAAAAATCGTGACTATCTTTTTAAGTAAACAAGACACTTCCCTTTGTAAAATCAAGTAACAACATTATTTTCCAAACGCTCAAATTTGCCTAATTTCAAATGCTCAAGTCACTTATTTTAGAAAGGTTTCATAACTCATAGTCTTAATCTCTTTAAAACAATTGAGTAATATATGTCATATATGTGAGTAGTTTATTCTTGTTTATAACGATCTTATTACAAAGAAATCGTGATCTAGAAAATGTAATATCATTTTGTCTCATCTTAGCTTCTATGCAGATGGAGGTTTCTACCGGTTTTAATACAACACATCATTATTCAATACATTTTCCTTTATTAACGTTGCAATGGTCCTGTCGATACACATTCTCGATTTCCAAATCAAGAAACATTATCCCTTTAAAACCAAGTACTCATTACTCACGAATGAGGTTTCACACAACATCCACATTAACAAATAAGTTAAGTCTCTTATCTTATAAGATCAAGTCTCTTAACTTCTAACATCAAGAAACCATTTTTTCTTACCTACATAAAGTCATATAACCAACTTCCCATAAAGCCGTTATAACACTTTATGTTTAAACCAAACAAATACACTTAGCACTGTGTCACGACAAACCGGCCCGTGGATCGTGCCTTACCCCGCACCCTAGTGACACAACATCGAGTAATCACGAACATAAAACAACAACAATACGAGATAAATGTAAATATAAAACAATAATCATGGAAACTTCATCGGCATATATATAACCATCAACTCTTTTACAAATGAACAATTTAATCCTTTTTACCAACCCCGCCACAACAAGATTACATGCACTTCTAAGAATGATACGACACAATGGCGACAGGGCCCCGCCAAACCCCTGAATGTAAACACTTACTACGACAGGTGACTATACCACTGATAAGCCTCCGGAGAAACGAGCTTCCCAACCGCTGAATCGTGGACTCGAGAGCTAGGATCAACGATCGATGTACCTCAACTCGCGCATGAACGCACTTCAAGCGAGGTCAAGATAACAAAACCGAGTATGTGAAACTAAAAATAACATCAGAATGAAATCATAGTAGTCTATACCAAGCAGAGACATGATGATAACCAAACTACGCTTCACTACAAATAAGGTCATGTCAAGTCGTGACTCACACCTCAAGTCATCACTCAATTTAACAACGGGTCTCACGCCCACAACATCAATCGTGCGTGGAATACCTTCCTCACCGCCAGCTTTATGATATACAAGCACCAAGGAATACATATGAACACCGTGTCCCACTGTGTCCTAATAAAACTGCATGGTAAGTACGAAGGCATAGCCGACTACTAACACCCACAGCATCAACAAGGTCATAAATCAGATCATAAGATCTGCCTGCCGCCACATGATCAAAGCCGCCACTTGCCCGCAGATCTAATGCGCGCTGCCTAGTCCCGAACTCTCCGCAGCCCGCATAGGCCGCCGATAGGCCCGCATGAGGTATAACCTCGCATCGAGGGTAGCTACTCCCGCATCGCCCCGACTCGCAGTCCGCATAGCCACAAGTGACCGCATGACCACAAGGGTCGCACACTAACTCGAGCTCCCGTAGCCCGCACGGATCCCCGACCCGCATGAGGTATTCTCGAATCACGGTCCTGCATCACCGAGTCTACCCCGTGACGGAGGGCCTAACCTCCGAACACAAGTCAAGGCGAGTGGTACAATACCAACATAACTACTGATAGTCAAACAACTTTAAGCGCAAATGAGGAAAACCCCTTTACACTAACATCACAAGATACTAACACACGTAGCATCCTAACATGTTTACTTCTCAAATCAACAAGAAAGTATTTACAAGGCTATCACAAACCAATACAATAAAGTATTCACACAAGGTACTTTCTACTAACAAGTTCTGTATCTAACCCCAAAGTACTTCACACATTAAATCTTTAAAAGATCTGCTTCTTTCACATAAGTCACAATACACCGTAGTATAAA
The DNA here is from genome assembly GCA_029844215.1 of Przewalskia tangutica. NCBI lineage: Eukaryota > Viridiplantae > Streptophyta > Magnoliopsida > Solanales > Solanaceae > Przewalskia > Przewalskia tangutica. Next base: position 49,036,409 of record CM056720.1, read on the forward strand.
AATAGAGTGACTATCCTTTTAAGAAAACTAAAACTTTACCTTTGTAAAATCAAGTAACAACATTATTTTCCAAACGCCCAAGTTTGCCTAATTTCAAATGTTCACGCTTCTTATTTTAGAAAGGGTTCGTAGTTCATAGCTTTATTCATTTAAGAATATAATTCTCTTTAAACAATCTGAGAAACATAAGCCTTATATGTGAGTAGGATATTCTTGTTTATAACAATCTTATTACAAATGTACCATGATCTAGGAAATATCATTTTGTCTCATCTTAGCTTCTATGCAGATGGAAGTTTCTACCGGTTTTAATAATACTTAATTATTCAAAACATTTCCTTTATTAACGCCGCAGTTGGTTTGTCGATACACATCCCGATTTCCAAAATCAAGAAACGTTTAAGCCGCTATACCTAACTTCCCATAAAGCTAGTATAACTCTTAAGTTCTCAAAACCAAGTATTACTTCTTTCAAAACGATTTCGTAAATCTTTTGAAATACTTCAAGTTCTTTATAATCACACATCAAGCCGCTTATAAACAAATCATTTACCTTTAAAACCACAAAGTGTTTTCTTATCTACATAAAGTCGTTATAACCAACTTCCCATAAAGCCGTTATAACACTTTATGTTTTAAACCCATCGAATACATTTAGCACACGACGCTCACCGCATACATAGTTCACACATATCATGCTAGAAGATAGGAAGAGGTTCACATACCTCGCGACGATTATCGACTAATAGCAAAATGCTCCGAGTACCTCAAGTCGCCGCTACTCCTTAAGCCAAGTAACGCGCCACACGTAGTACTTCAACCTATAAGGCCACAAGGCGCTTATTAACATCTAGATCTTATCGTAGAACATTCTACCAAAATTCGACAAAGACTTCCCCGCAACAAACAGAAATCTCCTCCTCTATCTGGGACGCCATCAAGCCAACCGTGGGTTTATACGCCTAATCCGACGCACAATTCTACTCCACTGCACTACTACACAAGTCCATCAGAATACACCCTATGTAATTACAGCTTCTTCTGTGCTTAAGTCCAAGGACATTGCCACAAGCTATGTTCGTTATATATATATAGTATACTTTAACTATATTTTCCTACAACATGTAATATCCAATTACAAAAGGGACAAGATAGTTACCTCGATAAGCCCATAATTATCCGAGTTTAATGTCGATCCTTAGCAAAGTTTTAGCTCCAACTCCGAGCGCCCAACCCGCTCTAAACCACCCTTAGAAGTTCTAACCAACTTCTACACAATACTCCAACTGACTATGGAGATTTTCCTAGTGGTTTCGGTTTCAGGACTGACGGAAGTATAATAGTATTTTCTGGCTTTTAGATATGTAACCTGGGAATACTACAAGGTATTTGGGGCCAAGGTATTTGGACATTATAACAATACTAGGAGAGTATTTCTATACCACAACAGGGTATTATACTTAAAACAACCTAGCAGTGGTACCCCACTGGCCAGCAACTCAGGAGTGGTGTCTACCCTCTACCTACCCCACTGTGGGGACTCTCGCCAAGGGGAGAGAGGGCTCTCGCCAAGACACTACACTGGGGAAGGAAGAAGTTTCCAAGACTTAGGCAATTTTGTGAACGAATTAGTCTTCAGGGGTATTTATAGGTCAAGTTAAAGCAAACCAATGGACAAGATTACACCAAGTGTTAGGCAAGTGTAGGCCAAGATTCACCCATGTGTACCTAGCCAACTTGCACACAAAATATCTACCAAAAATATCTCCCACTTGCCTTCCCAAATCGTCCAAGTGCCGCCCACCTTGCCCACCAACGGCAGGTGCCAAGTGTCGCCTCTCGCTGGTCCAAAATGTTCCGCCTCTGAAAATCCGCAAAAATAAGAAAAGACATAGCCGAATTTTCCCTCGCAGTTATGTAAAACGCTTCGCCGAAAAACGACTCTAACCGGTGTCAGGCACAAATGCCATTCTACTAAGCCACCTAGGCGGGTGACACGTGTCACCCTCCTATTGGCCCAAAATAAAACATCTTCCGAAATATCCATAATGGCCAAAATCAAAACAAAGTGGCCCCACAAAATCAGAATTTCTCCCGGGCCCCACGTGACCATTTTCAAAATAAAATTCCATAATTCTCTAATATTCCAGAAGTCCGAATACCAAACTGGAATCCAATTCCATTAACGAACCTTTTTCCTTCACAAAACCGGAAACTTTTCCGTGGAAAAATCGCTCTTTCTTCCTTTCCAATCTTTCGTCAGATTCTCGCACGCACGCCCTCGCATACATACCCTAGAACTACGGGTATAACATTCTCCTCCTTAGAAACATTCGTCCGAATGTTCCTTCTAAGTCTCAAAACAAACGCGGCGCCAATATAGTCTTCACTACTATACTTACGAACAATCCCGCCATACCGCCACGGAAACACCGCGCAAAACTTACATCTAAGTCCACGAGGAAACACCTCTACATCACCACAAATACCTCTTCCCGGTCAAAATATACTTCCTTAGTCACCGATACCACTTTTGTCACTTTGTCGCGAGCCTTGCTCCGACGACTAACAAATGGTACCGGCCGCCATGATCCCGAGATCTCGACACTCGAACTCTTACCACATTCTCGATACGCTTCGCTTCCAAAACTCGGGTTACTATCTCTAACGTGGTCATCATTAATCGAACACTGACGGATCTCCGATACTTTCCGATCATAACAATACGAAGACGGACGCCCTTCCTCCTAAGTCGGACGGCAATGCTAACATATAAGCAACCCGCCTATTCTTCACATGAACTCACAAAGGCCCAAAGTAACTCGCTAAGTTCCTTCGTTTCCAAAACTCGCCACACCGTCCGGTGGTACTTTCAAGACCGACCACAACTCAACTCTAAGCGTCGCCGCCGACATCCGCACGATTCCTCCGAGCCGCTGTAACTTCTTCTAGACAAGCTTCACTATCCACACCGCCGGAACAAGCTCAACTAACTATCTCAACCCCGCCAACATCGAACCAATCGACCGCAACTTGCATTTCGCTTCTACAAGGCGCCACAAGACGACATCCGAACACCAAATGGTAGCTTAAACACTTCAACCGAGACAACGATCTCACAATTACTCAAATCAAAACATCGCCCGAGGCGAACGCGACACGAGACTCACCGAAGTTCCTAGCCCCGCTCGTACAAACTCCCAGAAGAGAAACACCGCACTGGCTCCACTGTCACATAAGGCGAAGGTAGGCACCCTGCAACTCACAACCTTTTCGTGATAACATCAACACCGCCGAGGAACGACTCGATCAAGAACACGATAGGTCGCTTCATCGCCCGACCACCGTCGAACGCATCCACGAACTTGCACGGCTAACTAAACACGGGCCTAACACCCTACGACCCTAACACAAAGAGGACCACCACAAACTGACCTCTACCACTAAACCTACCGCTGGTTGACCCGCACGTAGCCTCAACCCGACCTTAAGGCGCAAAATACCATCTCCCGAAGGAACAATCTTACTAAACACGTTACTTAAAACCCAGCGGTCTTCTTAGCTCAACTACCCTCTTTCATTTCATACTACTTAGGGACTTATCCCAAACACACCACGCACTATGCACTCCTATATGGTCAAACATAAACATACGCCTCTACCCGAGACGGCCTTACCTCTAAGGTCTTGCGATAAAGCTCTAAGGCTCACACTTTCTATCCTCCAAAATCTTACTTGCTAACCCACCATGATTTCTAATCACAACTAACACACTATCGTAACATAGCACTTAAGGTATACTCACCTTGAAAGTTACCGGCGACCTTCACGCCCGCCCTCTTCGCCCTCGTTAACCCGCCGATCTCTACGCTTTCTCGCCGCGCATAAGCCCGCATACGTGCCATGCTCAAGCCTCAATCAAGGATTACTCTTGCACAACCTTCTTAGGTAGTCATCAAGACTTGCGATACATCGATACTCTCCGTAGCCAAATCCATAGCTAGTAACAGCGTTGTCTCTCGCAATCTATATTCTCGCTCGGCCGTGGAACTGGGTTCACATATCACGCCGCAGAGGAATCGCCGCCGCCATGCTTAAACTCTGGGCTAGTGACGCCGCAGTAAATCCCGAACGGCACTACCCTAGGTAATGATTTGGCTCGCGCCTCGCCACCCTCTCAACTCTACTGCAGCCTCCTCACGCTTTGCCCTCCCGCCCGGCTCACGCGAGGCATAACGATAAGGGAAATAATTTCGCCGAGGGTCCAACTTACAACACAGCCTCTAAGGCACAATCTCAGAGTGAGAAGAATAGAAACCAATCCTAAATATCCTATAGCCTCCTCGATTATCAGTGCGCACAACACCCCGATAATCAAGACTTCATCGATACGGTTCAGAGACACTTTCCGAGGATTAATCGCTCGATACCACTTTTGTCACGACCAAATCGCCTGCGGATCGTGCCTTACCCCGCACCCTAGTGACACAACATCGCAGTAATCAATGAACATAAACAACAAATACGAGATAACAGAAATATAAAACAATAATTCAGAAAACTTCGCTTCGCATATATATAACCATCAACTCTTTTACAAATGAATGTTTTAATCCTTTTACCAACCCCGCCACAACAAGATTACATGCACTTAAGAATGATACGACACAATGGCGACAGGCCCCGCCAAACCCCGAATGTAAACACTTACTACGCATGCGGACTATACCACCGATAAGCTCCCGAGAAACGGAGCTTCCCAAACGCCGAATCAGGACTCGAGAGCTAGGATCAACGATCGATGTACCTCAACTCGCGGCATGAACGCACTTCAAGGCGAGGTCGCATAACAGTACCGGTATGAAACTAAAAATAAACATCAGAAATGAAATCATAGTAGTCTATACCAAGCAGGAGACACGTATGATAACCAAACTACGCTTCACCACAAATAAGCCATGTCAAGTCGTGACTCACACCTCAAGTCATCACTCAATTTAACAACGGGTCTCACGCCCACAACATCAATCGTGCCCGTGGAATACCTTCCTCACCGCCAGCTTTATGATATACAAGCACCAAGGAATACATATGAACACCGTGTCCCACCGTGTCCTAATAAACTGCATGCAGGTAATGTAAGGCATAGCCGACTACTAACACCTACAAGCACTAACAAGGTCATAAATCAGATTATAAGATCTGCTCTGCATCACATGATCAAGCCGCCACTTGCCCGCAGATCTAATGTGCGCGTTTAGTCCTCGAACTTCCGCAGCCCGCATAAAGCCGCCGATAGGCCCGCATGAGGTATAACCCCGCATCGAGGGTAGCTACTCCCCGGCATCGTCCTGGACTCGCAGTCCGCATGGCCACAAGGACCGCATGACCACAAGGGCCGCACACTAACCTGGAGCTCCCGTAGCTCCGCATGGATCCCCGACCCGCATGCAGGTATTCTCGAATCACGGTCCTGCATCGCCCGAGTCTACCCCAGACGGAGGCGCCTTAACCTCCGAACACAAGTCAAGGCGCAGTGGTACAATACCAACATAACTACTGATAGTCAAACAACTTTAAGCGCAATGAGGAAAACCCCTTTACACTAACATCACAAGATACTAACACACGTAGCATCCTAACATGTTTACTTCTCAAATCAACAAGAAAGTATTTACAAGGCTATCACAAACCAATCCAATAAAGTATTCACACAAGGTACTTTCTACTAACAAGTTCGTATCTAACCCCAAAGTACTTCACACATTAAATCTTTAAAAGATCTGCTTCTTTCACATAAGTCACACAATACCCGTAGTATAAAAATAGAGTGACTATCCTTTTAAGAAAACTAAAACTCTTACCTTTGTAAAATCAAGTAACAACATTATTTTCCAAACGCCCAAGTTTGCCTAATTTCAAATGTTCACGTTCTTATTTTAGAAAGGGTTCGTAGTTCATAGCTTTATTCATTTAAGAATATAATTTCTTTTAAACAATCTGAGAAACATAAGCCTTATATGAGTAGATATTCTTGTTTATAACAATCTTATTACAAAGAAATGCATGATCTAGAAATATCATTTTGTCTCATCTTAGCTTCTATGCAGATGGAAGTTTCATCGTTTTAATAATACTTAATTATTCAAAACATTTCCTTTTATTAACGCCGCAGTTGGTTTGTCGATACACATCCCGATTTCCAAAATCAAGAAACGTTTTAAGCCGCTATACCTAACTTCCCATAAAGCTAGTATAACTCTTAAGTTCTCAAAACCAAGTATTACTTCTTTCAAAACGATTTCGTAAATCTTTGAAATACTTCAAGTTCTTTATAATCACACATCAAGCCGCTTATAAACAAATCATTTACCTTTTAAAACCACAAAGTGTTTTCTTATCTACATAAAGTCGTTATAACCAACTTCCCATAAAGCCGTTATAACACTTTATGTTTTAAACCCATCGAATACATTTAGCACATGCACGCCTACCGTATTACATAGTTCACACATATCATGCTGTAAGAGATAGGAAGAGGTTCACATACCTCGCGACGACATTATCGACTAATAGCAAAATGCTCCGAGTACTCAAGCCGCCGGCCACTCCTGCCAAGTAGAACGCGCCACACGTAGTACTTCAACCTATAAGGCCACAAGGCGCTTTATTAACATCTAGATCTTATCGTAGAACATTCTACCGAAATTCGACAAGACTCTCCCGCAATAACAGAAATCTCCTCCTTCATCTGGGCCGCCATCAAGCCAACCGTGCGGGTTTATACGCCTAATCCGGACGCACAATTCTACTCCACTGCATTACTACACAAGTCTATCAGAATACGCCCATGTAATTACAGTCAGCTTCTTCAGCTTAAGTCCAAGGACATCACACAAGCTATGTTCGCTATATATATATAGTATACTTTAACTATATTTTCCTACAACATGTAATATCCAATTACAAAAGGACAAGATAGTTACCTCGATAAGCCCATAATTATCCGAGTTTAATGTCGATCCTTAGCAAAGTTTTAGCTCCAACTCCGAAGCGCCCAACCCGCTTTAAACCACCCTTAGAAGTTCTAACTAACTTCTACACAATACTCCAACTGACTATGGAGATTTTCCTGTGGTTTCAAAGGACCGATTTGAAGTATAATAGTATTTTCTCGGGCTTTTGTATAAGTGTAACTCGGGAATACTACAAGGTATTTGGGCTAAGGTATTTGGACATTATAACAATACTAGGAGAGTATTTCTATACCACAACAAGGGTATTATACGAAAACAACCTAGCAGTGGTACCCCACGGCTAGCAACTCTGGAGTGGGGTGTCTACCCTCTACCTACCCCACTGTGGGGACTCTCGCCATGGGAGAGAGGGCTCTGCCAAGACACTACACTGGGGAAGGAAGGTTTCCAAGACTTAGGCAATTTTGCGAATGAATTAGTCTTCAAAGCGGGGTATTTATAGGTCAAGTGAAAGCCAACCAATGGCCAAGATTACACCAAGTGTTAGGCAAGTGTAGGGCCAAGATTCACCCATGTGTACCTAGCCAACTTGCACACAAAAATATCTACCAAAAATATCTCCCACTTGCCTTCCCAAATCGCCCAAGTGCCGCCCACCTTGCCCACCAATGAGAGGGTGCCAAGTGTCGCCCTCTCGTTGGTCCAAAATGTTCCGTCTCTCGGAAAAATCCGCAAAAATAAGAAAAGACATAGCCGGAATTTTCCTCGCAAGTTATGTAAAACGCTTCATTTAAAAACGACTCTAACCGTGTCAGGCACAAATGCCATTCGCCAAGCCACTTAAAGTGGTGACACGTGTCACCCTCCTATTCGCCCAAAATAAAACATCTTCCAAAATATCCATAATGGCCAAAATCTCAAAACAAAGCTGGCCCCACAAAATCAGAATTTCTCCCGTGGGCCCCACGTGACCATTTTCGAAAATAAAATTCCATAATTCTCTAATATTCCAGGAAGTCCGAATACCAAATCTGGGAATCCAATTCCCATTAACGAACCTTTTTCCTTCACAAAAACCGGAAACTTTTCCGTGGAAAAATCGCCTCTTTCTTCCTTTCCAAACTTTCTGTCGTATTCTCGTACGTACGTCCTCGCATACATACCCTAGAACTACGGGGTATAACAACCTGTACGTCCACCGTACTACATAGCTACACACATATCATGCTAGAACAGATAGGAAGAGGTTCACATACCTCGCGACGAGTATCGACAATAAGCAAAATGCTCCAAGTACTACAACCTTGCTAGCCCTTTCCACTCCTCAAGTAGAATACGCTACTCTTAGTACTTTCACCTAGAAAGGTCACAAACGTCTATTAACTTCAAAACACAAGGTTCCATTTCTACGTAAAATTCGCAAAGACTCCCCGCAACAACAGAATCTCCTCCTCTATCGAGGCCGCTACCAAGCCAACCAGTGGGGTTTACACGCCTAACCTGGACGTACAATTCTACTCAAGAATACTACACAAGTCTACCGCAATACACCCTATGTAAATACATCAGCTTCTTTCTTTACTCTTCAGGCTTAAGTTAAAAGACATTGCCAAATACAAAGTTCAGTTCTACATATAGTATACTTCAACTATATATTCCTACAACATGTAATCTCCCATTACAATAAGGGGACAAGAATATTTACCTCGATAAGCCCAAAATTATCCAAGTTATAACGCCGATCCCGAGCAAGGTTTAGCTCCTACTCCGGCGCTCCAATCCGCCTCCAAACAACCCTGAAGTTCTTAATCAACTTACTCAAATACTTCAACCAACTATGAAGATTTCCTTGGTTTTGGCTGAGACTAAAAGGACAAAAGGTAGTATTTCCTGCTCTACGATGAGGTAACTTTTGGAATACAACAAGGTAAAGGCTAAGGTATTTTGGGCATTATAACAATACTTGGAGAAGTATTTCAATACTACAAGTGAGTGGTATTATACTAAAACAACTAGGCTGGTGGGGTACCCTACTAGCACCACAAAGTGAGGGAGGCTCTCGCCACAAGGCCACTCAAGAGTGGGAGGGAAGGCTTAGGACGAGAACACACACAAAGGAGGAGAGAGGGACTCAAGACTTGGAAGATTTTGACGAAGAAGTCTTCGCTTAGTGGGTATTTATAGAAACCAAAGGCCAACCAACGCCAAGATCAAGCCATGTGCAAGGCAAGTTTAAGGCCAAGATATGCCCAAGTGCCCCTAGTCCCTACTCCTTAAAACCCTCACAAATATCTACCAAAAATATCTTCCCACTTGACACCCTAAACGTCCAAGTTACCGCCCCCACTTGCTTCCAATGTGAGGTGACACGCCACCCTCCGTTGGTCCAAAATGTTCCGCCGCCTAAAAATCCGCAAAAATACAAAACGACATAGCCGAATTTTCCTTCGCAGTTACGAAAACGCTTCGCCGAAAACGACTCTAACCTGTCAGGCACAAAGGTAAATTCGCCATGGCCACATACGGGTGACACGTGTCGCCCCGATTCGCCTGCAATATTTCGCCTTCCAAAATATCCAAAATACCAAATCTCAAACAAAGCGCCCTACAAAACCGTAAATTTCTCCTCGGGCCCCACGTGACCATTTCCAAAATAAAATCTCAAAATTCTAATATAATTTAAGAAGCCCATATACCAAACTGGGAAACCAATTCTCATTAACGAACCTTTTCTTCACAAATTACCAAACTTTTCCGTAAAACTCACATCTTTCTTTCTTTTCAAAATTTCTCGCAGACTCGCACGCACGCCCTCACATACATACCCCGCAACTACGGTATAACATTCTCCTCCTTAGAAACATTCGCCCCGAATGTTCCTTCTCAAGCCGGATAACGATAAAGTTCCTCTAACAAGTTGCCGACGCCACGCCGCCACGAGCTAACACACGCTCTCTTCTCCCCTAACTCGCCAGACTTCTCCTAACACTCGAACTCTTTCTAGTATCCGTACCACACTTCCGCCAATGCTTCGCTTTCCAACCTTGGAGTTACTACCTCCAAACTTGGTCATCTTACTAACTTCGATCTCCCTTAAGGCCATTCCCGGCCTTCACGAACCGATTCTGGTAGAACGTATCCACGAACTCATACGATGGTCACCTAAACTGGGGCCTAGCATCCTCGTGACCCTACCACCGCGAATCCACCTCGAACTGACCCCACCACAAACCGGCCGCTGGTTGACCTCAAATGGTCCTCAACCCAACCCCACAATCCGCCACATTCTTGTTCCTCGACACTAACAATCTAACCAACACACGCCATGAAAGCTAACACTTCTATCTCGCACTACCCATGGACTTATCACACAAATAAATCCCACGATACTACGACTCGATAAAGGTCAAACATAAAATAAATCTTTTACTCACGACGACCCTACCTCTAAGGTCTCAATCGTGAAATAGTCTAAGGTTCACACTTCCATGCCCCCCAGGCTTACCCTTCTACACTCACCAGGTTTCTCAATTACATATTAGCACAAAGCTATCCGAACATAACACTTAACATATTATCTTAACATCAATACATACAAGTCTCTGGGGTTAAAGATATACTGAAAAATAGGCGGTTCAAAGGACCGCTAAGATCTGGAACTTCCACCGCGACTTCTACCGTGGCTCCACGGTATGAACATCCCGCCTAGCTAAGTAAGAACCCGCAATCGATCTCGTCAGAAAGGCTATCCTACCGCATACCCCTGGACAGCCCTAAATACCCCGCCGCCGTGTAAAACAAACTCCCTGACTAAGACGACACTCCCACCGCGAGTCTACCACAATGTCACAACGAGGTAGGTGGCTTCGCTGGCTAACACTCGCTTCTCCCGGAAATCTGAACCTCGAGCCCCGACCGCCTCAATACTGATGCCTTCAAGATTGTGGAGGACCACTATGCATCGCGGAGGCGCATAACTAGTCTCGCCGAGGCGGTTCGCCTCGAAGTCACCAAAGGACCTCGCTGCTCGCCCTCTTTGCCGACCCGGTCATTCCGCCGATCTCCGCGCCTCACATCCTGCCAGATGAGCTCGCATGCGCAATGTCCATGCCCGGCAAGAGCTACACCCAACAAGCTCGCAAGTAATCATCTAGCCCGTGACGTAGCGCACTCTATCCTCCATGGTTGCCACTAAAGCGGGACATACCGAGCCAACGAGTCAAACCCACGCCAGACTCCCGAATCAGACGCCTGCTCGCCAAAGATCATAAATTGTTTACCGCGTCTCCTCATCTCGCGAGGCAAGAAGTGAGTGAGGAATGCCTCGAACTCGGCCCCATACTGGAAGCCGCGATGCTCTCCCGACAACTCCCACGACCAAACCGCCGATCATGCAGATCACGCACCGATGCGAAACCTAAGACCACCGACTCGGTTCCGCCTCGATCACTCATGACCATCAGAATCGCCGGATGAACTCCTCGCGATCATCCTCGTGCCTCACCCATAAAACTCGCGCTACAACTCGTAAAGTCCCGTGAGCCTCAAACTATCTCGCCGGGTGAACCACTGGTGCTATCGAATCGCCGCCCACTTCGCCCTCATATCTGCCACGACCGCCAAGAATCGCCATCTCCTTGTAACCCATCTTCTTCCGCCCTGCATCGGACCGGGCTCGTGTATCGAGTCTCAGCAGCCATCGCCGCGCTTAAACTCGGCTGGCGCCGGGCGCCGCTAAACTCGCCGCTGGCATCGTTCAGGTATCGACGCCATACTGCACTCTCTCAGATCTCACTAGCAGCCTCCTCACCGCTTTGCCCACTGCCCGGTTGCCTTACGCGAGGCATAATCGATAAAGGAAAGGAATACGCTGAGGGGTCCAACTTATCACACAAATCTAAGGCACGATCTCCGAATGAGAAGAAATGAAACTAATCCTAAATGTCTCAGCCTCCCGATTATAGACGTGGCGCACAACACATCGATAATCAAGACTCTACTGTACACGGTTCAGAGACACTTTCCGAGGATTAATCGCCTGATACCACTTTTGTCACGACCAACCCGAGCCTGGATCGTGCCTTACCCCGCACCCTAGTGATACAACATCGAGAAAATCAATGAAATAAAATACGAACATGAAATAAGAGATATTATAAGTAAACAAAGCCAAAAAAATAGCTTGCCTTCTCGTATAAATATATACAAACCCCGAATAGCTTTAATCCTTTTACAACCCCGCCCACAACAGCATTTCATGCACTTAAGATTTACAACAACTATGACGGACAGGCTCGCCATACCCCGAATGTACAAGAACCTACAACTCAGTGGAACACATACAAAAGATAAGCCTCCAAGGAACGGAGCTTCCCAATACGCCAAAGGTGATCCTAAAAGCGGGATCGACAGCCAATGTACTTCTACCGCAGATGAACGCACTTCGGCGAGGTCAAGATAACAGTACCAAGTATGTGAAATCAGAAATATCAGAATGAAATCATAGCGCTATATAAAGCAGAGACATGAATGATAACCAAACTACAAGATACACATATATCGCTTATATCAAGTCGTGGTCTCACGCCTCCACATCAATCATGCCCGTGAATGCCTTCTCATCACCAGCCTACGATATGATAACACCAAGAAGTACACCAAAGACACCAAGTCCTACCGATGCCAAAGTCAGATAATAATTCAAATGGAAGCATACCCGCGCGCTTACGATCGTGTCGCATGTCCAAAAGGGAACCACAAGACAACAATCAAATGGAAGATACCCGCGCTTACGTGATCGTGGCCGATGTCCAAAAGGAAACAATAAGACAAAGATTCCAAATGGAAACATACCCGCGGCGCCACGATCGTGGTCAAGATGCCCAAAGTGGAAACAATAAAGCAAGATCAACATGGAAGCATACCCGCGCTACGATCGTGTCAAGATGTCCAAAGCGATTAGCAAAGTAACACAATCACCAGAACGCATCTGCGGAATTTCTCCATCATCGCCGCACGCCCAAGTAAGTTCTCAATAAGTCAACCGACCTCTATCGAGAGACGCCAGAATACGTAAATACAACACTTGTACAACAAAGGCTATCATCACAAGCATAGGCAAGTTTCACACAACTCAAAGTACTTTCACATAAGCCACACAATACCCGTAGTATAAAAATCGTGACTATCTTTTTAAGTAAACAAGACACTTCCCTTTTGTAAAATCAAGTAACAACATTATTTTTCAAACGCTCAAATTTGCCTAATTTCAAATGCTCAAGTCACTTATTTTAGAAAGGTTTCATAACTCATAGTCTTAATCTCTTTAAAACAATCGAGTAACATATGTCATATATGAGTAGTTTATTCTTGTTTATAACAATCTTATTACAAATAACTATGATCTAGAAAATGTAATATCATTTTGTCTCATCTTAGCTTCTACGCAGATTGAGGTTTCTACCGGTTTTAATACAACACATCATTATTCAATACATTTTCCTTTATTAACGCCGCAATGGTCTCTGCCGATACACATTCTCGATTTCCAAATCAAGAAATATTATCCCTTTAAAACTAAGTACTCATTACTCACGAACGAGGTTTCACACAACATCCACATTAACAAATAAGTTAAGTCTCTTATCTTATAAGATCAAGTCTCTAACTTCTAACATCAAGAAACCATTTTCTTACCTACATAAAGTCGTTATAACCAACTTCCCATAAAGCCGTTATAACACTTTATGTTTAAACCAAACAAATACACTTAGCACTGTACGCCCACCGCACTACATAGCTACACACATATCATGCTAGAACAGATAGGAAGAGGTTCACATACCGCGACGAGTATCGATAATAAGCAAAATGCTCCAAGTACTACAACCTTGCTAGCCCTTTTCACTCCTCAAGTAATACGCTACTCTTAGTACTTTCACCTAGAAAGGTCACAAACGCCTATTAACTTCAAAACACAAGGTTCCATTTCTCTACGTAAAATTCGGCAAAGACTCTCCCGCACAACAGAAATCTCCTCCTCTATCGAGGCCGCTACCAAGCCAACCGGTGTGGGTTTACACGCCTAACCGGATGTGTACAATTCTACTCAAGAATACTACACAAGTTCATCGCAATACACCATGTAAATACAAATGGGCTTCTTTTCTTTACTCTTCAGCTTAAGTCAAAAGACATTGCAAATACAAAGTTCGCCTACATATAGTATACTTCAACTATATATTCCTACAACATGTAATCTCCAATTACAATAAGTGGACAAGAATATTTACCTCGATAAGCCCAAAATTATCCAAGTTATAATGTCGATCATGAGCAAGGTTTAGCTCCTACTCCGTGCGCCCAATCCGCCTCCAAACAACCCTTGAAGTTCTTAATCAACTTCTACTCAAATACTTCAACCAACTACGAAGATTTCCTTAGTGGTTTCTGGCTTGAGACTAAAAGGACAAAAGGTAGTATTTCCTGCTCTAATGATAGAGGTAACTTTTGGAATACAACAAGGTAAAGGCTAAGGTATTTTGGGCATTATAACAATACTGAGAAGTATTTCAATACCACAAGGATGGTATTATACTAAAACAACTAGGCTAGTGGGGTACCCCACGCTAGCACCACAGCTGGAGGGAGGCTCTCGCCACAAGGCCACCTGGCGGGGGAGGGGAAGGCTTAGGACGAGAACACACACAAAGGAGGGAGAGGACTCAAGACTTGAAGATTTTTGACGAAGAAGTCTTCAAGCTTGTGGGTATTTATAGGAAAACCAAAGGCCAACCAACGGCCAAGATCAAGCCATGTGCAAGGCAAGTGTAAGGCCAAGATATGCCCAAGTGCCCCTAGTCCCTACTCCTAAAACCTCACAAATATCTACCAAAAATATCTTCCCACTGACACCCTAAACGCCCAAGTTATCGCTTCACTTGCTTCCAATGCGAGGGTGACACATGTCACCCTCCCGCTGGTCCAAAATGTTCCGCCGCCTAAAAATCCGCAAAAATACAAAACGACATAGCCGGAATTTTCCTTCGCAGTTACGCAAAACGCTTCGCCGAAAACGACTCTAACCGTGTCAGGCACAAAGGTAATTCGCCATGGTGCCACACACGGGGTGACACGTGTCGCCCGATTCGCCTGCATTATTTCGCTTTCAAAATATCCAAAATACCTAAATCTCAAAACAAAGCGCCCTACAAAATCAGAATTTCTCCCTGGCCCCACGTGACCATTTCCAAAATAAAATCTCAAAATTCTAATATAATTTAAGAAGCCCATATACCAAACTGGGAAACCAATTCTCATTAACTAACCTTTTCTTCACAAATTACCGAAACTTTTCCGTCAAAACTCACATCTTTCTTTCTTTTCAAAATTTCTCGCACTTTCGCACGCACGCCCTCACATACATACCCCGCAACTACGGGTATAACACCAAACGCCGCCAGATCGACATTTTTACTTGGATAATTTTGGGCTTATCGAGGTAAATACTATCGCCCTTCTATTGTAATCGGGAATTACATACCGTAGTAGTATCAAATGAATATAAGATACATAAGAGATTTGAACTGTAATAGAAAGATATTACAAGAAAGACTTGAACCAAATCACATCGTAAGAATATAGGTAAGATTAAACTCAGATTTACATAAGATCGTATTTACGTGAGACTTATAACCTTATCGTCAATGCTCGCAAGCAGCATGCACTACTTGAAGCGGACAAGGCTAGTCGTTATAGCCGTGAGCGCTTTGCTTATAGTCGATAATCGCAGCGAGGTATGTGATTCTTCCTATACTCGAGCAAAGTATTTTAAAAGAATATATATATAGTACCAGAACGACGCTATGGCAATGTCTTTTGACTTAAGCCCAATAATATATATATATAGTATGGTAGACGACGCAGTTAATCGAATATAATTGTACGCAATGTCTTTTGACTTAAGCCCAATAATAAGAATCTTGAAGTATTTTAACTAATATATATATAGCACTAGACGACGCGTGGCAACGTCTTTGACTTAAGCCCTAATAATAAGAATCTTGAAATATTTTAAAGGAATATATACATAGTACTAGACGACGCAGTGTTAATCGAATGTGTTACGGCAATGTCTTTGACTTAAGCCCAATAATAAAGAATTTAAGTATTTCAAAAGATTAAGAAACCGCTTGTTAAGAGTAATACTTGGTTTTGAAAACATAAGAGTTATACTAGCTTTATGGGAAGTTAGGTATAACGCCTAAGAGTGGTAAAGAGAATGGTTTACTGATTTTTAGAAGTTAAGAGACTTGATCTTAAAAGATAAGAGACTTGACTTGAATGAATTAATATGAATTTTGTGTGAAACCTTATTCGTGAGTAATGAGTACTGGTTTTTAAAAGGAGAAATGTTTTATCGATTTCGAAATCGAATGAGTATCGATAAACCACTGCATAATTAATAAAGGAAAATGTATTGAATAATGAAGTATTATTAAAACCAAGAGAAACCTCCATCCGCATAGAAACTAAGATTTAGACAAAATGATATTACATTTCCTAGATCATGGTCGCTTAATAAGATTGATCATAAACAAGAATAACCTACTCACATATAAGGCATATGTTTCTCAAATTTTTAAAAGAGAATTATGTTTTAAAGGATTAAAACTATGAACTACGAAACCTTTCAAAATGAGAAACTTGAGCATTTGAAATTAGGCAAACTTCAACGCTTGGAAGATAATGTTGTTACTTGATTTTACAAAGGAAAGCATTTTGGTTTATTTAACAATGTAAGTCACTCTATTTTTTATATACTAAGGGTATCGTGACTTTTATAAAAGGAACGGATCTCTTAAAAGGAATTTAACGACATTTAGTACTTTAGGTTAAACCTAACTTTGACATAAAATGAAAGTACCTTGAGTCAGGTATAACTTGCCATGCTTGTAGTTGTGAAACTTGCCTATGCTTGTTGTGATAGCCTTTGTCAGGCAAGAATTGTGTTTCTATACTCGCGCCTCTCTGCAGGTCATTGACTTGTCGAGAACTTACTCGACGCATCGCAGCGACGGAGAATTCCACGCACGCCTCGCTGATAGTGTTATTCCATGGACTAGCTCTCCACGCAGGTTTCATCGTTCGCTTGGTACCGTGGTGGTTTGCCAGATTTGCCCCGCCGTGGCTGATTCGCCTTGGTACTCGTAGTTAGCTCGATTTGCCCCTGCCACTACGTACGACCTTGGTATCCGTAGTCGATTGCATTTGCCCGCGTCCTTTCGTGGTTTGGTTTTATAGTATTGTTAGTACGACTTTGGCATCGTGTAGACTTCGTGTTCATATGCACTTCGCGTTATTATATCATGATCGCCAAGCGATAAGGTATTCCACGCATGATTGATGCCGGGCGTGAGACCCATAGTTATATTTGAGTGATGAATCTGAGGGAGTGAGTCCCTGACTTACATGATTGCTTATTTATCGTGAAATGTAGTTTGGTTATCATACATGTCTCCTGCTTTATATAGACTGCTATGATTTCATTTACGATTTTACGCCACATACTGTACCGCAGATCGACTCTCCTTCTGGCCGCTCATGCCGCAGTAGAGGTACATCTACTGCCGATCCCCGCTAGATCACATTTCAGCAGATTGAAGTCTGCCTTCCTGAGGATTATCTGCATGCTACCCCGAGTCCGTAGGTTCTTGTACATCTGTGTACATGGGCCCCGTCCCGCCATAGTGGTCAGTATAAATCTGAGGTCCAGAGTAATCGCCAAGTGTGGCTGTAAGGATTAAACTGCTCAACTTTGTAATTATTTATATATATGCCGAAGGCGATTTTCTCTCGTGTAAAATGTGTCTCATTTCACATTTTGTTTCATGTATTGTTTTATGTTCCACTGACACTGATGTATGACTACTTAAGTGCCCTGTAAGGCACTCACTGCCCTGTTCGTCGTGACAATCAATTTGCCTTTCATTATTTCAAGTCATTTATCATACTTAAATTACTTAGAGTAAATCACTCTTTTTATCCTTTCATAAAGCTATTATAACCAACTTCCCATAAAGTCGTTATACTAGCTTTATACCTTAGAAACTTACATTCTTCTTTGTAACCAAGAGACTTAAACTTTCCAACAAAACAAGTATCAAAAATACTTTCAACATACTTAAAGTCTCTTAACTTTTGAAAACCAAGATATCCTTAATATTTACACAAGTGAGTTAATTCCCTAACTCAACCAACTTGAACATTCTTAAAATAAGACAAGGATATCAAATGGACTAGATTGTCAAAATCTCAGACGCCTACCGCACTATACATTTACAACTTATTCATGCTCAAGAGATAAGAAAGTTCCACATACCTCTTCTGTTAAATCCACTTGCTAAGTCCAATCACGCATTTAGTATGTCAACCTATAATGACCATAATACGCCTATTAACTTCTACTTCAACCGTAGAATATTCTAAGTGCAAGGTCACTAAATTCTAATGGAAAATCTGACAACACTTCCTTTGTTTCTACATACTTTGCCACCTTTTCAAGGCCGAATTCAATAACCAAGCACGCCACATTTAAGGCCCAACAAAGTAGTTAATAGGGATTACACGCTTAATCAAGACATGTAAAATTCCGCCCACAATACAAAACAAACTAGTCTAAACTACAATGTCAATTCGCAATTGTGGCAACAATACCAATTCTTCCTCCAATTTCTTTTCAATCCACGTGGTTTAATATAACATGTTATCTAGCCACAATTGGTTATAACTACTACAATCCTCAAGTAGGTAAACATGCGATTTATTCTAATTATCGACCAAATTGTATTTCAATTTCAAATGGCTTAACATGTCATTTTCTGATTTGAGCTTCCAAATTCCCATAACACTTATCAAACTTCATAACGATATCACATGATCAATTCTAACTTATAATAACATGGAACCTTCAATTACAAAAGTAAGACGAAGATTATACCTCATTTAGCCCAAATATGATCCAAGTTTACAAGTCGATCCTTAGCAACTCTAGCTCCTCTTTCGACGCTCCAATCCATTCCAAGCAACCCTTAGAAACTTATGAAGAACTTATCTTCAAGTTCCAACTTCAAAGTCAAGAACTCCTTTAGCTTCCGCCATGACTAATACGAAAGACCATTTCTCCGGATCTTTCTATTGAGATACACTTACAATACCCTTAGGTACCTTGGTTTAAAGTGGGGGATTATTGACAACAATTGAAAATTTTCCTGAAACCCTAGCCTTGGCCGAGCTTCCTCAAGTTTCCATCAAGTTTTTCTTGAAAATTTGCTAAGTGTTAAGCCTTGTCTTGCACTAGTGCTTTATATAAATAAACGGAGGGTCAAGATTAGAACAAATGAGTGGTTTGATGCACTTCACAAGGATCAAGCCGTTGGCATTGACTTAGTCAACAATGTCAAGCTAATTGTCTTTGCAAGACTTGGTCTTTTAAATTGTGGTCAAATGACCATTACCTCCATGTCATTTTCGTCCAAGGCCATTAAGGGGGGGGGGGGGTGACACGTGTCGCCCTCCCGTTCGTCGCAATATTTCGTTTTTCGACAAATTCTAAAATTCCGATAAATTTTTACTCGTCTCAAATCTTAACAGTTGAGTTCTTACGTACGTTCTTATAAACCTATCCTGGAAATTTCCGGGGTGTAACATACTTCCCCCCTTAGAAACATTCTTCCCCGAATGTTCTTCTGGGAGTCAAACTTAAAGATAGCCATAACGTCTCCTTACAACCCCTTCATACCAATAATGCCACACGTGGCCACATAACATTGCTCGTAAAAATGTCAACTCAACCCCACGTATCAACGCCGACATTCGCATAACACTTCACGACTCTAAGCTTACTAATAATCTTTTCCGTAAGCTTCGCTTATCCACACCTTGTCAATCAAGTCTAGACCAAATAATCAAACTCGCCATGTCGAACCATCCAACCGGCGATCTACACTTTCTACATACAAGGCCATCTGAATACCAAAGGTATCTGGCATCGCACGTAACACAACAAGAGGCAATTAACCTCCCGCTATATTCAAATCAAGAACACATGCCCGCAACCCATCCTCGCGCTCGGATAGTACGCCGCTCGTCCGCCGGTTCGAGGGTGTAATGCAACACCGAGACTCACCTCGTCCTTAAAACCCTTCAAAAACCTCCATGTTATCTGTAATCGAGCTCATCTGTTCGACATCATAAACGCAGGAACCCCTGCATACCTCACAATCTCTCGCTATACAAAGCAGCATAAACCTCACCGACAAGGGTCCTAACCGAAGAACACGCTGGTTTCACACTTATTTACCATGACCCCCAGGGAATCACACTTCATCTGAGTAAGATGCCACCCGGTAACAAGATCCATATTTAAATACCTCTCATATCTATGTTGGGATTTCAATCGCCTGCAATAGCCCATCTGGCTTCGTGCTAAACCAAGACTCGCACTAACTCACACTAAGCAAGAACTCCGCTATGTCCCTTTTCCTGGCCATCTTACCCATGCATACATCCGAGGTCACGACACAACTTAGTCGACTCTAACAATTAGAATAATAAGCATCAGATGCCTCTAAAACTCCGCCGACTAGTCCTCGCAAAGACCGGTACACACAATCTCTTATATCACAAAGACCTCATCCTGCTACTAAACAGCTCTTCTCCTTCCTGAGAGTCGATTCGATATCAGATCATCACTAGATCCTCATATTGTCGCCTTTACTTCTCAACGACTAAGACTCCAGAACCTCTCGATCTAAACTTCATTAACCTTGAAACAAATAATCGAACCTCGCCCGGGTAGTCGATGAATCTCACGACCACGCCCCGCCTATCCTGTGCCCATCCGCGTACTCACCCTTAGATCCACGACAAAGAGTATCTCAGAATCGCTTGGCTTTCCCGATGGTATAGATATCAATATCACAATCCTTGAGTAACTCTAACCACCATCGCCGCAAATTCTACCGCTCACCATAGATATACCGAGGCTTTGTGGTCCGCACAAATATCCACATGAAGTTTGTATATACGCTATGCCCCCAAATCTTCAAGGCATGATTTAACCGCCACACTCTAAATCGTAAGTGGCGAATTTCTTTCCCCGCTTCCCTAACTACCGGAAAACATAGGCTCTATCTCATCGTTGCGCAAAGACACAACCTAGCCCAACACCCAACGTGTTATCATAAAAACCTAACCTCTAGTCTCACAGAGGGGTTAGAATCAGAGTCGGGTCAACTTATCTTCCAATAATCAAAGTTTTCTCTCAAGTAACCAAACTTGTCACTAACTTAGATTTGATCCTTTTGCTTGCCTCCTGCTAAGACTTCCTATCAATCACAATCTAGTGGGGATTTCTGATCTTGTAAAAGAGTAACCCGATTTTTCCTTTCCCGCCAGAGCCTATAGCTAGGTTTACCACATTTCTAAATGTTCTTACTTCCTATTATTTACTAATGGTCTTTACACTAGTCCGGTAGTCATACTGCAACTTACATAACCATAGTCGATTTTCATTTATCATTCGCCATATCCTTACCTTAGGCTTATTATCGAAAGTATTTCTATCTTGATTCATAATCGCATAGCTTCATATACGCTGCATTTCACCGCATTTTTGTCCTCACGACACTTCTCAACTTCGAACGCCGTTTTAATTTCCAACACAACACTTTTCCCACTGCTATCTACAATCAGAACTCATGGTATGACGATACCGAAGACCCTACCGCCTCATATCCTCAAGCCTCAACAACATGGGTACACGCAACCCCATAATATGTAAAACTGTCCTTTTTACGAGGGGGAGAGAACTTATCTCCCTATCAAAATCTAAATCATCAAGCGCCACCTTAAACATATAGATTTTCAAAATCTACCAACGATGTCTTCTATTTTCCGCAGCCACACTCGTGATTTATCTTATTTTGCTTACCGCTATCCCGAACTTATCCGGCGTCGTGGCCCCGACCGCCACACCAAACCAACTCCAAGTACATCCAAGGGCACTTAGCATAAACTCCTTCAAATTTGAGTTTTTCTTACTTTCTGCATCAATTACCTCGCGAACAAGTCACACGCACTTATTAAAAACAACAATGTCAAAGCATGAAGGATAATTCACCGTTACCCCACTTCTCTTCCTTTCCACTGATAACCGCCACGGAACCGTACCAATCAATTTCTCTCAGAGTCCACATTGGCATAACAAGAGGCCAACTAGTTCAGACTATAATGACCTCAACGCTCGGCCATAATACCGCTAGGTTCTCTGTGGTCCAACGATCGTATCGCAATGCAATTATTATCTAACCGCCGCCTATCACCCAAGACTCACGTGTAGTCACCTCGAAAGCGTCCTCATGGATTCCTGCCCATTTCTTTACACTTGGTTGCTCTCTTTCATCGGTCGCATTCTTCCC
Source organism: Przewalskia tangutica (assembly GCA_029844215.1). Classification (NCBI taxonomy): domain Eukaryota; kingdom Viridiplantae; phylum Streptophyta; class Magnoliopsida; order Solanales; family Solanaceae; genus Przewalskia; species Przewalskia tangutica. The sequence goes on from CM056720.1 coordinate 49,058,865, forward strand.
GCATTTCCAAACTTATTGTAGCGCACGACATAGCCTTCATACTGATTCGCCTCCAATCTTTGAGTTACTATTCTAAACAACATAAGGCCGCCTCCGCTCACAACTCGTTCCGTGGAATGCGCCCACGAACCCGTAGAAACGATTAACTAGATTGGGCCTTGCACCTCGTGACTCGCCACATAGCGGACTACTACCAACTGATCCCATTTCATTTCAAGCCACGCGACCCTTAATAGATCCCCAACCCGACTCAAGGCCGTATTTAACTCTTTTCCTTGGTCTATCTTAACTTTACTACCCGGTATGCCTTATATATCTAAGGTCCTGGTTATCAACTTTCCTAGACTCACAATTTCCATGCTCCAAGCCTAACTTATCACCCTAGACGGTACAAAAACTTCTCAATATACTATAATCGTGTTGTCTTGACCATAACAACCATACTTACTCCATACTGATCTCACCTGCATCATTCTCTCTTTATCATACCAACGAGCTTAACCTATTAACATATTCTTCCATTTAGTCCTCAATTATAACCTCTAAGTGGTCCATTACATTCTCACACAACTCATCATCACCTAATTATCTCAAATTAGCACGTGAAACTTTGACGAGTCCTTTAACTGCTCATACCTTCCCGTATTTTTAGTCCTACTAAGTCCTCGTAATCTAAAATCATTTTAGGCAACACGCTGCCCGACTTCATACATAACCGTATAGTTGTATGTCCCAATACAAACTATACTACAAACATTACCAACGATACGCAATTACATAATCTTTTGGTCATCACGCTTTCTCGAAATGCGAACAACATAACTTGTTAGTGAGAGACGACCTAACCATACAAATTTCATCGCACGATCTCAGAGCGAGAAGAATGGAAACTAATCCTAAATGTCCGCACTCCTCGACATAGATGTGGTGCACAACACACCGATAATCAAGACTCTACTAGACACGGCTCAGACACTTTCCGAGGACTAATCGCTTGATACCACTTTTGTCACGACCACCCTGCTCATGATCGTGCCCTACCCGCACCCTTTCAGATACATCGAGAATAGCAATGAACATACACAATCATAAAAACTTAAACATAAAATAACAACAAAGCAATGATAAGGCCACCTTCGTAAACCATACAAATAAAACAAGACATTTTTTCTTACAACCCAATCCACAAACGTGACTACTGCACTTAAGAATAATAATCAAGTGACAGGCCCCGCCATACCTCGAATGTACAACAACCGACCATACTGTGATAAGCCTCCTAATAAAGCGGCTTCTCAACAAATGAACAAATGATCCTAAGAGCGAGGATCAACAACTCAGACTCTACTCGCAGATGAACGCAGCCCTCAAGGAGGTCAGCATAACATGTACCAAATATGTGAAACCAAAGTACTCAGAATGAAATCATAAGTCTAAAATAAAACCGAGATGTATGATAACCCAATTAACAAGACACGCTGCCTTACTAACAATGAGAGTAAATTGTAGTATACTTACAATATAAAATAGAAGCTCACGATCAAAAGCAGACCACCCGCCCGCAGATCATTAAGCAATCCTACACCGAGACTATTTCACCCACATAGGTCGCGTGGACCCGCATGAGGTATTCTCGCACGGACTATTTCACCCGCATAAGCCCTTACGACTCGCATGAGGTATTCCTCGATAGGTCTGATCCGCCCGCACGGGACTATTTCACCCGCATAAGCCCTCATGACTCGCACGAGGTATTCTCGATCGCGGTAGCAAATCCACTAACATGCAATGCCACAAACCCGGAATGACCCTAAATGAATAATATACCACTAGCACAAAACCGGCTATCATACATAACATAAGCACTACCGGCTTATCACACAATATATAAGCAAGTTAAGAATCCCCTAACTTCTTATTATTCTTGTTCACATACACTCTCATTTTAGTTTACTTAAGGCACTATCATGTCTTTTATAAAGATCCGGGAATTTAACCCAAGTACTACATACTTCTACTCTTTAAAACAAATGACTCCTTTTAGTATAACACTTCCAAGACACTAATAACCATAGTATCAAGTCATAACTACTTTTCAAGACAAGTCACAATACCTTTTAGAAATAAAATTATAGGCTTCTAAATCAAGTGACTTCTTTCTTTTAAAACTTTAAGCAATTGATGCCTTTAAATCAATTTGCCTTTCATTATTTCAAGTCATTTATCATACTTAAATTACTTAGAGTAAATCACTCTTTTTATCCTTTCATAAAGCTATTATAACCAACTTCCCATAAAGTCGTTATACTAGCTTTATACCTTAGAAACTTACATTCTTCTTTGTAACCAAGAGACTTAAACTTTCCAACAAAACAAGTATCAAAAATACTTTCAACATACTTAAAGTCTCTTAACTTTTGAAAACCAAGATATCCTTAATATTTACACAGGTGAGTTAATTCCCTAACTCAACCAACTTGAACATTCTTAAAATAAGACAAGGATATCAAATGGACTAGATTGTCAAAATCTCAGACGCTCACCGCACTATACATTTACAACTTATTCATGCTCAAGAGATAAGAAAGTTCCACATACCTCTTCGGTTAAATCCACTTGCTAAGTCCAATTCGCCGTACGTAGTATGTAAACCTATAATGACCATAATACGTCTATTAACTTCTTACTTCAACCGTAGAATATTCTAAGTGCAAGGTCACTAAATTCTACGGAAAATCGGACAACACTTCCTTTGTTTCTACATACTTTGCCACCTTTTTCAAGGCCGAATTCAATAGCCAAACATGCCACATTTAAGGCCCAACAAAGTAGTTAACAATAGGGGATTACACGCTTAATCAAGACATGTAAAATTTCGCCCCACAATACAAAACAAACTAGTCTAAACTACAATGTCAATTCAACAATTAGGGCAACAATACCAATTCTTCCTCCAATTTCTTTTCAATCCATGTGGTTTAATATAACATGTTATCTTGCCACAATTGGTTATAACTACTACAATCCTCAAGTAGGTAAACATGCGACGATTCTAATTATCGACAAAATTGTATTTCAATTTCAAATGGCTTAACATGTCATTTTTGGATTTGAGCTTCCAAATTCCCATAACACTTGTCAAACTTCATAACGCATATCACATGATCAATTCTAACTTATAATAACATGGAACCTTCAATTACAAAAGTAAGACGAAGATTATACCTCATTTAGCCCAAATATGATCCAAGTTTACAAGTCGATCCTTAGAAACTCTAGCTCCTCTTTTCGACGTTCCAATCCATTCCAAGAAACCCTTAGAAACTTATGAAGAACTTATCTTCAAGTTCCAACTTCAAAGTTGAAGAACTCCTTTAGCTTCCGCCTTGCGACTAATACGAAAAGACCATTTCTCCGGGATATTTCTATTGAGATACACTTACAATACCCTTAGGTACCTTGGTTTAAAGTGGGGGGATTATTGGACAACAATTGAAATTTTTTCCTTGAAACCCTAGCCTTGGCCGAGAGCTTCCTCAAGTTTCCATCAAGTTTTTCTTGAAAATTTGCTAAGTGTTAAGCCTTATCTTGCACTAGTAAGCTTATATAAATAAATGGAGGGTCAATATTAGAACAAATGGGTGGTTTGGATGCACTTCACAAGGATCAAGCCAAATGGCATTGACTTAGTCAACAATGTCAATCTAATTGTCTTTGCAAGACTTGGTCTTTTAAATTGTGGTCAAAAGACCATTTCTCCATGTCATTTTCGCCCAAGGCCATTGGGTGACACGTGTCGCCTCCCGCTCATCGCAATATTTCGCTTTCCAACAAATTCCAAAATTCGATAAATTTTTACTCGCCTCAAATCTTAACATTCGAGTTCTTACGCACGCTCTATAAACCTATCCCGAAATTTCCGGTGTAACAAACTTACGGGTATTTATGTAAGAATCAAGGGTCAAGATCTATGCAAGTGTGTGGTCAAGATTGGGCCATGCGTGTGGGTCCCACCACACCACATGGCCAACGAAAAATAGGCTCCAAGTGTAATAGCTATTTTGCCAAGCGACAGTTGCCAGCCACTGTCCCTCCACCCGCCAAGGTGCCACACGGGGTGGCACGGTCGCCCGACTCGTCCAAAATATTTCGTCTTCCGAAAATATCCAAAATACCGAAAATCTCAAAAACAAAGTGGGCCCCACAAAATCGTAAATTTCTCCCGTGGGTCCCACGTGACCATTTTCGAAAATAAAATCCCAAAATTCTAATATAATCCAAGAAGTCCAAATACCAAATCTGGGAATCCAATTCCCATTAACGAACCTTTTTCCTTCACAAAACCCGGAAACTTTTCCGTCGAAAAATCACATCTTTCATTCTTTCCAATATTACTGTCGTATTCTCGTACGTATGTCCTCACATACATACCCTGGAAATACGGGGTATAACATTCTTCCCCCCCTTAGAAACATTCATCCCGAATGTTCCTTCTAAGTCTCCAAACGTACTTGCGCTGGTATAGTCTCCACCACTACACTTACAAAACCGATCATGCCACCAATGGCCAGAATATAACATGTGCGCAAAACTCAAATCCAAGCCAACGAGGAATCGCCTCTAATATCACAAAAAAACTCCCATCCATGGTCTAAAGGATACTCCCTTCGCATCTTCACTTTTCAAAAGAAATGGTCACCTCCATTTTCATAACACGCGTCCGCTTCTTTTATTACTTGTCGTACCCTCCTCGTACATCTGAACTCTTTCTATTACATGTACCACACTTCAGTCATCGCTTGAGTTTCCAAAACTTTGGAGTCACTACCTCCAAACTTGGTCATCTCACTAGCTTCAAATTCCTCTAAGGCCATCCCCGGCCTTCACGATTCGATTCTGGTCGAACTCATCCACGAACCCGTACGATGGTTACCTAAACTTGGGCCTAGCACCCTCGTGACCCTATCACAAAGCGGGACCACCACAAATTTACCCTACCCCAAACCGGGCTGCGGGTTGACCCGCGACCTTGCCTCAACCCGACTCATTTCACGCCAAGCTCTTGTTCCCCGATCCGGAACAATCTCACTAATCAAGTCACGAAAAACTAGTGGTCTTCTTAGCTTAACTACCCTCTTATAATTCACACCACTCAGGGACTTATCACACCATTTTACCCCACGTATACTATGTACTCCGACAAAGGTCAATCGTAAACAAAATCTTTTACTCAAGACGGCCTCGCATCTAAGGTCTCCACGTATAATATTCTAAGGCTCAAATTCTCTATGTACCCAACTTCCCCTTTCATCTAACCATGTTTTCTAATCACAATTAACACAATGCTATCTGAACATAACACTTAAAATATACTCATCTTATCACAAATGCATACTAGTCTCTAGAGGGTCAAGGATATACCTGAAATCAAATAGGCGGTTCCAAGGACCGCTAGAACTGGGAACTTCCACTACGCACCGCCACTACCGGGGTATGAACATTCGCCTAGCTATCAAGCGCGAAGAACTCGAATCGATCCCGGCGTCGAGTCTCTACATCCGCTGCTACTCTCGGCAATTTCTCGCAAATGGCCCGGGCCGCATGTAAAACAACCTTCAATACCGTGACACTTCATACGGGGTTTACCACACTGGCTACACTTAGGTCGGGGTGGCTTCATCTGGCCAGCACCCCAACTCCCCGAAAACTCAACCTCGAGCCCCGACCGCCTCCCGAATACTCGATGCCTCAAGATCGTAGAGGACCACTGCATCGGGCGGAGGCGTATAACTAGTTCGGCACGAGGCGGTCCGCCTCAGTTACCAAAGGACCGCCGCTGTCCTAGCCTTCTTCACGATATCGGGCCGATCCGCTTGTCTCTCTGCTCACACCTGCGCATAAGCTCGCATGCGGCAATGCCAATGCCCTGAAGAGCTACACCAGCAAGCCTTCGCGTAGTCATCGAGCCCCGCGACGTAGCGTGCACTCGCCCTCCATATTCGCCACTAACGCAGGACATAACGAGCTAACGAGTCGAACTCAACGCTGTACTCCCAACCGCACGCCTCTCGCCTCAAAGATCGTAAATTTGTTTACCTGCGTTTCCTCATCCGCGAGGCAAGAAATGATCGAGAAATGCCTCCGAGAACTCGCCCCAAATACCGGAGGCGCATGCTCCCCGACAGCTCCCACGATCAAACTATGATCGCAGATTACGCACTGATGCGAACCTAAGACCACCGACTGGTCTCCAAGCCTTGATCACTCACGATCCGTCAGAATCGCTTGATGAACTCCTCGCGATCATCCTCGTGTCTCACCCATAGAACTCAAAGTGGGCTGCAGCCAAAAAGTTCCGTAGTCTCAAACTATCCGACCTGGGTGAACTACGGTGCTATCGAACCTCCGACTCGCCTATCCTCGTGTCTAGCCATAATCCTAGCTTAGTAATCGCCATCTCCTTATAACCTATATCCTCCGATCTCCGCCGCGGATCGAGGCTCGTGCATCGTGGCCTCGAGACCGTTGTTGTTGCATTTCGCAGCCTCCTTCGCCGCATTGCCTTCGGGCTCGTTGCTCGCGCGAGGCATAATCGCATAAAAGAATACGCTGGCGAGTCCAACTTACAACATGCTTCTAAGGCACGATCTTAGAGTGAGAAGAATAGAAACTAATCCTAAATATCTCGCAGCCTCTCGACATAGGTGGTGCACAACACGCCGATAATCAAGACTCTACTAGATACGGCTCAGAGACACTTTCCGAGGATTAATCGCCTCGATACCACTTTTGTCACGAATTCGATCTTGCCCGTGATCGTGCCTTACCCTGCACCCTAGTGATAACAACATGAGAGAAAATCAGAAATAAAATTTAAACAGAAACAAGAGACAACATAAGAAAACAAAGCAACTAAAACGGGTTACTTCATGTATATACATGTAATCAATGCTTAAAATCCTTTACAACCTCGCCACAACAGCATTACATGCACTTCTAAGAATGTAATAACAACTATGACGACAGGCCTCACTATACCCCAATGTACAAGTACCTTCAATGACAGGATCGTACTAAAAGATAAGCTCCGAGAAACGGAGCTTCCTAACGCTGAATCACGATCCTATGAGCGATCAACAATCGATGTATTTCTACCGCGCATGAACGCAGTTCCCGGGCGAGGTCGCATAACAGTACCAAGTATGTGAAATCAAAATATCAGAATGAAATCACATTTCATCATTTTATAAAACCATTTCGCAATAAGTAAACAAGCAGGTTGGCAAGTGGACGATGTCTCAAAATCATCACTCACATAACTACGGGTCTCACGCCCACAATATCAATCATGCCCTGGAACTCATTCTCATCGCCGGCAGCATGATGTAAAACAACACCCATATGTGAACTCAACACTAGATCTCGCTCGCGCTATCAAACCGACGCCAAGTAGAATAGCCAACTACTGCATCCTAAGGCTAGTCATAAACTTCACTGCAAGGTACTAAGCCAACTACCAGATCCAAACCAGCCACGCCATCGCCGAGGCAAGTATCTAACGCTAGCGCATAATAGCCTACCGCCTCACGAGATACGACCGGCAAGTATCTTAAGCTATCTACCGTAGCCCGCGATACACGAAATGACCGTAACAAGTATCTAAAGCGCTCAGAACTACATGTACAAATCAAGCCCGTGATCGCCGTCACCGCGCAAGAAGCTTCATGGATTAGCCGCCCATGGACTAATAACATAACTCACAACCGCATGCCCCAAGATCTTACTCCTGTGATAAGCATGGCCATGAAACCATCCCCATCGGACGATACCCGGGCCACCCATCGTGTCAAGATGTCCAAAGGAAATAATAAGACAATACTCAAAGCCGACGATACCCGGGCCACCCAACGCGGTCAAGATGTCCAAAAAGAGATAACAAGATAATACTCAAAGTGCCGACGATACCCGTGACCATCCAACGGTCAAGATGTCCAAACAATCAATCGATATCCGACTCCCCGAGAGACACTGTGAGCAGAAAATCAAACACTTGCACAACAAAGGCTATCACAACAAGCATAGTAAGTTCAACATACTATCATTTTATGTCAACAATCCGGTTTCAACCCCAAAATACTACATACTTTCATTCTTTCAAAAGACCTCTTTACGAAAAGCCACACGATACTAATACTCGTAGTATCAAAACACGCTCCTTTTCAAACCAAATTACTTCACTTTCAGAAAATCTTTACAAGACTTTTAAAATCAAGTACTCTATACTTTTAAACCAAGTGCTTTTCTTTTAAAACAAAGAAGTATACTCTTTAGAACTCAAATACTTACTTTTTCAAAACAGTAACCTATACTTAAATCAAGTTACTTCTCCTTTCCAAATCAAGTCGCTTATAAGTCAAGTCTCTTATCTTTTAAAATCAAGTCGCTTACCTTTCAAAATCAAATCTTTCTTTATCTTCATAAAGTCGTTATAACTAACTTCCCATAAAGCCATTATAACACTTTATGTTTTAAACAAACAAAATTCATTTCACACACGCACGCCTACCGCACTATATAGTTCACAACAATCATGCTCAAGAGTATAAGAATCACATACCTCTTCTGCTTAATCCACAAGCCAAGTCGAGTATGTCGCAGAGAAAATCCACCTATAATAACCACAATATATCTATCAATCTCTAGTTCTCTTCAGAGCATAATCTAAGTAAATAGCCTTATTCTACGGAAAATTCGCAAAGACCTCCCCCACAATCACATAAATAACCTCCCCCTAACAAGGCCTGCTACCAAGCCAACAACTCCAAGGGGATTACACGTCTAACCGCACGTGTTTAATTCTGCTTCACAATAATACTACACAAGTCTACTATAAATACAATCCAATGTAAATACAGTTCAATCCTTTATAATCATCCTTCCAATATACCTTATACTCAATTCTAAACTACTACAATATGTAATATCCAATTACAATAGGGGGACATAGATCATTACCTCGATAAGCCCAAAATTTATCCAAGATTATAAGTCGATCATGAGCAACGTTTAGCTCCAATTCCTTACGCTCCAACCCGCTCCAAGAAACCCTTAGAAGTTTCTAAACAACTTCTCTTAACACTTCAACCAAGCTATGAAGATTTCTAGGGTTTCATTTTGCGACTATCGAATAAAGCAGTATTTCCTGCTCATAGTATTGAAATAACTTTGAATACTACTAGTGATACTAGGCTAAGGTATTTGGGATTATACAAAAATACTTTAGAGTATTTTGTACACAAGTGGACGAAGCAACTACAAAGTGAGGATATTTTTGCCTTGGAAAGCTAAGGCGGATGAAATTTGTCTTCAACTTAAGGGTATTTATAGAAGAATCAAGGTCAAGATCTATGCAAGTGTGTGGTCAATATTGGGCCATGCGTGTGTGGATCCCACCACACCCCATGGCCAACGAAATAGGCTCCATGTAATGGCTATTTCGCCAAGTGACAAGCCAGCCATTCATCCTCCACCCGCCAAGGTGCCACATGGGGGTGACACGTGTCGCCCCCCGACTCGTCCAAAATATTTCGTCTTCCGAAAATATCCAAAATACCGAAAATCTCAAAAACAAAGTAGGCCCCACAAAACCGTAAATTTCTCCCGTGGGTCCCACGTGACCATTTCTGAAAATAAAATCCCAAAATTCTAATATAATCCAAGAAGTACAAATACCAAATCTGGGAATCCAATTCCCATTAACGAACCTTTTTCCTTCACAAAACCCGGAAACTTTTCCGTCGAAAAATCACATCTTTCATTCTTTCCAATATTACTGTCGTATTCTCGTACGTACGTCCTCACATACATACCCTGGAACTACGGGGTATAACACATACTTTGCCACCTTTTTCAAGGCTGAATTCAATAACCAAACACGCCACATTTAAGGCTCAACAATGTAGTCATCAATAGGGGATTACACGCCTACAAGACGTGTAAAATTCCGCCCACAAATAACAAACTAGTCCAAACTACAATGTCAATTCGGCAAATCAGAGGGACAATAATACATATTCTTTTCCAATTCCTTTTCCATCCAAATTGTTTAGTATAACATGTTATAAAGCCGCAATCGATTATAACAACTATAATCTTCAAGTAGATAACATGCGACGATACTAGTTAACGACCAAATTGTAATTCAATTTCAAATGACTCAACATATCATTTTCGGATTTGAGCTTCTAAACTTCCATAACACTTATCAATCTTCATAACACATATCACATGATCATTTCTAACTTATCATAATATGGAATCTTCAATTACAAAAGTAAGATGAAGATTATACCTCATTTAGCTCAAATATGATCCAAGATTACAAGTCGATCCTTAGCAACCTTAGCTCATCTTTTTGACGTTCCAATCCACTTCAAGCAACCCTTAGAAGCTTATGAAGAACTCATCTTCAAGTTCCAACTTCAAAGTTGAAGAACTCCTTAACTTTCCGCCTTGCGACTAATACGAAAACGCCACTTTTCCGGGATATTTCTATTGAGATAACCTTACAATACTCTTAGGAACCTTCTTTAAAGTGTGGAGCTTATTGGACAAAAATTGAAAATTCTTGCCTTGAAGAACCTTCAAAACCGAGAGCCCTCTCTAGGTGTTCTTAAATTTCTTGAAAATTTCTCTAAGTGTAGAGTCCTTGTCTTGCTACTTGTACACATATATAATACTATGGAGGGTCAAGATCTACACAAATGGTTGGCTTTGATGCAATTCATTAAAGGTCAAGCCAAATGGCCCTTTGACAAGTCAACAATGTCAAGCTCTTTGTCTTAGCAAGACTTGGTCATTTAAATTATGGTCAAATGACCATTCTAACCATGTCAAATTCATCTAAGACCACTAAGGGGGGTGACACGTGTCGCCCTCCCGTTCGTCGCAATATTTCATTTTCCGACAATTCCATAATTCCGATAAATTTTTACTCATCTCAAATCTTATCATTTTTTAGTTCTTACGTACGTTCTTATAACATGTCCTGGAATTCCGGGGTATAACATTCTTCCCCCCTTAGAAACATTCGTCCCCGAATGTTCTGTTGGGAGTCAAACTTAAAGATAGCGACATAGTCTCCTTACAACCCCTACATACAAATAATACCACACGAGGCCACATAATTAATACTCATACCAAAATGTCAAGTTGAACCCTATGTGTCAACGCTTGCTATCCGCATAAAGCTTCACGACTCAGCTTACTAATAATCTTTCCTGGAGACGCTTCGCCTTATCCAGATCCCGCTGAACCAAGTCTGGACCAACCACCTGAACCTCGCCTATATCGAACCCACTCCCCGGCGATCTACACTTTCTTACATACCAGGCCTCATACAGGGCCATCCGAATACCGAAGCGGTATTCATATCGTACGTAACCCAACAAGAGGCAAATAATTCTTCCAGCTAACTCTGAAATCAATAACATCGGCCCGCAACCTATCCTTAAGTGCCTGGATAGTAGGCTCTGCCTGCCCGTCGGTCTGAGGGTATAATGCAATATTGAGACTCACCTGTGTTCCTAATCCTTTCTGAAGAACCTCCAGAAGTTATCCGTAACCGAGCTCATCTGTCTGACGTCATAAATGTAGGAACCCCGTGAAGTCTCACAATCCCCCTGCTATACTAGCTAGCATAAACCTCAGCCAACTAAGTGGTCCCAATCCGGAAGAACACGACTGGTTTCGCCAACCTATTTACCATGACCCCCAGGGAGTCGCACTTCCTCTGAGTACGATGCCACACTGTAACAAGATCCATATTAATTACCTCCCATCTCTAAGTCGGGATCTAAATCGCCTGCAATAGCCCACTGGGCTTCTGGTGTTCAACCTTGACTTGCTACTAATTCAGACTTTAAGCAACAACTCTGCTACGTCCCTCCTCAGGCTATCTTACCAATACAAACATCTGAGGTCACGACACAACTTAGCCGACCCCGAACAATTAGAGCAATAAGCACTGCGTACCTCCCCTAAAATCTGTTGACAAGTACTGCAGTACCGGGTACACACAATCTATCCTGATCTCACAGCACCACATCCGGTGCTACTCAAACAGGCTCTTCTCTTCTCGGAGAGCCTTATCTCGATACCGTATCATAACTGGATCCTCATATTGTCTCCTCTTTACCTCCTCAACGACTAGACTCACAACCTCTCTGATCTAAACTTCATTAACCTTGAAACAAATAATCGAACCCCTCGCCAGAGTCGATGAATCTCACGCACTACGCCCCGTTTATCCGCTGCCCATCCGCGCACTACCCATAAATCCACGACTAAGAGAGTTCAGAACCATCTCGCTTTCCCCGCAGATAGATATTGATATCACAATCTCGAGTAACTCTAACCACCGCCTCGCCGCAAATTCAGCTACCTGCCTCAAGATATACCGAGGCTCTTGTGGCTCGCACAAATATCCATGAAGTATATATAAGGAATGCCTCCAAATTTTCAAGATACGATTAACTGCCGCCTACTCTAAATCGTGAGTAGCGTAATTCCTTTCATGCTTCCCTAACCGCCGGGAAAACATAGGCTCTCACCTTATCGTGTTGCGTCAGCACGCAACCCAGCCAAACACTCAAAATATTACCATAATAACCTAACCTCCTAGTCTCTCAGGGGGGTTAGAACTGTGGTCGTGGTCAACTTATTTTCCAATAACTGGAAGCCTTCCTCATACCTGTGAAATATTCGGGCACCCTTAATCTCAATTATGGTTCATGTTTCCCTTTCTCTGTTGCAACTCAACTTGGTCACTAACTTAGATTTGATCCCTTTGCTTGCCACATGGCTAAGACTTCCTGTCAATCGCAATTTAGGGGGGGAGATTTCCTTGATCTCGTCAAGTAGTAACCCGATCATTCTCTCCCAACTCGTAGAGATTATAGTCAGGTGTTCAACCTCAATTCACGGTATTACCTACTCCAATGACTTGTCAAGATTTCTTATCGTTCGAGTGTCTACTCGTCTTTCCTTTATAATTCATTTCAAGTTTTCCTGGGGTCCCTTACCCCTCCGTATTTTCTTACTATCTTTCTCGTCAGTACAGATGCTACCACCTTCCCTCGAGGTATTCTTACTGCCCATTATTTACTAATGGTCTTTACACTAGTCTGGGGTAATCATATCTCGCACAACTTACATAACCCTAGTTGCATTCTCTTTTATCATTCTGGTCATAACCATTCCTTATGCTTATTATTAGCAAAGTATTTCTATTTTGATCCATTATCGTACAGTTTCATACATGCGTACTACCTGCATTTTTTTTTATCCTTATGACACTCCCTCGACCACTTCGTAACGTCGTTCTTAATTACCCCAACACAATACTTTTCCCACGGTTATCTAAAACTGTAACCTATGGCATGACGATACTGAAGACCTTACCAGTCTCATATCCTTCGTATAACAACATGGGTACACGCAACCCCATAATATGTAAAACTATCCTTTACGTGGGGGAGATAACTTATCTCCATTAAATAAACTTTCTGTTACACCCCGTAATTTCAGGACATGTTTTAAGAACGTACGTAAGAATCCCAAATGTTAAGATTAGAGACTTGTAAAAATTTATCGGAATTATGAAATTGTCGGAAAACGAAATATTGTGACGAATGGGAGGGCGACACGTGTCACCCGCTTAAGTGAGCTTGGGCGAATTGGACATGGCCAAAATGGTCATTGACCATAATTTTAAGATGACAAGTCTTAAAAGTAGTGAGCTTGATATATTTGACTTAGTCAATGGGACCACTTAGTTGATATTTAATAAGAATTGCATCCAAGCCACAAATATGTACACATCTTGACCCTCCATTGTGCTATATAGTAGTACTAGTAGTGATACAAGCTTCCACACTTGGCCAAATTTTCAAGAAAAATTGGATGAACAACAAGGTGCTCTCGGGTTCAAGCTCCACAAGAAAGAAAAAAATTTGTTTGTTGTCCAACAAGCTCCACATTTTTGTCACGACCCGATCCCGGGCCCGTGACTGGTGCCTTACCCCGGGCACCCTAGTGATACAACATCAGAGAAAACCAGCGGAAATAAAAACTTAAACATGAACATGAGACAAGATAATAAAACAAAGCAACCAAACTGCTACCTTCCAATAAAATATATATAAACAACTCTTTCAAAACGAATAGTTTAAACCCTTTACAAAACCCCGCCCACACAAAGGCTGCACTTAAGATTTACAACAACTATGACGGACAGTGGCCCCGCCATACCCCTCGATGTACAAGAACCTACAACTCGTGGAACACATACCAAAAGATAAGCCTCAAGGAACGGGCTTCCTAATGCGAAAGGTGATCCTAAGAGCGGATCGACAACAATGTACTTCTACCGCGCAGATTAACGCAGCTTCAAGGAGGTCAAGACAACAGTACCATGTATGTGAAATCAGAATACTGTGAAATGAAATCATAATAGTCTATATAAAGGTGAGACATGTATGATGACCAAACTACAAGACATAACATATAACTAGTTACATCAAGTCGTGGACTCACGCTCCAAATTATCACTGTGTTCGTGGAATTTCTTCCTCACCGCATAGCTTATGATATGACAATACCAAGGAGTATACATGAACACCGTGTCCCACCTGTCATAAAACCGTGATAGACAAGTATAACTACCAGATCCGACCGCATTCAATAATATAATGCAACCAAAACACGGCCGAACGGCAAGTACGCAGAGCCGACTCACGGATACCAAGGCCGGCCACGAGTCGACCGGCAAGTACGAGGTCACCACTGGACCAAGGTCAGATCACGAGACTTCGCCACTACACCGAACGGGCAAGTGCGAGGGTCGACCACGTACCAAGGCCGAATCACCATGAGATCTGGCAAGTACGAGCCGACCACCGTGACCAAGGCCGAACAAGAAGAAACCTCGGAGAGCTAGTCCATAAAATAACCATTCTTGCACAACCAAGGCTATCACCACAAGCATAAGCAAGTTACGCAACAACAAGCATAGGCAAGTTACACAACACAAGCATAGGCAAGTTACACAACAACCAAAGATAGGCAAGTTACACAACACAAGCATAGGCAAGTTACACAACTCAAGTTACTTCCATTTTATGCCAAAGTCCGGTTTTTAACTCCTAAAGTACTACGACGTTAAATTCCTTTTAAAGAGATCCATTCCTTTATAAAAGTCACCCACGTCCGTAGTATAAAAATAGAGTGACGAACATTGTTAAGTAAACAAAGGCTTTCCTTTGTAAAATCAAGTAACAACCTTATTTTCCAAACGCTCAAGTTTGCCTAATTTCAAATGCTCAAGTTTCTCATTTTAGAAAAGGTTTCAGAGTTCCTAGTTTTAACTTTAAAACATAATTCTCCTTTAATGATTTGAGAAACGTATGCCTTATATGTGAGTAGTTTATTCTGTTTATAATCGATCTTATTAAGCAAACATGATCTAGGATATGTAATATCATTTTGTCTCATCTTAGCTTCTATGCATGGAGGTTTCTACCGGTTTAAATACAATACTTCATTATTCAATACATTCTCCTTTATTAACGCCGCAGTTGGTCCTGTCGATACACATTCCGATTTCCAAATCAAGAAACATTATCCCTTTAAATAAAACCAAGTACTCATTACTCACGAATGAGGTTTCACACAAACATCCACATTAAAACAAATAAGTTAAGTCTCTTATCTTATAAGATCAAGTCTTTTAACTTCTAACATCAAGAACTCCATTTTCTTTACCTTTCTTAAGACATTATACCTAACTTTCCATAAGCTAGTATAACTCTTTTTAAAACCTTTAAAACCAAGTGTTACTCTCCTTCAAAACGATTTATAACTCTTTGAAATACATCAAGTTCTTTATTATAACTAGCCGCTTATAATTCACATCGCTTACCTTTAAAACCATAAAGTATTTTCTTACCTACATAAAGTCGTTATAACCAACTTCCCATAAAGCCGTTATAACACTTTATGTTTTAAAACAATCAAACACGCTAACACACGACGCCTCACCGCACTACATAGTTCACACATATCATGCTAGAAGAGATAGGAAGAGGTTCACATACCTCGCGACGAGTGCCGACTAATAGCAAAACGCCCAAGTACTTCAAACCGCCGGCTACTCCTTAAGCCACGAGATCGCACTCACACGTAGTACTTCAACCTATAAGGCCACAAGGCGCTTTATTAACATCTAGATCTCATCGCTCCATATTCTACGTAAAATTCGCAAAGACTCTCCCCGCAACAACGTTAATCTCCTCCTTTAACGAGGCCGCTACCAAGCCAACTGTGGGGTTTGTACGCCTAACCTGACATGTACAATTCTACTCACAAAGAATACTACACAAGTCTACAGAATACACCCATGTAGTTACAGTCGCTTCACTTCTTTAAATTCAGCTTAAGTCGCAAGACATTGCCATAAGTAGTATTCATTTCTATATATAGTATACTTCAACTATATATTCCTACAACATGTAATTCCCAATTACAATAAGGTCAAGAGTGTTTACCTCGATAAGCCCAAAATTATCCGAGTTTATATGTCGATCCCGAGCAAGGTTTAGCTCCTACTCCGTGCCCGACCCGCCTCCAACCAACCCTTAGAAGTTCTAACCAACTTCTACTTATAACTTCAACTACTGTGAAGATTTACTTAGTGGTTTCGCTTAGCGATCGAGGGAAAGTATAATGGTATTTTCTGGCTAGTATAAGTGTAACTCGGGAATACTACAAGGTATTTGGGCCAAGGTATTTGGACATAACAACAATACTAGAGAGTATTTCTATACCACTACAAGGGGTATTTATACGAGACAACTAGGCTAGTGGGTACCCCACGCCAAACACCACAAAGTGAGTGGGGCTCTGCCAAAGGCCACTAGGGGGAGGGGGAGAGGCTTTGACGAGAACCACAAGAGGAGGGAGTATTTTGAGACTTAGGTAGATTGCTCAATTTTGACGAAGAAAGTTCATCAACTAAGGGTATTTATAGTCAAGTGAAGGCCAACCAATGGCCAAGATGAAGACAAGTGTGGTGCAAGTGTAGGCTAGATTTCCACCATGTGTACCTTATCCATCTACCACACAACTTGCACAAAATATCCTACCAACTACACAAGACCCAATCGCCAAGCATTACCGCCACTTCATCTAATGCGAGGGTGACACAGTCACCCTCCCGCTGGTCCAAAATGTTTCGCCTCTGAAAAATCCGCAAAATTATAAATGACATAGCCGAATTTTCCCTACAAAAGATGTGGAAACGCTTCATTTAAAAACGACTCCTAACTGTAGTTGTGTACAATACTCAAACTAGCCAATCCTTAAGGCTTAAATTATAATACGACGCCTCACGCATATACTGAAATACGGTATAACATTCTCCTCCTTAGAAACATTCGCCCCAATGTTCCTTCTCAAGACTGATAATGATAGAGTTCTTCTAATAAGTTGCCAACGCCACAACCGCCACTTAAACACCCGCAGAATGCTTACATCCAAGTCCACGAGGAAACACCTCTAACATCACAAACTTTTGTCACTTTGCCGCGAGGTTCTAGTGTCACCCACACCCAACAAATGGTAATTCCGCCGCATGCGATTCCCGAGGTCTAAAATATACATCCATCGACCTTCTCTCTTCACAAGAAATGATCATATCTATGCTCGCAATACATGCCGCTTCTACCCTTACTCGTCAGACTTTCTCAACACTTGAACTCTTCTAGTATACGCATCACACTTTAGTCAACGCTTCGCTTTCCAACCCTCGAGCCACTACCTCCAAACTTGGTCATCTTACTAGCTTCACTTCTTTTCTAAGGCCATTCCCGCCTTCACGAACCGATTCTCGGTCGAACATACCCACGAACTCATACGATGGTCATCTAAACTGGGCCTAGCACCTCGTGACCTTACCACCGGGACCACCTGCAGCTGACCCCACTTTGAAACCGCCGCGGTTGGCCCTCAACATGGCCCCAACCCGATCCACTAACGCATCACGCCTCGTTCCCACCCTAACAATCTTACTCAACAGGTCATGAAAGCTACCACTTCCATTTAACACTACTCAAGGAAATTATCACACAACACATTCTAGGCATAAAATGTATTCCGACAAGGATCACTTGCAAAATCTGGTACTCAAGACGACCTTACATCTAAGGTCTCAACATGAAATATTCTAAAGTTCACACTTTCCATGCCCCCATACAAATCCTTTCAACTAGCCAAGCTTTCTAACTCCTAACCATCATAACGCTTATCCGAACGTAGCACACAATAATAAGGTCATCATATCATGCATACAAATCTTTAAAGCGGTTAAGGATATACTCAAAATAGGCGGTTCAAAGGACCGCTAAAATCGAACTTCCACCGCGACTTACCGGCTCACGCTGTACGAACATCCCGCTCAAGCATGGAAGGTGAAGAACCCGCAATCGCTTCTAGTAGTCCATGCTATCCTACCAAGCTACTCGCCTGGACAGCTTCTGCCGATGGCCTCGCTGGCCGCAAAATAACAATCTCCCGAGTTGGTACGACACTCTCCTTTACGAAGCTTTCACAACGCCACACCGAGACAAGGGCAACCTCATCCGCGAGCACTCGCTTCCTCAAAATCAAACTGGAGCCCCGACCGCCCCGAATATCTCGGCGTCCCGGCGCCGCGAGGACCACTCAGATCGTGGAGGCGCATAATCGCTCACCGAGGCGGTCCGCCGAAGTCACCAGCGACCTCGCTGCTCGCCTCTTCACGACTTCGTCATTCCGCCGATTTATCCTCCTCACATCCCAAAGGCATAAGCTCGCATGCGGCAATGTCCATGCCCAACAAGAGCTACACCAACAACTCTCGCCAGGTGATCATCGAGCCTCAGAATAAATCGGTGCACTCGATCCTCCATACTAGCTACCAACGCGGACGCACGCCAATGAGTCGAACTCCACATTATACTCCGAATCAGACGCCTGCTCGTCAGAATACCAAAAATCTGTTCGCCCGAGCCCTCCTCATCCGCGAGGCAAGAAATGTGCAAGAAAGGCCTCGAGAACTCGCCCCATAAAGCCGGAAGTGCATGCTCTCCCGACAGCCCCACGAATCAAACTACGATCATGCGATCACGCACTGACGCGAACTTAGACCACCGACTCGGTCTCCGATGCCTTGATCACTTCATGATCCACAGAATCGCTTGATGAACTCTCGCGATCATCCTCGTGCCTCACCCATAAAACTCGCGCCTACAACTCGTAAAATCTCGTAGCCTCAACTATCTGACGAAGTGAACCATCGTGCACTTATCGAATCGCCGCGGCCCAAACTTATCCTCAAGTTCGCCACAACTCGCCATTAATCGCCTACTTTGTAACTCATCTCTCTCGCCTGCATCGCGGATCGAGGCTCGTGTATCGCGGTCTCGCCACGTTTACTCGCAGCCTCCTTCGCCGCTTTGCCTTCTCGGGCCCGGGTTTTACGCGAGGCATAATCGTAAAACGGGCATGTCGAGGGTCCAATCTTATCACAC
This sequence comes from Przewalskia tangutica, assembly GCA_029844215.1. NCBI lineage: Eukaryota > Viridiplantae > Streptophyta > Magnoliopsida > Solanales > Solanaceae > Przewalskia > Przewalskia tangutica. The sequence goes on from CM056720.1 coordinate 49,078,490, forward strand.
GCCAAGGCACGATCTCGTAATGAGAAGAATGGAAACTAATCCTAAATGTCTCGCAGCCTCTCGACATAGATGTGGTGCACAACACATCGATAATCAAGACTCTACTAGACACGGTCGTAGACACTTTCCGAGGACTAATCGCTCGATACCACTTCACGACCCGATCCTGCCCGCGATCGTGCCTTACCCCGCACCCTAGTGATACAACATCGAGAAAACCAATGGAAATAAAAACTTAAACATGAACATGAGACAAGATAATAAAACAAAGCAACCAAACTAAGCCTTCCAATAAAATATATATAAACAACTCTTTCAAAACGAATAGTTTAAACCTTTTACAAAACCCCGCCCACACAAAGGCTGCACTTAAGATTTACAACAACTATGACGGACAGTGGCCCGCCATACCTCGATGTACAAGAACCTACAACTCAGTGGAACACATACTAAAAGATAAGCCTCCAAGGAACTGGCTTCCCAACGTACAAAGGTGATCCTAAGAGCTGGATCGACAAACCAACGATTTCTACCATGCAGATTAACGCAGCTTTCAAGGAGGTCAAGACAACAGTACCATGTATGTGAAATCAGAATATCAAATGAAATCATAATAGTCTATATAAAGCAGAGACATGTATGATGACCAAACTACAAGACATAACATATAACTAGTTACATCAAGTCGTGACTCACGCCTCCAAATTATCACTGTGCGTGGAATTTCTTCCTCACCGCCAGCTTTATGATATGACAATACCAAGGAGTATACATGAACACCGTGTCCCACTGTGTCATAAAACCGATAGACAAGTATAACTACCAGATCCGACCGCATCAATAATATAATGCAACCAAAACACGGCCGATACGGGCAAGTGCGAGCCGACTCATCGGATACTCAAGGCCGGCCACGTAGCTGACCGGCAAGTACGAGGTCGACCACTGTGGACCAAGGTCAGATCACGAGACTTCATCACTACACCGAACGGGCAAGTGCGAGGGTCGACCATCGGTACCAAGGCCGAATCACCATGAGATCGGCAAGTACGAGAGCCGACCACCGTGACCAAGGCCGAACAAGAAGAAACCCCATGGAGAGCTAGTCCATAAAATAACCATTCTTGCACAACCAAGGCTATCACCACAAGCATAAGCAAGTTACGCAACAACAAGCATAGGCAAGTTACACAACACAAGCATAGGCAAGTTACACAACAACCAAGATAGGCAAGTTACACAACACAAGCATAGTGCAAGTTACACAACTCAAGTTACTTCCATTTTATGCCAAAGTCCTGGTTTTAACCCTAAAGTACTACGTGACGTTAAATTCCTTTTAAAGAGATCCATTCCTTTATAAAAGTCACCCGATGTCCGTAGTATAAAAATAGAGTGACGAACATTGTTAAGTAAACAAAAGGCTTTCCTTTGTAAAATCAAGTAACAACCTTATTTTCCAAACGCTCAAGTTTGCCTAATTTCAAATGCTCAAGTTTCTCATTTTTAGAAAAGGTTTCGTAGTTCCTAGTTTTAACTTTAAAACATAATTCTCCTTTAATGATTCGAGAAACGATGCCTTATATGTGAGTAGTTTATTCTTGTTTATAATCGATCTTATTAAGCACCATGATCTAGATATGTAATATCATTTTGTCTCATCTTAGCTTCTATGCAGATGGAGGTTTCTACCGTTTAAATACAATACTTCATTATTCAATACATTCTCCTTTATTAACGCCGCAGTTGGTCCTGTCGATACACATTCTAATTTCCAAATCAAGAAACATTATCCCTTTAAATAAAACCAAGTACTCATTACTCACGAATGAGGTTTCACACAAACATCCACATTAAAACAAATAAGTTAAGTCTCTTATCTTATAAGATCAAGTCTTTTAACTTCTAACATCAAGAACTCCATTTTCTTTACCTTTCTTAAGACATTATACCTAACTTTCCATGCTAGTATAACTCTTTTTAAAACCTTTAAAACCAAGTGTTACTCTCCTTCAAAACGATTTATAACTCTTTGAAATACATCAAGTTCTTTATTATAACTAGCCGCTATAATTCACATCGCTACCTTTTAAAACCATAAAGTATTTTCTTACCTACATAAAGTCGTTATAACCAACTTCCCATAAAGCCGTTATAACACTTTATGTTTTAAAACAATCAAACACAAGCTAACACACGACGCTCACCGCATTTACATAGTTCACACATATCATGCTAGAAGAGATAGAAAGAGGTTCACATACCTCGCGACGAGTGCCGACTAATAGCAAAACGCCCAAGTACTTCAAACCGCCGCTACTCCTTAAGCCACGAGATCGCACCACACGTAGTACTTCAACCTATAAGGCCACAAGGCGCTTATTAACATCTAGATCTCATCGCTCCATATTCTACGTAAAATTCGCAAAGACTTCTCCCCAATGCTAATCTCCTCCTTTAACGAGGCCGCTACCAAGCCAACCAGGGGCTTGTACGCCTAACCTGACATGTACAATTCTACTCACAAGAATACTACACAAGTCATCAGAATACACCCCATGTAGTTACAGTTCAGTTCACTTCTTTAAATTCAGGCTTAAGTCGCAAGACATTGCCATAAGTAGTATTCAGTTCTATATATAGTATACTTCAACTATATATTCCTACAACATATAATTCCCAATTACAATAGAAGGTCAAGAGTGTTTACCTCAATAAGCCCAAAATTATCCGAGTTTATATGTCGATCCTGAGCAAGGTTTAGCTCCTACTCCGCTCCGACCCGCCTCCAACCAACCCTTAGAAGTTCTAACTAACTTCTACTTATAACTTCAACTACTGTGAAGATTTACTTAGGGTTTCGCTTAGCGATCGAGGGAAAGTATAATGGTATTTTCTCACTAGTATATGTAACTCGGAATACTACAAGGTATTTGGGCCAAGGTATTTGGACATAACAACAATACTAGAGAGTATTTCTATACCACTACAAGGGTATTTATACGAGACAACCAGGCTAGTGGGGTACCACTACCAAACACCACAGTGAGGGGGCTCTCGCCAAAGGCCACTAGGAGTGGGAGGGGAGAGGCTTTGGACGAGAACCACAAGAGGGAGGGAGTATTTTGAGACTTAGGTAGATTGCTCAATTTTGGACGAAGAAAGTTCATCAACTAAGGGGTATTTATAGGTCAAGTGAAGGCCAACCAATGGCCAAGACGAAGACAAGTGTGGTGCAAGTGTAGGCTAGATTTCCACCATGTGTACCTTATCCATCTACCACACAACTTGCACAAAATATCCTACCAACTACACAAGACCCAATCGCCAAGCATTACCGCTTCACTTCATCCAATGCGAGGGTGACACATGTCACCCTCCCATTGGTCCAAAATGTTTCGCCTCTAAAAATCCGCAAAAATTATAAATGACATAGCCGGAATTTTCCCTACAAAAGTCGTGGAAACGCTTTCATTTAAAACGACTCCTAACTGTAGTTGTGTACAATACTCAAACTAGCCAATCCTTAAGGCTTAAATTATAATACGACGCCTCACGCATATACTGAAATACTGGTATAACAATTTTAAACCAAGGTTTCTAAGTGTATTGTAAGGGTATCTCAATAGAAAAATCCTAAAATAGCTGCCAGATAGTCGCAGGTGAAAACCTAGTTGCTTTCCTAGGTTTTGATTGGAAGATAAAAGGAAAGTTGTTTGTGATATTCTAAGGGTCTCAAGTGGCGGATTGAAGTGTCTAGAAGAGGCTCTAAGTTGCTAGGAGCCACTTCGATTTCAAGATCGACTAAGACTGTTGAGCTAATAATCTTGTCTCTTAAAGTGTTACAAGATTATATATTGTTGTTAGCCTTACATATTTTCTAGCATGAAGTATATGTGTTGAAGTTGCATAAGTGTTATGTATTGTTGTAGCCTAAAATCCAAATGTCGATAAGCCATTTGAAGTTGGATTACAATTTGTCGTTATTTAGAATCGCCGCATGTTACTTACTTCAAGATTGTAGTAGTTATGTTTATCATGACTTGATATCGTGTTATGCTAACAATTTGATTGAAAAGGAAATTGATAAGAATTGGTGTTGTTGTATCTCAAGTCACGGATTTACACTTGTAGTTGTATTAGTTTGATATCAATTGTGGGGCGAATTTTACATGTCTAGTAGGCGTGTAATCCCCTATTATTAATTGCATTGTTGGGCCTTAAACGTGGTGTGTTTGGTTATTGAATTCGCCTTGAAAAATGTGGCAAAGTATGTAGAAACAAAGGAAGTGTTGTCCGATTTTCCGTAGAATTTAGTGACTTAGCACTTAGAATATTCTACGCTTGAAGTAAGAAGTTAATGGACGACATGACCATTATAGGTCAAGTACTAAGTATAGCGATTCTACTCAAGGATGGAATAGCTATCAAGGTTGAAGTACTTTGGAGTATTTTGCTACTTGTCGATAATCGTCAGGTATGTGAACCTCTTCCTTCCTTTGGCATGATTCTATGTATGGAATATACACGTGGTATTATTTCATGTTCCCTTCTACTCTGAAGTTAAGAGGTATGTATGTGATTTACTCTATGTAAAGGTTATGTCTGTTATCCTAAGTTCTTACCAAGTCTTACGGGATGTTGGTAAGAGTCGTTAGAGGTATTTGGAGCCAAGTTGGCTTGGCTAAATTACGCATTTAATAAGAATAAGATCGAACAAGTCATTGCAGCGTTAATAAAGGAAAGTGTAATGACAATTTATTATATTAAAATGAGTAGAATTCTCCATCTGCATAGAAACTAAGATAAGACAAAATTGTATTACATTTTATAGATCATGGCTGCTTTAATAAGATCGTTATAAATGAGTATAACCTATTCACACGCGTAAGTATATGTACTTAATTTAAAGAGTTTACATTATGAAGTTTTAAGATTATGAACCTTAAACTCTTAAAGGGTTGAGAGACTTTATTTTCAAGTAATAGAACTTGATTCTTAAAGGAAGAAATGACATGATTTAAGGGAAGTAACTTGTTTTTAAAAGATGTAAGTTACTTGAGATATAAGGTTAAGAAACTTGATTTCTAAAGTTAAGAGACTTGAAGTATTTTGAAAGTTAAGAAATTGATTTGAAAGTATATAATACTTGGTTTCAAAAATATAAGTCTCTTGGTTGAAAAAGGAATGAATTTGTCTAAAACCATAAAGGGTTATAACGGCTTTATGGAAGTTGATTATAACGGCTTTATGGAAGGTTAAGAGAATGGTTTCTAATAATGTAAACAAACGAGTAACTTGAAAAAGAATGGCAATTTGATTTAAAGGTATCACTTGCTTAAAGTTTCAAAATAAGGGTCACTTGATTTGTAGTTAGAAATGTATTTCTAAAAGTGTAGTAACTTATGAAATGTAAACATGCCTTGATACTACGTGTTAGTATCTTGGGGTTTTATATGACAAGGAATCTTTTGAAAAGAATGGAAGTACGTAGTACTTGGGGTTAAATTCCCGGATTTTTCTATGTGAAACGAAAAGTGCCTTGAATATATAAAAATGGAAGTCTAAAGATTTAATGAACTTGCCTATGTTTTCTCGTGATAGCTTGAGTGCAAGTATTATATGTTTACGTTGTCGCTACTTTAGTTTGAGGGCCGATCGCCTTGTCGTAGCTTACTTGGACGCACTGACGGTGATGGGATTCCACGTATGCTTCGTTATGATTGATCCGACACGCCTATACGATGTGGGATTCCGGCATGTGACTGCGAGGCGGGTTAGATTCTGATTTATTTTATTATCCCATGGCCATGCTTATACGATGAGGATTCCGGCACGCGACCATGTTATATTTTACTCGGGCTAGCTCCCATGAAGACACGCACCATCGATGAGGATGCCGGGCATGTTATATCATTACCCACGGGCTAGCTCTACGAAGACCTGCACTACGATGAGGATTCCGGGCACGCATGCACGACATTACTCCACGGACTAGCTCCCACGAAGACATGTACCCATCGATGAGGATGCCGGGCATGTTATATATATATATGTTGTATATGTGTACGCCGACGGAGGTAGGATGCCACGGGCGCCACACATGGTTATACGTTACATCTACGGCCGCAGTGACGGAGATTCCACGCGGAGATATATATATGTATGGTATATGTGTACGACAAAGGAGGTGGGATGCCACAAGCGCCACATGGTTACATTTACACTTACGGTGCCAGAAGTGATGGAGAATTCCACGCACGCTTTGATAATCGTGGGCTCGAGACCCTTACTGCACTATGTGATAATCGACGAGGGCTTCGTGTCATAGCCCCGCGGACTATTGTTCATGTGTTGAAATAGTCTGTACAAGGTAAAAACTGACTTTCATTACTTTCACTTCGGTAAGGCTCAGTGTACTGTTATTTTGATTATCATACATGTCTCCAACTTTATATAGACTGTTATGATTTCATTACGATTTTCGCCACATACTTGGTACATATTTCGCATCGACTTCTCGGGGTGCGCTCATGCCGCAGTTGAGGTACATAGCTTCCCCGATCCACGCCTGGTCACTGCTCAGTTCTTGAAAGCTCCATTTCTCCGAGGCTTTATCTTTTGGTACGGCCTCTCGAGGTTGTAGATTCATGTATATTCGTGGTATGGCGGGTCCTCGTCCCACCACGCTTGTTATGTTAAAACTCTAGAGGTCTGTAGTCACATATCGGGTCGCTTTGTTAAGAAAAGCGAGGCAACCGCTCTTGTATATGTATGTCGGGCGAAGGTAGCCTATCGGCTAACCTGCTGTTTTATTTCTCGTTGTTTTATTTTATAAGTTTCATGTATGTTCACGATTATCTCTCGATGTATACCGTAGTGGTGCCTGTGTAGGCACCGCCGCGTCCCGGGTCGGGTCGTGACAACAAGTGGTATCGAGCGCTTAGTCCTCGAAAGTGTCTACGCATCGTGTCTAGCAGTAGTCTTTATTATCGCTGTGTTGTGCACCATATCTATAATCGTGAGGTCACAGGACATTTAGGATTGGTTTCATTCTTCTCTCTTCGAGATCGTGGCAGGGGGCCATAGTAGGTCAATCCTCTCCGACCTATTCTTATGTAATAGTTATGCCCACCAGGCGCTCACTGTGGCCCGAGGCAAGGCAGCAGCAGGAGCTGCTAGTGGTACGCAGAGGGTTACCAGGACTCGGGCACAGACTATGCCTGAGGTAGTAGGCGGATCGGAGAGTTCAGCCACGCCGGCAGTATTAGAGGAGCCGAGAGCGGCAGTAGCCCTAGAGGTCCCGGTACCCGAGCCTCCAGTTCCGCAGCCAGGGGCAGAGTTTAGAGATTATGGAGAGCAGATCAGGCTATTGACTAGCATAGTGGTAGGCAACACAAAGCAGAAGCAGTAGCTAACCCAGAGCCGATACTGAGGATTCGGATTTTCCGGGTTGTAGTCCACCCGAGTTTTATGGTTCGAGATCCGAGGATGATCCTCAAGAGTTCGCTCGGCAACATGCGACTATGCAGTGCTTAGGGCCCTGAGACAGTCGGGCCAGGTTAGCTTACCGGTTACGCGATATCAAGCGTTGAACTGGTTTGAGTCTCGGGAGCCGCGAGAGGCGCGGTGCTCGTCCCAGCTTGGGATGAGTTCACTGAGGCCTTTATCGTCACTTGCCTCCCGAAATGAGGAGAGCCCGTGTTGATAGGTTCTTGTCATTGAGGCAGAATGGGAGGACCATCGTGAATACAACCCGAGTTTGACTCCGCTGTGTACGCACACACTATCGCGATGATATGGCAGACAGAGTACACCGCTATGTGATGGGGCTAGACCATTAAATGATTATCGTGATGCTCGGAGCGCCCTTCACCCGGTATGGATATTGCCAGACGCAGCTTATGCCTGTGGATGAGGACATAGAGAGAGGATCACTATGTCACGACCCGACTCGCCCGTGGATCGTGCCTTACCCCGCACCCTAGTGATACAACATCGAGAAAACCAAATGGAAATAAAAACTCATGAAAGAAAACAAAGGAAATAATAAAGCAAAGCTAACCCAAACGGTTACCTTTTGTACATAAATTAAAACTTGAACAGCTATATCCCTTACAAACTCGCCCACAACAAAGCAAGCTGCACTTCTAAGAATTTTGAAACCATAATGACGGACAGGCCCCGCCATGCCACTGAATATACAAAAGTCCACTACATCGTGGAACCGCATCACGTGACAAGCTTCCGAGATATGGAGCTTTCGAGAACCGAACATCGATCCTAAGAGAGTGGATCAGCCAGCTATGTACCTCAACTCACAGATGAACGCAGCCCCGGGCGAGGTCAAGACAACAGTACCAAGTGTGAAATCAGAAATATCAGAAATGAAATCATAATAGTCTATATAAAGCAGAGACATGTATGATAACCAAACTACAAGACACAACACATAACAAGCCATGTCAAGTCGTGACTCACGCCCAGAAAGTCATCACTCAAATACAACCCGAATTTAACCAAAGACAATGGCCACATGCCCCGCCATCTCACCTCAGATAAGCATGGCCATGGAACTATCCTACTGGCCCATACCGTGGACCATCCAACGGCTCAGATGCCCAAAGGAGTCAACAAGATAACAACTCGTGGAAGCATACCCGTGGGCCACCCAACGTGTCGGTATGTCCAAACAACTAACAAGATAATACTCATCAGGACGATACCCGGCTACCCAACGTGTCAAGATGTCCAAACAAATAACCGTATAACACTCCTAATGGGAACATACCCGGCTACCCAACGGTCAAGATGCCCATCAATCAACCGATAGCCGCCCTCCATCGAGAGACTCGGAGCACACAACCAAACACTTGCACAACAAGGCTATCACAACGAGCATAGCCGCCATACACAACTCAAGGTACTATAATTACTTAACACAACGCCAAGTATACCATTTAAAACCCAAGTATTTAACCCTTAAAGATCAAGGGCTCAGATTCAGCCGCCACGCTGAAACCCCGCGACTTCAAGATAACCGCGCCGCGTTCGATTCCGGCCGCGCATTGCACTTCAACCGAAAATCGCGGCTCGATCAAGCGCACCAAACTTGAAACTTCCATAACTTTGGACTCGATGTCCTATCGATGAACGGTTCGCTGCGCTGGGAACTAGATTTAACGAACTACACACTAGGCTCTTTAAACACCTTGAAATTCTTAACAACTGGGTACAACACTCCAAGGTAAACTCAAAGTCCGCCCAACACGCGCTTGTCAACTTATCTATCAACTTTCAAATCTTATATTCCTTGGTATGTTCTTATCTTAACACCTTGAAATTACGGGGTGTAACATTCTCCCCCCCTTAGAAACATTCGTCCCGAATGTTCCTTCTAAGTCTCCAAAATGCAGACGCCGGTAGTCTTCACTACTCCACTCACAAAAGAATCAGTTATGCCACTCATGGACTTATCACCCGAAAAATACTCCCCACATAGTATGTACTTCCGACAAGGATCATCAGAAAATCTTACTCTAGCCTACTTACCTCCAAGGTCTCGATTGTTATAAATTCTAAGTTTCAAAAATTTTCTAATCCCTGCATTTACCCTTTTCACTACTCAAAGCTTCTAAATCACATTTTTACACGGTTATCCGAACATAGCACTTAACACATCACATATCATCAATGCATACTAGTCTCTGTAGGTTAAGAATATACCAGAATTATTACTTCATCGTCCCTTCATGCCGTTTCTACTCATGTTCCTTCCTCGCACGGCACAAAAGGAGGAGAGATGAATCACCATCGATCCCGGCGTCAGTCTCTACATCCGCGCTTATCTCTCGTCGACAATTCCGCAAAATGGCCCCGCTGCCTCATACAAAACAAACCCACATTCCAAAGACGACACTCCCACCACGGAGCCTACCACAACGCCACAACGAGGTAGGGTGGTCCCATCCGACTAACGCCCTCGTTACTCCCAAAACTCAAAACTCGGAGCCCCGACCGCCTCAGATTTCCGAACGCCCCAAGATCGCGATGGAGCACTCAGATCGGCCGAGGTAAATAACTAGCCTGCCGAGGTCGCTCGCTTCGGTCACCGTAGGACTCTACCGCTCGCCCTCTTCTCGATCTTGGTTATTTCGCCGACTTACGTTTCTCGGGTCACGCAAGATAGCCGGACGCGGCAATGTCCATGCCCACCAAGAGCTACCGCCAGGCATCCTCCACTAAATAATCATCGAGTCCGGTGACATAACAAAGGCACTCTATCCTCCATATCGCCACCAAAGCGGGACATACCGCCAATGAGTCAAACTCTACATCAGACTCCCGAATCAGGCGCCTCTTTGTCTTAGCATCAAAAATATGTCGCCCGCGCCCTCCTCATCCGCGAGGCAAGAAATGGCCAAGAAAGCCTCCGAGAACTCACCCCAACCACCGGAGGTGCATGTTCCCGAAAGCTCCCACGAATCAAAACCACGACCGCAGATCACGCACCGATGTGAACCCAAAACCACCGACTCGGTCTCCAAGCCTCGATCACTCTACGATCCGTCAGAATCGCTTGATGAACTCCTCGCGATCATCCTTAGGCCTCACCCGTAGAACTCGTGGGCTACAACTCGTAAAATCCCGTAGCCTCAAACTATCTCGACTCGGGTGAACTCCATGGGTACTATCGAATCGAACGCCGTGATCCAAATTTATCTCACGCTCGCTACGATCCCGCCAATAATCGCCATCTCCTTGTAACCCATCTCCTCTTCCTGTGCCGCGGACTGAGGCTCAGTGTCGTGGTCTCGTGAGACCGCCGCCGCTTCTACTCGCAGCCTCCTCTCGCTTTGCCTTCGGGATCTGGTTGCCTTGCGTGGAGGCATCACTGGTATTCAAAGAATACGTTAAGGGGAGTCCAAACTTATAACACAGCTCTAAGGCACGATCTCAGAGTGAGATGAATGGAAACCAATCCTAAATATCCCATAGCCTCCTGATTATAGATGTGGTGCACAACACATCGATAATCAAGACTCTACTAGATACGGTTCAGACACTTTCCGAGGATTAATCGCTCGATACCACTTTTGTCACGACCCACCTCGCCCGCGGATCGTGCCTTACCCCGGCACCCTAGTGATACAACATCGAGAAAACCAACTAAATAAAAACTCATGAAAGAAAACAAGAAATAATAAAGAAGGCTAACCCAAACTGCTACCTTTTGTACATAAATTAAAACTTGAACAGCTACATCCCTTACAAACTCCGCCTACAACAAAGCATGCACTTCTAAGAATTTTGAAACCATAATGACGGACAGGCCCCGCCATGCCGAATATACAAAAGTCCACTACTGTGGAACTGCACTACGTGACAAGCTTCCGAGATATGGAGCTTTCCGAGAACCGAACAATGATCCTAAGAGAGTGGATCAGCCAGTTATGTACTTCAACCTCGCAGATGAACGCACTCCGGGCGAGGTCAAGACAACAGTACCAAGTATGTGAATCAGAAATATCAGAAATGAAATCATAATAGTCTATATAAAGCAGTGAGACATGTATGATAACCAAACTACAAGACACAAAACATAACAATATGTCAAGTCGTGACTCACGCCCAGAAGTCATCACTCAAATACAACCCGAATTTAACCCGCACAATGGCCACATGCCCCCAAGATCTCACTCCTCAGATAAGCATGGCCATGGAACCATCCTAGTGGGCCCATACCCGTGGACCATCCAACGGTTTCGATGCCCAAAGGAGTCAACAAGATAACAATCCTCGTGGAAGATACCCGGGCCACCCAACGTGTCGGTATGTCCAAACAACTAACAAGATAATACTCATTGTGGACGATACCCGCTGGCTACCCAACGTGTCGATGTCCAAACAAATAACCAGATAACACTCCTAATGGGAACATACCCGTGGGCTACCCAACGTGTCAGTATGCCCATCAATTAACCACATAGCCGGCCCTCCATCGAGAGACTCGGTAGCACACAACCAAACACTTGCACAATAAGGCTATCACAACGAGCATAGGCCAGTTACACACAACTCAAGGTACTATAATTACTTCTTAACACAACGTCAAGTATACCATTTAAAACCCAAGTATTTAACCCCTTAAAGATCAAGGTACTCCTACCTTTTATAAGCAAGTCACTTATGTTTTTCCATCACAAGGAGTTCAATATTTGAAAACGAGTTACTTCCCCTTTTCCCAAAATCAAGTTACCATTTTAAATCTAATAATGAATCCATTTCTTTATTTTCATAAAGTCGTTATAATTAACTTCCCATAAAGCTATTATAACACTTTATGTTTTAAAACAATACAAGACAAAACCATGCCTTTCTTTTAAAACAAAACACTTCCAATTCTTAAGTCTCTTTTCTTTTAGAAAATCGAATTCCTTACTTTGGAATTTTTAAGAAGATCAAAACTTGATTACAATAATTTTATTGTGAGCAAATGCATGATCTAGGAAATGTAATACAATTTTGTCTTATCTTAGCTTCTATGCAGACGGAGGTTTCTACTGGTTTTAATATGATTAATTGTCATTACTTCTTTCCTTTATCGACGCTGCATTGGCTTGCTCGATCCTTATTCCCATTTCCGAAATTGGTAACATTATTCTTTTAAAAACCAAGTATTCATTTCTCACGAATTAGGTTTTATACTTTTCAACACCACTTAGGTCAATTACAAGTCACGTCTCTTATCTTTTGAAATCAACAAACCATTCTTTTAGCTACATAAAATGGTTATAACAAACTTCCCATAAAGCCGTTATAACACTTTATGTTTTAAACCCACCAATTACCACTATAACATTTATGAGACCAATAGGGCTCATTCTTTAACCACCGAAACACAAGCATTAACTGATAAGACTTTACTACTTTTTCCACACAACGGCCCTTTACACTTCATATCAAGTCAAGACACAAAAGGGAAATCAAATTCCTTTAACACACGCTGCCTACCGCACTATATATTTTACAAATAGTCATGCTGAAGAGGATAGGAAGAATCACATACCTCGCGACGATTGTCGACAATAAGCAAAATGCTCCACAGTATTTTCCCCCTTAAGTAGAATATGCTACCGTAGTACTTCAATCCTATAAGGGTCATAAAACGTCTATCAATCTCTAGCTTCGATCGTAGAATTACTAAGTGCAAGGTCCCTACATTCTACGGAAAGTCGGACAACACTTCCTTTGTTTCTACCTACTATGCCACCTCTTTCAAGGCCGAATTTCAATAACCAACGCCACATTTAAGGCACACAATTTAGCTAACCACAAAGGGGATTACACGCCTTTACAAGACACGTAAATTTCTGCCCCACAACAACACAAAATAAACCAATAATCTCCATGCCATTCTTGGCCAACAAAATAACCAATACTAACCCTTTTCAACTCTTTTCCAATTCAAGTTCTTAGGCCTAACATGATATCTAGCCCTAGACATCTTTAACAACTACAATCCCCCTTTACAACATGCGACAACCCAATTAGTAACCAAATTGAAGTTATCAACTTAAGGCTAACATGCCCATTTCGGTTTTTAACAAGACAACAAGATCCAAATCTATTCAAATAAAACAGCCTCAGGCTCAATTCTAAACTACTAAAATATAACAGCCTTAGGCTCAATTCTAAACTACTAAAATAAGTATAACTTATAACCAAGAGAAGGGGAAACTTTTACCTTAAGGAATAGCCCACAAAAGCCCCTTTTTCTTCCACCTCTTTCCGTCAAAATCATATACCAGCGCTCCCCACAAGTTTACCCACACTTTTCCTTCTTGCCGCCGCTCCAACAATTTCTCCTAAGGCAAGGTTTTCTTCCAAAAACTAGAGAGAAGGGAGAGCGTTTTCTTGGGAGGGTTTCCAAATGAAATGAAATGGAATGGCCAAGTCTTCCAAGACTTGGCCCTAAAATAGGACCACTGATAAAAGGGTGGGAGGGACACTTGTCACCCTCCCATAGGTTATAAACAAAATATCCTCGCTTTTCGCCTCATCGCAAGAAAATCCCGCCTCGCTGCCATGCGGCGCTTCCACTTCCGCAAAGTTCCAGCTTTTCCGCACTGCTGCCTCGATTCGGCCGCGCTGAAACCCCGCGAACCTCAAGATAACCGCGCCGCTGCCTCGCATTCCTGCCGCCATTGCACTTCAACCGAAATCGCTGGCTCGATCAAGCACCAAACTTGAAACTTCCATAACTTTGGACTCCGATGTCCTATCGATGAACGGTTCATTGCGTTGAGAACTAGATTTAACAAACTACACACTAGGCTCTTTAAACACCTTGAAATTCTTAACAACTGGGGTACAACACTCCAAGGTAAACTCAAAGTCCGTCCAACACGCGTTTGTCAACTTATCTATCAACTTTCAAATCTTATATTCCTTGGTATGTTCTTATCTTAACACCTTGAAATTACGGGGTGTAACAAGCTAGACTCAGGCCAGCCCAAGAGGGCCAGGACAGCAGGGTTCCAGGGCAATTCGCGAGGCGGACAACCTCAGCAGCAGAATAGGTCCACATTTCAGCCGACACAGAGTGCTCCATCCCGGTCTTCCGGTTGGAGGTTTAGTCGCAGGGGATATTCGGGAGAAGGTCAGGGCTCCAGGGCTGCAGGTTCACAGATGTCTGAGGGTAGTAGCCAGGGGAAGCCACCTTTGCCCCGGTGTGGTCGCTGTGGTAGATTCCATTTTGGGGAGTGTCGTACTACTTCGACAGCTTGCTATGCTTGCGACAGGCCATTTGGTGAGTGAAATAATGTTACACCCCGTATTTACAGGACATGTTTTAAGAACGTACGTGAGAATCCCAAATGATAAGATTAGAGACTTGTAAAAATTTATCGGAATTATGGAATTGTCGGAAAACGTAATATTGTGACGAATGGGAGGGCGACACGTGTCACCCCTTATGGTGCCTTCGACGAAATTAGGCAAGGACAAAAGGGTCATTTGACCTTTGTTAGATGACTAAGTCTTGCAACTTCAAGAGCTTGACACTGTTGACTTGGTCAATGGGACCACAAGTCTTGATATTTAAAGAAACTTCATCCAAGCCACACATTTGTGCACATCTTGACCCTCCATTGAACTATATAGTAGTACTAGTAGCAAGACAAGCTCAACACTTAGCCAAATTTTTCAAGAATTTGAAGAACTCCAAGAGCAAGCTCTGGTTCATGCCCTTAGAAAATAATTTTTTGTTGTTGTCCATTAAGCTCCACACTTTAAACCAAGGTTCATGAGTGTATTGTAAGTGTATCTCAATAGAAAAATCCTGAAAAGATAGTTTTCGTGTTAGTCGCAAAGATGAAAACCTAGTTGCTTTTCTAGGTTTTGTTTGGAAGATTGAAGGAAAGTTGTTTGTGTTGTTCTAGGGTCTCAAGTAGCGGATTGGAGTGTCTAGAAGAGGCTCTAAGTTGCTAGGAGCGACTTGATTTGAAGTTGGACTAAGAATCGTTGAGGTAATAATCTTGTCTCTTAAGTGTTACAAGATTATATATTATTGTTAGCCTTACATGTTTGCTAGCATGAAGTATATGTGTTCAAGTTTTATAAGTATTATGGATTGATTGTAGCCTTAAACCAAATGTCATTTAAGCCACGTGAAGTTGGATTACAATTTGGTCGCTTATTAGAATCGTCGATGTTACTTACTTGAAGATTATAGTAGTTATAATCGATCATGACTTGATATCATGTTATGCTAACAACTTGGATTGAAATGGAAATTGGATAAGAATCGTGTTATTGTATCTCAACGTGGCTGAATTGGACTAGTAGTTTGTATTAGTTTGATATCTTTGTGGGAGGAATTTTACACGCCTAGTAGGCGGTAATCCTATTGTTAATTTCTTTGATTGGGCCTTAAATGTGGCATGTTTGGTTATTGAATTCGCCTTGAAAAAGGTGGCAAAGTATGTAGAAACAAAGGAGGTGTCGTCAGATTTTCCGTAGAATTTAGTGACTTTACACTTATAATCTTCTACGTTTGAAGTAAGACGTTAATAGACATATTGTGGACATTATAGGTTGACATACTCCGGGCGGGATATTGTACTTGGCAAGTGGTTTGACCCAAGAGGTATGTAGAACTTTCCTATCTTTTGAGCATGATTAGTTGCACGTATATAGTACGGTAGACGTACAAGACCTTGATATCCTTTACTTGTTTAAAGAATTGTAACGACTCGCCCGGGTTCTGCATCGTGCCTACCCCGCACCTAGCGATACATACCTCGAGAGAAAATCAGCGAACATAAAACATGAGTCATTATACAAGAGATATAATAAATAAACAAAGCAACCAAAACGGTTGCCTTTCAAGATATACATAAAACTCCGAACAGCTTTAATCTTTACAACCCCGCCACAACAGACTACAGACTTCTAAGATATACACGACTATGACGGACAGGCTCGCCACACCCCGAATGTACAAGAACCTACAACTCAGGAACACCTACCAAAGATAAGCCTCCGAGAAACGGGCTTCAAATGCTCAATCAGGATCCATGAGCGAGGATCCACGCATCGATACTCTACTCACTGCAGATTTAACGCAGCTTCGGCGAGGTCAAGATAACAGTACCAAGTATGTGAAACTGCATAATACTGAAATGAAATCATACTAGTCTATATAAAGCGTGAGACATGTATGATAACCAACCAGCTCACAACATAAAATACTATCACTCCAATATAAATCTATGGGTCTCACGCCACAACATCAATCGAGGTTCGACATGGCCGCATGCCCCTAATCTCAGACGGTGTAGACATGTCCATGATGCAACAATACTACCAATGTCCCATGGCCACATGCCCCCGGAATTCAGACGGTAGACATGTCCACGTGACTCAACAACAAGACAAAGAATCCAAATGGAAGCATACCCGCAGCGCTACGCATCGTGTCGATGTCCAAAGGGAAACAATAAGACAACATTCCAAATGGACGATACCCGCGGCGCGCTACGCATCGTGTCGGATGTCCAAAAGGAAATCACTGGCGTTAATCAAAATGGAAACATACCCGCGCGCTACGATCGCGGTCAAGATATCCAAAGCGACAACCACAAAACCTTAACTAAAATGAGGCATACCCGCGCGCCACGATCGTGTCAAGATGTCCAAAGTGATTAACAACAATAATACTATCACCGCGAACGCACTGGAATTTCTCCACACCGCCGACATCCAAGTAAGTTCTCAACTACCAACCGACTTCATCGAGAGACGCGGTAACACGAAACACAACGCTTGTACAATAAAGGCTATCATCACAAGCATAGGCAAGTTTCACAACAACAAGCATAAAAAGTTTCACACAACTCAAAGTACTTTCATTTTATGCCAAAGTCCGGTTTTTAACCCCAAAGTACTACATACGTTAAGTTCTTTTAAAAGAGATCAATTACTTTTATAAAAGTCACCCGACACTCGTAGTATTAGAATGACCAACCCATCTTCCTTTTCAAAATCAAGTAACAACATTCCTTTCCTAAGTTCCAGCTTTGCCTAGTTTCAATTACTCAAGCTTCTTATTTTCAAATGGTTTCATAGTTCCCAAACTTAATCACTTGATTCCTTTTAGAACAATTGAGTAACATATGTCATATATGTGAGTAGTTTATTCTGTTTATAACGATCTTATTACAAAGCATGATCTAGAAAATGTAATATCATTTTGTCTCATCTTAGCTTCTATGCAGATGGAGGTTTCATGGTTTTATTACAACACATCATTATTCAATACATTTTCCTTTATTAACGCCGCAGTTGGTCCTGTCGATACACATTCTCGATTTCAAATCAGTAAAGCATTATTCCTTTAAAAACCAAGTACTCATTACTCACGAATGAAGTTTCACACAACATTCACATTAAAACAAATAAGTTAAGTCTCTTATCTTATAAGATCAAGTCTCTTAACTTCTAACATCAGTAAACCATTTTCACTTACATAAGGTCGTTATAACTAACTTCCCATAAAGCTATTATAACACCCTATGTTTTAAATCAACCAAATCACTTAGCACACGACGCTCACCGCATCACATAGTTCACAACAATCATGCTAGAAAAGATAGGAAGAGGTTCACATACCGCGACGATTTATCGACAATAAGCAAAATGCTCCAAGTACTACAACCTCGCTAGCCCTTTCCACTCTCGAGTAGAATACGCTACTCCTAGTACTTTCACCTAAAAAGGTCAAAACGCCTATTAACCCTAAAACACAAGTTTTCTATCTTTCTATAGAAAATTGGCAAAGACCTCCCCGCAACAGAAATCTCCTCCTCTATCGAGGCCGCTACCAAGCCAACCAGTGGGTTTACACGTCTAACCGGACGTGTACAATTCTACACAAGTCTACTGCAATACAGTCCTATGTAAATACAGTTCAGTTCAGTTCTTTATTCTTCAGGCTTAAGTCAAAAGACATTGCCGAATACTAAGTATAGTTCCATAATTCTCTAATATTCCAGGAAGTCCGAATACCAAATCTGGGAATCCAATTCCCATTAACGAACCTTTTCCTTCACAAATAACCGGAAACTTTTCCGTCGAAAACTCATATCTTTCTTTCTTTTCAAAATTTCGCCAGACTTCTCGCACGCACGCCCTCACATACATACCCTGCAACTACGGGGTATAACATTCTCCCCTCCTTAGAAACATTCGTCCCGAATGTTCCTTCTCAAGACGGATATCGATGAAGTTCCTCTAACAAGTTGTCAACGCCACAGCTTGGCCACGAAATAACACACGTTATCTTCCTTCCTTACTCGTCGTGCCCTTCTCGAACACTTGAACTCTCCCAAGACGTACCATACTTCGTCATTACTCCGCCCCCGAAAATCTCCGAGTCACTACCTCCAAACTTGGTCATCTTACTAACCTCAAACTTCCTTAAGGCCATTCCCGCCTTTACGAACCGCTTCGGTCGAACGCGCCCACGAACTCATACGATGATCATACAAACTGGGCCTAGCATCCTCGTGACCTACCACCTGGCGGACCACCTAACCGGCCCCACCCCAAATCGTTACTTTGACCCGCGAATGGTCCTAAACCCGACCCCAACCGTGCAAACTCTTGCTCCCGATTCGAACAATCTTACTAATTCCCATCATGAAAGCTACCACTACCATTTCACACTACCCACCGGACTTATCACACAAATAAATCCCACGATACTACTCACCCTTATAAAGGTCAAACATAAAACGAATCTTTTACTCAAGACGACCTTACCTCTAAGGTCTCAGTCGTGAAATAGTCTAAGGTTCACACTTACCATGCCTCCATACGTATCCTTCCAACTAACCATGTATTCTAACTCACACACATCACAATGCTATCCGTACATAGCACACAATAATGAGATCATCATAACAAGCATACCAAAACTCTGAGGGTTATGATATACCCAAGCTACCGCCCACTCTAATCATAGGCCTGCAGGCGCATACAGTAGGCGTGATGAACCAGCCACAGATCCCGGCGTGAGTCGTAACATCCGCGCTTCCCTTGGTAGGACAGTTCCTCGCAAAATGGCCCTGCTGGCCGCATGTAAAACAAACTCCCAATCTAGCACGACACTCTCCAAAATGGAGTCTACCACAATGGTCACAACGAGGTAGGGTGGCTTCACCGTTAACACCCCGCTCTGAAAATCAACCTCGAGCCCCGACCGCTCTCAAGATGGTGGAGGACCACTGCACGGTGGGGGTATATAACTAGCTCTTCTGAGGCGGTCCGCCTCGAAAGCCACCAAAGGACCCCGCCCCGGCCCTCTTCGCCGATCCAGTCATTCCGTCGACCCTCCGTGCCTCACATCCTAGTGCATGAGCTCGCATGCGGGCAATGTCCATGCCCGATCAAGAGAAACACCCGCACAAGACTCACCATATAATCATCTAGCCCGTGACGTAGCGATGCACTCCTATCCTCCATATTCGCAACTAAGCGCAGGACATATCGAGCCAAAGAATCGAACTCGACATTGTACTCCCGACGGCGCCTCTGCCTCGAGAATAAAAATCAGCCCGTGCCCTCCTCATCTCATGAGGCAAGAAGTGCGTGAGGAAAGCCCTCAAAACTCATCCCATATGCTGGAGTGCATGCTCTCCCGAAAGCTCCCATGAATCAAACCAATCGATCGCGGTATCACGCAACGACGCGAACCAAAGGTCACAGACTCGGTTTCAAGCCTTGATCACCCGCATGATCCAGAATCGCCGGATGAACTCCTCGCGATCATCCTCCGCCTCGACCCATAAAACTCGCGGTTACAACTTCGAAAGTCCCGTAGCCTCAAACTATTCGCTCGGGGTGAACCATCAGCTATCGAACGGAATCGCCGATCCTATCTCATATCTCGCCACGACCGCCAGAATCGCCATCTCCTTGTAACCCATCTCTCTCGCCCTGCATGGACCTGAGGCTCGTGCATCAGAGTCTCATCCCATCGCTGCGCTAAACTCGCTTTGGTCGGGCGCGCGTGAAACCCGCCGTCAAGCACAACTCGTGTATCGCCTGGCTCGCGCTCGCACTCTCTCAGATCTCACTAGCAGCACTCTCGCGCCTTGCCCTTCGGCTCACGGTTTTGCGCGAGGCATAATCGTAAAAACGAGATATGTCGAGTGGTACAACTTACAACACTCTAAGGCACGATCTCGGAATGAGAAGAATGGAAACCAATCCTAAATGTCCTATAGCCTCCGATTATAGATGTGGTGCACAACACACCGATAATCAAGACTCTACTAGACACGGTTCAGACAATTTCCGAGGATTAATCGCTTCGATACCACTTTTGTAACGACCTGCCCGGCTCGCATCGTGCCTTACCCCGGCACTTAGCGATACATACCTCGAGAAAAATCAGCGAACATAAAACATGAGTCATTATACAAGAGATATAATAAATAAACAAAGCAACCAAAACGGTTGCCTTCAGATATACATAAAACACGAATGCTTAATCCTTACAACCCCGCCCACAACAGACTATGCACTCTAAGATATACACGACCATGACGGACAGGGGCCCTCGCCACACCCCGAATGTACAAGAACCTACAACTCAGTGGAACACCTACCAAAGATAAGCCTCCGAGAAACGGAGCTTCAAATGCTCGAATCGTGATCCTATGAGCGAGGATCCACGACCGATGTACTTCTACTGCGGATGAACGCAGCCTCGGGGAGGTCAAGACAACAGTACCAAGTATGTGAAATCATAATATCAAAATGAAATCATACTAGTCTATATAAAGCAGAGACATGTATGATAACCAACTACGCTCACAACATAAAGCGATGCATCACTCCAATATAACTATGGGTCTCACGCCCACAACATCAATCCGGTTCGCATTATGGCCGCATGCCCCCGGAATACTGCATCGGTGTAGACATGTCCATGATGCAACAATAATACCAATGTCCCATGGCCACATGCCCCCGGAATTCTGCATCGTGTAGACATGTCCATGTGACCTCAACAACAAGACAAAGAATCCAAATGGAAGCATACCCGCGCTACGATCGTGTCGGTATGTCCAAAGGGAAACAATATGACAACATTCCAAATGGACGATACCCGCGCGCCACGATCGTGTCGATGTCCAAAAGGAAATCACAAGGCGTTAATCAAATGGAAACATACCCGCGGCGCTACGATCGTGTCGAGATATCCAAAGCGATTAACCACAAAACCTTAACCAAAATGGAGGCATACCCGCGCGCCACGATCGTGTCGGATGTCCAAAGTGATTAACAACAATAATACTATCAACGTGAACGCACTGTGGAATTTCTCCGCCACCGCCAAGACATCCAAGTAAGTTCTCAACTACCAACCGACTCATCGAGAGACGGTAACACGAAACACAACGCTTGTACAATAAAGGCTATCATCACAAGCATAGGCAAGTTTCACAACAACAAGCATAGGCAAGTTTCACACAACTCAAAGTACTTTCATTTTATGCCAAAGTCCGGGTTTTTAACCCCAAAGTACTACATACGTTAAGTTCTTTTAAAAGAGATCCATTACTTTTATAAAAGTCACCCGATACCCGTAGTATTAGAATGACCAACCCATCTTCCTTTTCAAAATCAAGTAACAACATTCCTTTCCTAAGTTCCAGTTTGCCTAGTTTCATTACTCAAGCTTCTTATTTTCAAATGGTTTCATAGTTCCCAAACTTAATCACTTGATTCCTTTTTAGAACAATTGAGTAACATATGTCATATATGTGAGTAGTTTATTCTTGTTTATAACGATCTT
This sequence comes from Przewalskia tangutica, assembly GCA_029844215.1. NCBI lineage: Eukaryota > Viridiplantae > Streptophyta > Magnoliopsida > Solanales > Solanaceae > Przewalskia > Przewalskia tangutica. The sequence continues at coordinate 49,100,859 of CM056720.1, forward strand.
ATTACAGCAGCCATGATCTAGAAAATGTAATATCATTTTGTCTCATCTTAGCTTCATGCGGATGGAGGTTTCTACCGGTTTTATTACAACACATCATTATTCAATACATTTTCCTTTATTAACGCCGCATTTGGTCCTGTGATACACATTCTCGATTTCCAAATCAAGAAAGCATTATTCCTTTAAAACCAAGTACTCATTACTCACGAATGAAGTTTCACACAACATTCACATTAAAACAAATAAGTTAAGTCTCTTATCTTATAAGATCAAGTCTCTTAACTTCTAACATCAGTAAACCATTTTCACTTACATAAGGTCGTTATAACTAACTTCCCATAAAGCTATTATAACACCCTATGTTTTAAATCAACCAAATCACTTAGCACACGTACGCTCACCGTACTACATAGTTCACAACAATCATGCTAGAAAAGATAGGAAGAGGTTCACATACCTCGCGACGATTTATCGACATAAGCAAAATGCTCCAAGTACTACAACCTCGCTAGCCCTTTCCACTCCTCGAGTAGAATACGCTACTCCTAGTACTTTCACCTAAAAAGGTCAAAACGTCTATTAACCCCAAAACACAAGTTTTCTATCTTTCTATAGAAAATTGGCAGACCTCCCCTCCGCAACAGTAAATCTCCTCTATCGAGGCCGCCAAGCCAACGGGGGTTTACACGTCTAACCGGACGTGTACAATTCTACACAAGTCTCATCGCATACACCCTATGTAAATACAGTTCGATTCTTTATTCTTCAGCTTAAGTCAAAAGACATTGCGAATACTAAGTATAGTTCCAATTCTCTAATATTCCGGAAGTCCGATTACCAAATCTGGGAATCCAATTCCCATTAACGAACCTTTTCCTTCACAAATAACCGGAAACTTTTCCGTCGAAAACTCATATCTTTCTTTCTTTTCAAAATTTCTGTCGTACTCTCATACGTACGTCCTCACATACATACCCTGCAACTACGGGGTATAACAAGAATAGCCAAGTTGGGTGAGTTAGGAGATTAACTCACTTCTTTGAAAGTATTAAGGATGTCTTAAGTTTTTAAAGTCAAGGGACTTGAAGAGTTTTAAAGTATGTGATACTTGTTTGCTTTAAACGTATGTTCCTGGATAGGAAATTGTATTTGGCTAAGGTATAAAGTGAATATAACGACTTTATGGGAAGTTGGTTATATTAGCTTTATGGAAAGATAAATGAGGATAAATGACTTGATTTAATGAAAGACAATTTGATTTTAAGGCATCAATTGCCTAAGGTTTTATAAGAAAATGAGTCACTTGATTTAGAAACCTAACTTTATATCTAAAGGTATTGTGACTTGTCTTGAAAAGTAATTTTGACTTGATACTACGGTTAATAGTATCTTGGAAGTTTTATACGAAAAAGAGTCATTTTTTAAAAAAGAGTGGAAGTATGTAGTACTTGGGTTAAATTCCCGGATTTTTATAAAAGACATGTTAGTGCCTTAAGTAAACTAAAATGAGAGTGCATATGAACGAGAATAATAAGAAGTTAGGGGATTTCTTAATGTTATACCCCGTAGTTCCAGGGTATGTAAGCGAGGACGTACGTACGAGAATACGACAGAAAGATTGGAAAGGAAGAAAGAGGTGATTTTTTTCCACGGAAAAGTTTCCGGTTTTTGTGAAGGAAAAGGTTCGTTAATGGGAATTGGATTCCCAGATTTGGTATTCGGACTTCCTGGAATATTAGAGAATTATGGAATTTTATTTTCTAAATGGTCACGTGGGCCAGCACGGAGAAATTTACTTTTGTGGGCCCACTTTGTTTTGAGATTTTGGCCATTGTGGATATTTTTCTAAGATGTTTTATTTTGGGCCAATAGGAGGGTGACACGTGTCACCCCGCCAGTGGCTCGCCGAATGGCATTTGTGCACAACACCCTGCAGAGTCGTTTCGACTAAACGCTTTACATAACTTGCAGGGAAAATTCGGCTATGTCTTTTCTTATTTTTATGGATTTTTCCGAGAGATGAAATGTTTTGGACCAACGAGAGGGCGACACTTGTCACCCTCAAGTTGGGTGGAGTTGACGGCCACCTCGACGCGTTTGAAGGTCAAGTTGGTGAGATATTTTGTGAGGATTTGTGGAGTAGGGACTAGGGGCACTTGGGCACATCTTGGCCCTACACTTGCTTAGCACTTGGCTAGATCTTGGCCCTTGGTTGGCCTTTGCTTACCCTATAAATACCCTCCCTTTGAAGACTTCTTCATCCTCAAATCTCTAAGTCTTGAGAACCCTCTCCTCCTCTTGTTGACTCTCGTCCAAGAGCCTCCTCCCCTTTCATGTGGCCTTGTGGCCGAGAGCACCCTCTCCCTTCCTAGTAGGCTTCGCCGAGAGCACCCCCACCTGGGTGTTCTCAGGGTACCCCTTGGTTGAGAAATACTCAAAAGTATTGTTATAATGCCCAATACCTTAGCCTTATACCTTGTGGTATTCTAAGGTTATACCTATACGAAAAGCCCAGGAAATACTATTATACTTCCCACAACACAAAACCGAAACCCTAAGGAAAATCTCCATGGTTAGTTGGAGTGCTTTGTAGAAGTTGGTTAGAACTTCTAAGGGTTGTTTGGAGCGGACCGAGCACCCGCAGGTGAGCGAAACATTGCTAAGGATCGACTTTAAACTCGGATAATTATGGGCTTATCGAGGTAATTATCTTGTCCCCTATTGTAATTGGATATTACATGTTGTTAGAATATATAGTTGAAGTATACTATATATAGAATCGAACGTAGTTGTTGGCAATGTCTTTTGACTTAAGCTGAAGAATAAGGAACCGAATCAATCTGTTTTTACATGGATCAGTACAGTGAGACTTGTGTAGTATTACGGTATAGTAGAATTGTACCCGTCGGGTTAGATGTATAACCCCTCGGTTGGCTTGGTAGCGGCCTCGTTAGAGAGGAGACGGCGCTTGGCGTGGGGAGGTGCCGTAATTTTCTCGTAGAATGTCTGCGATGTTAATAAGCGCTTGTGGCCTTATAGGTTGAAGTACTACGTGTGGAATGATCCACTTGGCTTAAGGAGTAGCCGACTGTTGGAGCGTTTTGCTATTAGTCGATACTCGTCGCGGTATGTGAACCTCTTCCTATCTCTTCTAGCATGATATGTGTGAACTATGTAGTGGTAGACGATACGTGCTAAATGTGTTTGAGTGGTTTAAAACATAAAGTGTTATAACGGCTTTATGGGAAGTTGGTTATAAACTTTATGTTAGTAAGAAAATACATGTGGTTTTTAAAAGGTAATCGATTTGAACTATAATCGCTTGTTATATGATAAGAAAGAACTTGAAGTATTTCAAAAGATTTTGAATCATTTTGAAAGGAGAAGTAATACTTGGTGTTTGAAAACTTAAGAGTTATACTAGCTTTATGGGAAGTTAGGTATAACGGCTTAAGAATGCTTTCTTGATTTGAAATCGAATGTGTATCGACAAACCACTGCAGCGTTAATAAAAGGAAATGTTTTGAATAATTAAGTATTATTAAAACCAGTAGAAACTTCCATCTGCATAGAAGCTAAGATGAGACAAAATGATATTTCCTAGATCATGGCTGCTGTAATAAGATTGTTATAAACAAGAATATCCTACTCACATAAGACTTATGTTTCTCAGATTGTTTAAAAGAGAATTATATTCTTAAATGAATAAGACTATGAACTGCGAAACCTTTCTAAAATAAGAAACGTGAACATTTGAAATTAGGCAAACTTGGACGTTTGGGAAAATAATGTTGTTACTTGATTTTACAAAGGTAAGAGTTTTGGTTTTCTTAAAAGGACAGTCACTCTATTTTATACTACGGGTATTGTGTGACTTATGTGAAAGAAACAGATCTTTTTTTAAGATTTAATGTGTGAAGTACTTTGGGGATAGATACCCGAACTTGTTAGTAGAAAGTACCTTGTGTGAATAACTTGATTGTATTGGTTTGTGATAGCCTTGTAATACTTTCTTGTTGCTTTGATAAGTAAACGTGTTAGGATGCTACGTGTGTTAGTATCTTGTGATGTTTGTGTAAAGGGGTTTCCCTTGATTGTGCTTATTAACTATCAGTCGTTATGATAGTATTGTGGCATTCATCTCTTGAGGTGATTCCGGGGGTTAAGCTGCCCTCCGATGCGGGGTAGACTCAGGCGGTCTGGGACCATGATTCGAGAATACCTCATGCGGGTCCTGGGGCCTATGCGGAGCTACGAGAGTTCCAGGTTAGTGTGCGTCCTTTATGGGCATGCGGTCCTCAGGGCCATGCGGACTCGAAAGTCGGGGCGACGCCGGGAGTAGCTACCTCGATGCGGAATACCTCATGCGGCCGATGAGATTGGCCTATGCAGAGTGCGGAAGTTCCGGGACTAGACGCGCACATTAGATCTGCGGGCAAGTGCCGGCTTTGATCATGTGGCGGTGCAGACAGATCTTATAATACGATTCATGACCTTGTTGATGCGCTGGTGTTAGTAGTCGGCTATGCCTTCGCATTTACCCGCATGCGGTTTTAGTTGGACACAGTGGGACTGGTGTTCATGTGTATTCCTTGGTGTTTTTCTATCATAGACTGCCGGCAGTGAGGAAGGTATTCCACGGGCATGATTGATGTTATGGGCTTGAGACCCATAGTTATATTGGAGTGATGACTTGAGGGCGTGAGTCCCTGACTTGACACGCATCGCTATTTATGGTGAATCAGAGTTGGTTATCATACATGTCTCCTGCTTTGTATAGACTACTATGATTTCATTTACAGTATTTATTTATTTTGTTTGTTTCACATACTGCATTTTTGTTATCGACCTCCTTCGGCCGCGTTACGCCGCGGTAAAGGTACACGCCATTGATCCTCGCTCTTAGGGTCACGGTTACATGGGAAAGCTCCGTTTCTCGGAGGCTTATCGATGGTATAGTCCCTGTTGTTGTAGGTGTTTACATTCGTGGTATGGCGGGCCCTGTCCCGCCATTGTTGTCGTATCATTTCTTAGAGGTCTGTAGTACTGTTGTGGGCAGGGTTTGTAAAAAGGATTAAAACTGTTCATGTTGGAAAAAGTTGTTATTTATATATATGCCGAAAGACAAGTTTTTCTCAGATTATTGTTTCATATTTCATAATATGTCTTGTATTGTTTTATGTTCCGCTGATTACTCTGATGTTGTATCACTAGGGTGCCCGGGGTAAGGCACCAGTCACGGGCCCGGAATCGGGTCGTGACAAAAGTGGTATCAGAGCAGTTAATCCTCGGAAAGTGTCTACAGACCGTATCCAGTAGAGTCTTGATTATCGGTGTGTTGTGCACCACGCCAATAATCAGGAGGCTATAGGATATTTAGGATTGGTTTCTATTCTTCTCACTCTGAGGTCGTGCCTTAGAGCTGTGTTTTAAGTTGGACCCTCTAAACGTATTTCTTTCCCTTACCGTTATGCCTCCGCGTAGGGCAACCCGGGCCCAGGAGGGCAAGGCAGCCGAGGGAGCTGTGAGTAGAATACAGAGGGTTGCGAGGGCACAGGCCCAATCATTACCTAGGGTAGTGCTTCATTCGGGGATTTCTGCGACGTCACTAGCCCCAGCAGAGTTTAGCACGGCGACGGCAGTTCCTACTGCGGCCATGATATTTGAACCTTCAGTTCCACGATTGGGAACAGAGAATATAGATTGCAGAGAGGCGACCCTGTTACTAGCCATGGATTTGGCTACCAGAGATTATACCGATGTACCACGAGTCTTGATGACTACCTAAGAAAGGGTTGTGCAAGAGTAATTCTTCAGTTGGGCTTGAGCATGGCCTGTGTGCGGGCTTATGCGCAGCAGGCCGAGAAACGTAGAGATCGACGGGTTAACCAAGGACAGCAGAAGAGGGCGGAGCGTGAAGGTCCTTCGGTGACTTTCAAGGTGAGTATACCTTAAGTGCTATGTTCTGATAGCAGTGTGTTAGTTGTGATTAGAAATCATGGTGGGTTAACCGAGTAAGATTTTGGAGGATAGAGAAAGTGTGAGCCTTAGAGCTTTATACGCAAAGACCTTAGAGGTAAGGCCATCTCGAGTAAAGGTGTAGTGTTATGTTTGATCCTTATCGGAGTGCATAGTGCACGTGAGCTATGTTTTGGGATAGGTCCCTAAGTGGTATGAAATGAAAGAGGGTAGTTGAGCTAAGAAGACCGCTAGGTTTTCGTAACATGTTTAGTAAAATTGTTCCTTCGGGGAGATAGTATTTTTGCGCCTTGCCGGGTCGGGTTGAGGCCACGTTGCGGGTCAACCCGCGGCATGTTTGGTGGTGGGGTCTGGTTGTGGTGGTCCCGCCTTGTGGTAGGGTCACGAGGGTGTTAGGCTCGAGTTTAGTTAACTAGCGTACGAGTTCGTGGATGCGTTCGACCAGTGGTCGGTCGATGGGGGCAGCCCATCGTGTTCTTCGGGACCGTTCACTCGGCGATGTTGATTTATCGTAAAGGTTGTAAGGCTGCACGGTGCCTACCTTCACCTTATGGCGCAGTGGAGCCAGTGTTACGCTGTTTTTGTTTCCGAAGTTTTACGAGCAGGTTAAGGACTGGTGAGTCTCAGACCGCGTTCGCCGCCGGGCGGTGTGGATTTCGGGGTAGTTGTGAGGATTGTTGTCTCCTGTGGAGGAGCGTTTAAGCTACCATTTCGGTGTTCGGATGTCGCCTTACGAGCCTTGTAGGCGAAGTGTAAGTTGCGGTCGATTGGTTCGATGTTGGCAAGGTTCGCATGATTGGTTGAGCTTGTTCCGGCAGATGTGGATAGGAAAAAGCTCATCTAGAAGAAGTTACGGCGGCTCGGAGGAATCGTGCGGATAATCGGCGGCGACGCCAGAGTTCAGCCGACGGTCGGTCTTCTTGAAAGTACCACCCCGGACAGGGTGTGACGAGTTGTGGAAACAGAAGGAACTTAGCCCGAGTTACTTTGGGCCTTTTGAGTTCATGTGAAGAATAGGCCAGGTTGCCTATATGTTAGCAATTGCCGTCCGACTTAGGAAGCGATGCGTCCGGTCTTTCGTATTGTTATGTTCGGGAAAGTATCGAAGATCCATCCAGAATGTTCCCAGTTAATGATGCCCACGTAAAGAGATAGTAACCACGAGTTTTGGAAACTAAAGCAGTATCAGAAATGTGGTAAGGGTTCGAGTGTACGACAGCTTCAGGGATCGCAAGCAGCCCGGTACCATTTGTTGGGTCGTCGGAGCTAGGCTCGCGGCAAAGTGACAAAAGTGTATTTGTGGTGATGTTAGAGGTGTTTCCTCGTAGACTTGGATATAAGTATGTTGCGCAGGTATTTTCTGTGGCCAGCTGTGGCAGGATTGTTTCGTAAGTATAGTAGTGAAGACTATACTGGCACGCGTTCGTTTTGAGACTTAGAAGGAACATTCGGGACGAATGTTTCTAAGGGGGGAAGAATGTTATACCCCGTAGTTCCAGGGTATGTAAGCGAGGACGTACGTACGAGAATACGACAGAAAGATTGGAAAGGAAGAAAGAGGTGATTTTTTCCACGGAAAAGTTTCCGGTTTTTGTGAAGGAAAAAGGTTCGTTAATGGGAATTGGATTCCCAGATTTGGTATTCGGACTTCCTGGAATATTAGAGAATTATGGAATTTTATTTTTGGAAATGGTCACGTGGGGCCCACGGGAGAAATTTACGGTTTTGTGGGGCCCACTTTGTTTTCGAGATTTTGGCCATTGTGGATATTTTCGGAAGATGTTTTATTTTGGGCCAATAGGAGGGTGACACGTGTCACCCCGCCTAGGTGGCTTAGCCGAATGGCATTTGTGCACAACACGGTTAGAGTCGTTTTCGACGAAACGTTTTACATAACTTCGAGGGAAAATTCGGCTATGTCTTTTCTTATTTTTGCGGATTTTTCCGAGAGATGAAATGTTTTGGACCAACGAGAGGCGACACTTGTCACCCTCGAGTTGGTGGAGTTGACTGCCACCCTGGACGTTTGAAGGGTCAAGTTGGTGAGATATTTTGTGAGGGATTTGTGGAGTAGGGACTAGGGGGGGCACTTGGGCACATCTTGGCCCTACACTTGCTTAGCACTTGGCTAGATCTTGGCCCTTGGTTGGCCTTTGCTTACCCTATAAATACCCTCCCTTTGAAGACTTCTTCATCCTCAAATCTCTAAGTCTTGAGAACCCTCTCCTCACTCTTGTTGACTCTCGTCCAAGAGCCTCCTCCCTTTCATGTGGCCTTGTGGCCGAGAGCACCCTCTCCTTCCTAGTAGGCCCTTGGCCGAGAGCACCCCTACCTTAGGGTGTTCTCGGGTACCCCTTGGATGAGAAATACTCTCAAAAGTATTGTTATAATGCCCAATACCTTAGCCTTATACCTTGTGGTATTCTAAGGTTATACCTATCTGGCTTGGAAATACTATTATACTTCCCGTCAGTCCACAAAACCGAAACCCTAAGGAAAATCTCCATGGTTAGTTTGGAGTGCTTTGTAGAAGTTGGTTAGAACTTCTAAGGGTTGTTTGGAGCGACGGAGCACCCTGTAGGAGCGAAACATTGCTAAGGATCGACTTTAAACTCGGATAATTATGGGCTTATCGAGGTAATTATCTTGTCCCCTATTGTAATTGGATATTACATGTTGTTAGAATATATAGTTGAAGTATACTATATATAGAATCGAACGTAGTTGTTAGCAATGTCTTTTGACTTAAGCTGAAGAATAAGGAATCAATCGAATTGTTTTTACATGGGGTGTATCTGATGAGACTTGTGTAGTATTACGGTATAGTAGAATTGTACCCGTCGGGTTAGATGTATAACCCCCGTTGGCTTGGTAGCGGCCTCGTTAGAGAGGAGATTTGCGCTGTGGCGGGAGGTCTTGCCAATTTTTACGTAGAATGTCCTGCGATGTTAATAGCGCGCGTGGCCTTATAGGTTGAAGTACTCGTGTGGAATGATCCACTTGGCTTAAGGAGTAGCCGATTGTTTGAGCGTTTGCTATTAGTCGATACTGCCGCGAGGTATGTGAACCTCTTCCTATCTCTTCTAGCATGATATGTGTGAACTATGTATGCGGTAGACGCATACGTGCTAAATGTGTTTGAGTGGTTTAAAACATAAAGTGTTATAACGGCTTTATGGGAAGTTGGTTATAACGACTTTATGTTAGTAAGACAATACTTGTGGTTTTTAAAAGGTAACTGATTTGAACTATAACTGGCTTGTTATATGATAAGAAAGAACTTTAAGTATTTCAAAAGATTTTTGAATCATTTTGAAAGTAGAAGTAATACTTGGTGATTGAAAACTTAAGAGTTATACTAGCTTTATGGGAAGTTAGTTATAACGGCTTAAGAATGCTTTCTTGATTTGAAATCGAATGTGTATCGACAAACCACTGCGGCGTTAAAAGGAAATGTTTTGAATAATTAAGTATTATTAAAACCAGAGAAACTTCCATCCGCATAGAAGCTAAGATGAGACAAAATGATATTTCCTAGATCATGGCTTTCAGTAATAAGATTGTTATAAACAAGAATATCCTACTCACATAAGACTTATGTTTCTCAGATTGTTTAAAAGAGAATTATATTCTTAAATGAATAAGACTATGACCGCTGAAACCTTTCTAAAATAAGAAACGTGAACATTTGAAATTAGGCAAACTTGGGCGTTTGGGAAAATAATGTTGTTACTTGATTTTACAAAGGTAAGAGTTTTGGTTTTCTTAAAAGGGCGATCACTCTATTTTATACTACGTATTGTGTGACTTATGTGAAAGAAAGCATCTTTTTTAAGATTTAATGTGAAGTACTTTGGGGATAGATGCGAACTTGTTAGTAGAAAGTACCTTGTGTGAATAACTTGATTGTATTGGTTTGTGATAGCCTTGTAATACTTTCTTGTTGCTTTGATAAGTAAGCGTGTTAGGATGCTACGTGTGTTAGTATCTTGTGATGTTTGTGTAAAGGGGTTTCCTTGATTGTGCTTATTAACTATCGGTCGTTATGATAGTATTGTGGCATTCATCTCGAGGTGATTCCGGGTTAAGCGCCTCCGTCGCGGGTAGACTCGGTGATGCAGGACCGTGATTCGAGAATACCTCATGCGGTCCTGGGGCCTATGCGAGCTACGAGAGTTCCGAGTTAGTGTCGTCCTTTATGGGCACGCGTCCTCAGGGCATGCGGACTCGAAAGTCCGGGGCGATGCCGGGAGTAGCTACCCTCGATGCGAGAATACCTCATGCGGGCGATGAGATTGGCCTATGCAGAGTCGGGAAGTTCCAGGACTAGACGCGCATTAGATACCGGGCAAGTGGCGGCTTTGATCATGTAATGATGCAGACAGATCTTATGATACGCTCATGACCTTGTTAGTCGCTAGGTGTAGTCGGCTATGCCTTCGTACTTACCCTGTACGGTTTTAGTTGGACACAGGTGGGACCTGGTGTTCATGTGTATTCCTTGGTGTTTTTCTATCATAGACTGCCGGCAGTGAGGAAGGTATTCCACGGGCATGATTGATGTTATGGGCTTGAGACCCATAGTTATATGGAGTGATGACTTGAGGCGAGTCCACGACTTGACACGATCGCTATTTATGGTGAAGCGTAGTTTGGTTATCATACATGTCTCCTGCTTTGTATAGACTACTATGATTTCATTTACATTTATTTATTTTGTTTGTTTCACATACTCACTGTTGCATCGACCTCCTTGAGCTGCGTTCATGCCGCGGTAAAAGTACACGATCATTGATCCTCGCTCTTAGGGTCACGATTCGGTGTGGAAAGCTCCGTTTCTTGGAGGCTTATCGATGGTATAGTCCCCTGTTGTAGGTGTTTACATTCGTGGTATGGCGGCCCTGTCCCGCCATTGTTGTCGTATCATTTCTTAAGTGCATGTAATCTTGTTTGCGGGGTTTGTAAAAGGATTAAAACTGTTCATGTTGGAAAAAGTTGTTATTTATATATATGCCGAAAGACAAGTTTTTCTCAGATTATTGTTTCATATTTCATAATATGTCTTGTATTGTTTTATGTTCCGCTGATTACTCTGATGTTGTATCACTAGGGTGCCCGGGGTAAGGCACCAGTCACGGGCCCGGAATCGGGTCGTGACACTTAACTTGCTTATATATTGTATGATAAGCCGGTAGTGCTTATGTTATGTATGATAGCCGGTTTGTGCTAGTGGTATATTATTCATTACGGGGTCATTCCCCGGGTTTGTGGCATTTGCATATTCCATGGATTTGCTACCCACGATGCGAGGAATACCTCATGCGAGTCCGTAAGGGCTTATGCGGGTGAAATAGTCCCACGCGGCGGTACAACCTATGCGAGGAATACCTCATGCGAGTCTGTAAGGGCTTATGCGGGAAAAATAGTCCCATGCGAGGAATACCTCATGCGGGTCCACACGACCTATGCGGGTGAAATAGTCCCAGGAGTAGGATTGCTTAATGATACTGCGTGCGGGTGGTCCTGCTTTGATCGTGAGCTTCCTATTTTTATGTTGTAAGTATACTCTGATTTACTCTCATTGTTAGTAAGGCACAGTGTACTGTAATTTGATTATCATACATGTATCCGGCTTTGTTTTAAACTTATGATGTAATTACAATATTTTCCAGTTTTACATACTTAGTACATATTGTGTCGACCCGTTCTCGGGGCTGCGTTCATGCCGCAGTGGGGTAGCGGTGGTGGATCCTCATTCTTAGGATCACTTATCGGCCGTAAGCTCCATTTCTCGAGGCTTGTCTTTTAGTACGATCTTTCCACGATGTTGTAGATTTATGTACATTCGGGGCTATGGCGGGCCCTGTCCGCCATACGCTTGTTATTCTTAGAGTGCAGTAGTCACATTTTGTGGTTTGGGGTAAGAACCGAGGTTATCTGATTTTGTTTTTATTATGCATATTTTATGGAAGCGGCCTTATCAGCTAGCTTTGTGATGTTATTGTCTAAACATGTTGTATGTTGTGTATGTTCCGCTATTCTCTCGATGTATACAGGCAGGGTGCCCGGGTAGGGCACGATCCGCGCCCGGTCGGTCGTGACAAGCATCGTCCGACCAGTGGCGCTGGTGGGATAGCACGATCTGGAAGAGTTGCGGGTTCTTCGCCTTGATAGCTAGGCGGGATGTTCATGAACCCAGCCGTGTGAGGTCGGTGGAAGTTCCCAGTTTTAGCGGTCCTTTGAACCGCCTATATGATTTCAGGTATGTTTTTGACCCCCTTTAGAAACTTGTATGCATGATAAAGTTGTTATATGTTTAAGTGTCATGAACAGATTATATTGAGACTATGTATATGCTTGAAGGGGTTGGAAGTATGAAAAGATAATCCCTTTTTGGGCTTATGATGGACGGATATGCGTGTGCGAGGTATTAGGGCCATAAGTGGCATAATTAGGTTTCATTAAGTGTCGTTGTATGAGATTATGACGAGAAATGATAAAGTGAACTCCAAAAGAACATTCAAGGATGAATGTTTCTAAGGGGGGAAGAATGTTACACCCCGTAATTTCAGGACATGTTTTAAGAACGTACGTAAGAATCCCAAATGTTAAGATTAGAGACTTGTAAAAATTTATCGGAATTATGAAATTGTCGGAAAACGAAATATTGTGACGAATGGGAGGGCGACACGTGCCACCCCCCCTTAAGTGAGCTTGGGCGAATTGGACATGGCCAAAATGGTCATTGACCATAATTTTAAGATGACAAGTCTTGCAAGTAGTGAGCTTGATATATTTGACTTAGTCAATGGGACCACTTAGTTGATATTTAATAAGAATTGCATCCAAGCCACACATATGTACACATATTGACCCTCCATTGTGCTATATAGTAGTACTAGTAGTGAGACAAGTTTCCACACTTAGCCAAATTTTCAAGAAAAATTGGATGAACAACAAGGTGCTCTCGGGTTCAAGCTCCACAAGAAAGAGAAAAATTTGTTTGTTGTCCAATAAGCTCCACATTTTAAACCAAGGTTCCTAAGTGTATTGTAAGGGTATCTCAATAGAAAAATCCCGGAAAAATAGCGTTTTCGTATTAGTCGCAAGGTGAAAACCTAGTTTCTTTCCTAGGTTTTGATTGGAAGATAAAAGGAAAGTTGTTTGTGATATTCTAAGGGTCTCAAGTGGCGGATTGAAGTGTCTAGAAGAGGCTCTAAGTTGCTAGGGAGCGACTTCGGATTTGAAGATTGGACTAAGACTCGTTGAGGTAATAATCTTGTCTCTTAAAGTGTTACAAGATTATATATTGTTGTTAGCCTTACATATTTGCTAGCATGAAGTATATGTGTTGAAGTTTCATAAGTGTTATGAATTGTTTTAGCCTAAAATCTGAAATGTCATATAAGCCATTTGAAGTTGGATTACAATTTGGTCGTTATTTAGAATCGTCACATGTTACTTACTTGAAGATTGTAGTAGTTATAAGCGATTGCGACTTGATATCGTGTTATGCTAACAATTTGGATTGAAAAGGAAATTGGATAAGAATTGGTGTTGTATCTCAAGTTGCCGGATTTACACTTATAGTTGTATTAGTTTGATATCAATTGTGGGGCGGAATTTTACACGTCTAGTAGGCGTGTAATCCCCTATTATTAATTGCATTGTTTGGCCTTAAATGTGGCGTGTTTGGTTATTGAATTCGGCCTTGAAAAAGGTGGCAAAGTATGTAGAAACAAAGGAAGTGCTGTTCGATTTTCCGTAGAATTTAGTGACTTAGCACTTAGAATATTCTACGTTTGAAGTAAGAAGTTAATGGACGTATTATGGCCATTATAGTTTGAAGTACTAAGTATAGCGTATTCTACTTGAAGGATGGAATAGCTATCAAGGTTGAAGTACTGGAGTATTTTGCTACTTGTCGATAATCGTCGCGAGGTATGTGAACCTCTTCCTTCCTTTGGCATGATTCTATGTATGGAATATACATGTGGTATTATTTCATGTTCCCTTCTACTCTTAGAAGTTAAGAGGTATGTATGTGATTTACTCTATGTAAAGGTTATGTCTAAGTTATCCTAAGTTCTTACCAAGTCTTATGGGGGATGTTGGTAAGAGTCGTTAGGAGGTATTTGGAGCCAAGTTGGCTTGGCTAAATTACGATCTTAATAAGAATAAGTATCGAACAAGCCATTGCAGCGTTAATAAAGGAAAGTGTAATGACAATTGATTATATTAAAATGAGTAGAATTCTCCATCTGCATAGAAACTAAGATAAGACAAAATTGTATTACATTTTCTAGATCATGACTGCTTTAATAAGATCGTTATAAACGAGTATAACCTATTCACACGCGTAAGTATATGTACTTAATTTAAAGAGTTTACATTATGAAGTTTTAAGATTATGAACCTTAAACTCTTAAAGGGTTGAGAGACTTTATTTTCAAGTAATAGAACTTGATTCTTAAAGGAAGAAATGACATGATTTAAGGGAAGTAACTTGTTTTTAAAAGATGTAAGTTACTTGAGATATAAGGTTAAGAAACTTGATTTCTAAAGTTAAGAGACTTGAAGTATTTTGAAAGTTAAGAAATTGATTTGAAAGTATATGATACTTGGTTTCAAAAATATAAGTCTCTTGGTTGAAAAAGGAATGAATTTGTCTAAAACCATAAAGGGTTATAACGGCTTTATGGGAAGTTGGTTATAACGGCTTTATGGAAGGTTAAGAGAATGGTTTCCTCTAATAATGTAAACAAAGGAGTAACTTGAAAAAAAGAAGGGCAATTTGATTTAAAGGTATCACTTGCTTAAAGTTTCAAAATAAGGGTCTCTTGATTTAGAAGTCGAGAAATGTATTTCTAAAAAGTGTAGTAACTTATGTGAAATGTAAACAAGCCTTGATACTACGGGTGTTAGTATCTTGGGGTTTTATATGAAAAGGAATCTTTTGAAAAGAATGGAAGTACGTAGTACTTGTGGTTAAATTCCCGGATTTTTCTATGTGAAACGAAAAGTGCCTTGAATATATAAAAATGGAAGTCTAAAGATTTAATGAACTTGCCTATGTTTGCTTGTGATAGCTTTGAGTGCAAGTATTATATGTTTACGTTGTCGTGACTCTCATTTGGAGGGTCGGTTGTCTTGTCGTAAGCTTACTTGGACGTACCGACGGTGATGGGGGATTCCACGGGTATGCTTCCGTTATGATTGATCCTTGGACATGCCTATACGATGTGGGATTCCGGGGCATGTGACCAGGAGGCGGGTTAGATTCCCGGATTTATTTTATTATCCCATGGCCATGCTTATACGATGAGGGATTCCGGGGCATGCGACCATGTTATATTTTACTCCATGGGCTAGCTCCCCATGAAGACATGTACCCACGATGAGGGATGCCGGGGGCATGTTATATCATTACTTCATGGGCTAGCTCCCCATGAAGACATGTACCCACGATGAGGGATTCCGGGGGCACGCGTTATGCGATTATTACTCCGTGGACTAGCTCCCACGAAGACATGTACCCACGATGAGGGATGCCGGGGGCATGTTATATATATATATGTGTTGTATATGTGTACGCCGACAGTGAGGTAGGATGCCACGGGCGCGTCACATGGTTATACGTTACACCTACGGCTGCCGGCAGTGACGGAGGATTCCACGGGCAGGAGATATATATATGTATTGTATATGTGTACGCTGACAGTGAGGTGGGATGCCACGGGCGCGTCACATGGTTACATTTTACACTTATGGCTGTCGGTAGTGATGGGGAATTCCACGGGCACGCTTTGATAATTGTGGGCTTGAGACCCTTACTGGACTATGTGATAATCGATGAGGGCTTGTGTCTATAGCCCTGGTGGGACTATTGTTCATGTGTTGAAATAGTCTGTACAAGGTAAAAACTGACTTTCATTACTTTCACTTCGGTAAGGCACAGTGTACTGTTATTTTGGTTATCATACATGTCTCCAGCTTTATATAGACTGTTATGATTTCATTACAGTATTTTCAGTTTCACATACTTGGTACATATTTCGTACTGACCTCCTTCGGGGGGCTGCGTTCATGCCGCAGGTTGAGGTACATAGCTTGCTGATCCACACTCTTGGGTCACTGTTCAGTTCTTGGAAAGCTCCATTTCTCCGGAGGCTTTATCTTTTGGTACGGTTCCCCTGAGGTTGTAGATTCATGTATATTCAGGGGTATGGCGGGGCCCTGTCCCGCCACAGTTGTTATGTTAAAACTCTTAGAGGTCTGTAGTCACATATTGTGTGTCAGTTTGTTAAGGAAAGGAGGCAACTGCTTCGGTTGTATATGTATGTCCAGGAAGGTAGCCCTATCGGCTAACCTGTTGTTTTATTTCTGTTGTTTTATTTTATAAGTTTCATGTATGTTCCGCTGATTATCTCTGATGTATACCTGTAAGGGTGAACAGGTAGGGCACCAGTCGCGGGCCCGGGGTCGGGTCGTGACACTTTCCTTGGAGTCACAACCCTAATCACAGGGTCCTTTCGCGGTCCAGTAAATATCTAATCAGCACGCACCACCTTAAAGTCATGTAGATTTTCAAAACCTGCCAAAGATGCCCTCAGCTTTCCACCGGCAGCACTCGTACTTATTTTATTCTTGCCTTGCACATTTTCCTGAAATTATCCGGAAGGTCTTGGCCCTTACCGCCACATCAAACTAACTCCAAGTACCTCCAAGGGCACTTAACATAAATTCCTTCAGATTCAATTATTACTTACTTTCTGCGTCAATTTACCTCAAATGAACAAGTCACACAGACTTATTAAAAACAATGATGCCAAAGAAGGAAGGATAATTCACTGGTTACCACCACTTCTCTTCATTTTCACTCGATAACCGGCTTACCGGGAAACTGGTACCGAATCAATCTCTCTCATTAGTCCACGTTGGCATAACAAGAGGCCAACTAGCCCGTACTCATAATGACCTCAATGTCTGTCATAACAGCTCTGCTAGGTCTGCTAGGGTCCAATGACTGTATCGTTACCGGCAACTATTATCTACCCACTCAGCTACCACCCAACACTCACGGGTGTAGTCACCTCGAAAGGTCCTCATGGATTCAGACTCCATTTCTTTACACTTGGTTGCTTTCTTTCTTTCTGGTCGTACTTTTCCCGTACTTCCAAACTTATTCTAGCGTACATACATAGCCTTCATACTGATTCGGGCCTCCAATCTTTGGAGTTACTATTCTAAACAACATAAGGCCATTTCCGGCTCTCACAACCTGGTTCCGGTGGAATGTGTCCACGAACCTATAAAATGATTAACTAAACCTGGGCCTTGCACCCTCGTGACCCTGCCACGTAGCGGGACTACTACCAACTGATCCCATTCCATTTCAAGCTATGGGGCGACCCTTAATAGGTCCTAAACTCGACTCGGCATCGCACTTAACTCTTATCCTTGGTCTGTCTTAACCTTTTACTACCCGAGAAGGCCTTATATACCTAAGGTCTCGGTGGTTATCAACATTCTTAAGCTCGCAATTTCCATGCTCCACGCCTACCTTATCAGTCCCCCGTAAACGGTTACAAAAACTTCTCGTAATACCATAATCGTGTTTTCTTGACCACAACAACCATACTTACTCCATACGGATCTCATCCGTACCATTTCTTAATCATACTACGTAGCTCAATCTATTAACATAGTCTTCCATTAAGTCTCTTAATTAAACTTCTTAAGGGTCCATTTCCTTCTCAGACAGCTCATCATCTCCTAATTATCTCAAATTAGCACGTAAAACCTTGATGAGAGTTCATTAACTGTTCATACCTTCCCGGTATTTATTTAGTCCTTACCAATTCCTGGTAATCTATGATCATTCTAGGCAACACATATGTGACCCTAATACATAAATCCGTATAGTTGCATGTCACAGTACCAACTATACTACAAATATTACCAACCTGGATACGCCATCCACATAATCTTTCCTGGGTAACTGCTGCCTTTCTCGTAACTGCAATCAACATAACTCGTTAGGGAGAGACGACCCTAACAACACAGCTCTATCGCACGACCTCAGAGTGAGAAGAATGGAAACCAATCCTAAATGTCCTGCAGCCTCCTGGTTATAGATGTGGTGCACAACACACCGATAACCAAGACTCTAATAGACACGGTCTGTAGACACTTTCCGAGGACTAACTGCTCTGATACCACTTTTGTCACGACCTGACCCCGGGCCCGCGACTGGTGCCCTACAGGCACCGCATACAGTATACATCGTAGAATAGCAATGAACATACACAACTTATAAAATGCTTAAACATAAGAATAACAACAGGCTAGCCGATGAGGCTACCTTCCATAAAATATACATAATACAAAATTAAAATAGTACATCTCTGTTCTTACAAACCCAATCCACAAATGTGACTACAGACCTCTAAGAATAACAACTGTGGCGGGACAGGGCCACGCCATACCCCTGAATGTACAACAACCGACAATATCAGGGATAAGCCTCCGAAGTAAAGGGGCTTCTCAACAGCGGAACAGTGATCCTAAGGGTGAGGATCAGCAACCTGTATACTCTACATGCGGCATGAACGCAGCCCCCCGAAGGAGGTCAGTACAACATATGCCAAATATGTGGCGAAATCTTGTAGTGAAATCATAAGTCTAAAATAAAGCGGAGACATGTATGATAACTTCGTAGAAACGATGCTGTGCCTTACTAACAATGAGAGTAAACAAGAGTATACTTTCTTTGCGTAAAAATAGGAGGCTCGTGATCAAGCGGGACAACCCGCCCATGATATCATTAAGCAATCCTACTCCACGGGACTATTTCACGCTTGGTCGTGTGGACCCGCATGAGGTATTCCTCGCATCATGGGTAGCAAATCCATGGAGTGGTATAGTGTCTTGGGGTTTACCCCGCAATCATACTCAGAAGGTGGTATAACGTCTTGGGGGTTTACCCCTCATTTATACTCTTACCCTAGAGAAGGTGGTATAACGTCTTGGGGGTTTACCCCTCATTTATACTCTTACCCTGGAGAAGGTGGTATAACGTCTTGGGGGTTTACCCCTCATTTATACTCTTACCCTAGCTTAAACGGTCATCATACATAACATAAGCCCTACCGGCTTATCATACATAACATAAACACTACCGGCTTATCATAAAATATATAAGCAAGTTAAGAAATCCCCTAACTTCTTATTAGTCTTATTCATATATACACTCTCATTTTAGTTTACTTAAGGCACTAACATGTCATTACAAAATCCGGGAATTTAACCCAAAGTACTACGTACTTCTATTCCTTTAAAATGACTCTTTTTCATATAAAACTTCCAAGATACTAATAACCGTAGTATCAAGTCATAACTACTTTTCAAGACAAGTCACAATACCTTTTAGAAATACATTTAGGCTTCTAAATCAAGTGACTTCTTTATTTTAAAACTTTAAGCAATTGATGCCTTTAAAATCAATTTGCCTTTCATTATTTCAAGTCATTTTTCATACTTAAATTTCTTAGAGTAAACCACTCTTTAACTTCCCATAAAGCTATTATAACCAACTTCCCATAAAGTCGTTATACTAGCTTTATACTTTAGAAACTTACATTCTTCTTTATAACCGAGATACTTAAACTTTCCAAACAAAACAAGTGTCACATACCTTCAAAAATACTTTAAGTCTCTTAACATTTAGAAAGTAAGATATCCTTAATATTTTAAACAAGTGAGTTAATTCCCTAACTCAACCAACTTGGACATTTCTTATAATAAGCCAAGGATATCAAAGGAACTAAATTCGTCAAAACATCGTACGTCCACCGTACTATATACTTACAACTATTCATGCCCAAGAGATAGGAAAGTTCCACATACCTCTTCGGTTCAATCCACTTGCCAAGTCCAATATGCCATACGTAGTATGTCAACCTATAATGACCATAGTATGTCTATTAACTTCTTACTTCAAACGTAGAATATTTAAAGTGCAAAGCTACTAAATTCTACGGAAAATCGAACGAGACTTCCTTTGTTCTACATACTTTGCCACCTTTTTCAAGGCGAATTCAATAACCAAACACGCCACATTTAAGGCTCAACAATGTAGTTAACAATAGGGATTACACGCCTACGGGGCGTGTAAAATTCCGCCACAAATAACAAACTAGTCAAACTACAATGTCAATTCGGCAAATTGGAGGACAATAATACATAGTCTTTTCCAATTCATTTTCCATCCAAGTTGTTTAGTATAACATGTTATAATGCATGATCGATTATAGCAACTAAAATCTTCAAGTAGATAACATGCGACGATACTAGTTAACGACCAAATTGTAATTCAATTTCAAATGACTCAACATATCATTTTCGGATTTGAGCTTCTAAACTTCCATAACACTTATCAATCTTCATAACACATATCACATGATCATTTCTAACTTATCATAACATGGAATCTTCAATTACAAAAGTAAGATGAAAATTATACCTTATTTAGCTCAAATATGATCCAAGATTACAAGTCGATCCTTAGCAACCTTAGCTCCTCTTTTTGATGTTCCAATCCACTCCAAGCAACCCTTAGAAGCTTATGAAGAACTCATCTTCAAGTTCCAACTTCAAAGTTGAAGAACTCCTTAACTTTCCGCCTTGCGACTAATACGAAAACGCCACTTTTCCGGGATATTTCTATTGAGATAACCTTACAATACTCTTAGGAACCTTGGTTTAAAGTGTGGAGCTTATTGGACAAAAATTGAAAATTATTGCCTTGAAGAACCTTCAAAACCGAGAGCCCTCTCTAATTGTTCTTAAATTTCTTGAAAATTTCTCTAAGTGTAGAGCCCTTGTCTTGCTACTTGTACACATATATAATACTATGGAGGGTCAAGATCTACACAAATGGTTGGCTTTGATGCAATTCATTAAAGGTCAAGCCAAGTGGCCCTTTGACAAGTCAACAATGTCAAGCTCTTTGTCTTAGCAAGACTTGGTCATTTAAATTATGGTCAAATGACCATTCTAACCATGTCAAATTCGTCCAAGACCACTAAGGGGGTGACACGTGTCGCCCTCCCGTTAAATCATGATATTTCATTTCCGACAATTCCATAATTAGATAAATTTTTACTCGTCTCAAATCTTATCATTTTTGAGTTCTTACGTACGTTCTTATAACATGTCCTGGAATTCCGGGGTGTAACAACTTGGTAAGGACCTAGGAAAATTTAGACATACTTTTTACATAGAGTAAATCAACATACGTACCTCTTAACTTCTAAGAGTAGAATGAATCATGAAATAACACCACATGTATATTTCATACGTAGAATCATGCCAAAAGAAGGAAGAGGTTCACATACCTCACGACGACTAGCGACAAGTTGCAAAATGCTCCATAGTACTATAACCTTGCTAGCTTTTTCACCCTTTAAGTAGAATACACTACTCGTAGTACTTCAACCTATAATAACCATAATACGTCTATCAATTCTTAGCCTTTTAAGGTAGAATCATACTAAGTGTAAGTTCTCTTATTCTACGGAAATTTGGGCAGCACTTCCTTTGTTTCTACGTACATTTCCACCTTTTTCAAGGCCCGAAATCAATAACCAACATGCCACATTTAAGGTGCAACAAATCAACAATTCAAAGGGGATTACACGCCTCAACAGGATGTGTAAAATTCTGCCCCATAATTAATATAAAACCGTCTAATAACTTTAGGCAACTTTCGGCAATATCAAGAACAACAACAACATCTATTTCTTTCCAATTCCCTTTCTAATCCAAATAGTTATTCCAATATGTAATATAAGTCATGATCAATTATAACGACTATAGTCATTTTCTTAAATAACATGCGACGACTAAACTAATAACCAAATTGAATTTCAATCTCAAAGGCTAAACATGCTAGTTTAAAATTAGTGGTTCCAATATCCATAACACTTATAAATCTTCATTCTAATATCACATGATCATCTATCAACTACTACAACATGAAATCTTGAATTATAATAGCAAGACGGAGATTAATACCTCTTTTAAGCCCAAATACGATCCAAAACCTAAATCGATCCGTAGCAACTTTAGTGTCACGCCCCGAACCCCGGGCCCGTGACTGGTGCCCTACCTGGGCACCTTTTTACCTAACTGACATAAGTAAAATGCGGAAATAAACAACACCTCATTATTTTTAAAAAAACCAATGAACATGCAAGGGCAAAGCCGACAAGGCTGCCATACAATATACATAATCAACAGATACTATACTGTACACGAGTCTAATCCCACATATGAATACAGACCTCTAAGAGTTTTATTGAACTATGACGGGACAAGGCCCCGCATCTACCATAAGCATACAAAAGCACATGAAAAACTCTACCAAAATTGTCACGACCGACCAGGGCATCGGTGCCCTATCTGGGCACCGCTTCTAATCATCTGACATAATAAATTGCGGAAGATAAATAACACTTTTTTAAAAAAAAACCAAGGCAGCCGATAAAGGCGCCATAACATAAAAATTTCGAAAGGGGCTACTGTTTAACAATGTAAAAACAACTCTAGCCACCCATTACGGATGAATACGGACCTCTAAGATTTGAACAAATACTATGGCGGGACAAGGCCCGCCGTACCACTGAATATACATAGCCATGACAACTCGAACATTGGAGCCATCTCAAAATCTTGAACGGAATCCTAAGCTCGCGGATCCACAATCAGTGTACCTAAACTGCGGACATGAGCGGCACCGAAGGTCGATAACAGTGCAGAATATGGAGCGGAAAATAAGTCGATAAACAAATCATAACTGTACAAAAGAATGACAGGGGCAAGTATCAAAAGGGTACATACCAGATCCTACCGTGTCATTACCATCTCGTGAACTTAATCGTACCTTATTATCTTTTCCCATTTTTCAATAAAAGTTATAGTCACATTCTTACGTACATACTTAGGAAAAATCGTCAAGTTCATTACCATATAACTTACTTATCTTTCATAACATAATCCGACCCTTTATGGAGGGACGCATTTACTACCCGGCCCAATCTGGGACGCGATCAAGTCACACAAATATCAAAGCGTGCGTGGAATTCCTTCCTCATCACTGATCTATGACATAAATCATACTCACGTGGCGCGCGTGGCATCCTACCTCATTGTCGGCGTATATACAATACATATATATATACCTCGCCGCGTGGAATCCTCCATCACTGCGGCGGTAGGTGTAACATATAACCAGTGACACGCGTGGCATCCTACCTCACTGTCGCGACACGTATACAATACATATATATATAACGCGCGTGCCCCGAAATCCTCATCGTATAAGCATGGCCATAACGTGCCCTCGGCATCCTCATCGTGAGTGCAGTCTTCACGGGAGCTAGCCCATGGAATAAGAATATAACATGCCCCGGAATCCTCATCGTGGTACGTGTCTTCATGGGAGCTAGCCCGTGGAGTAATAGTCGTCATAACATGGTCGCGTGCCGGAATCCTAAATCGTATAAGCGTGGCCATGGGTAATAAAACAAATCAGGAATCTAACGCCTCACGGTCACATGCCGGAATCCCACATTGTATAAGCATGTCGATGATCAATCATAATGGAAGAATACGTGGAATCCCACATCAGCCGATGCGTCGAGTAAACTTACAACAAGACGATCGGCCTCCAAAGTCGAGTCACGACAACGTAAACATATAATACTTGCACTCAAAGCTATCACAAGCAAACATAGGCAAGTTCATTAAACCTTTAGACTTCCATTTTTATAAACTCATGGAACTTTCGTTTCACACATAAAAATTCGGGAATTTAACCCAAAGTACTACACACCTCTACTCCTTTAAAATGACTCTTTTTCAAATAAAACTTCCAAGATACTAATAACCGTAGTATCAAGTCATATATACTTTTCAAGACAAGTCACAATACCTTTTAGAAATACAATTATAGGCTTCTAGATCACGTGACTTCTTTCTTTAAAACCTTAAGCAATTGGTACCTTTAAAACAATTTGCCCTTCTTTATTTCAAGTAATTTCTTTGCTTACATTACTGAAGAAAACCATTCTTTTAATCTTCCATAAAGTTGTTATAACCAACTTCCCATAAAGCCGTTATAACTCTTTATGTCTTAGACAATTTCATTCATTTTATAACCAAGAGACTTATACTTTCAAATCAAATCACATAGCTTTCAAAATACTTCAAGTCTCTTAACTTTTAAGAAAACAAGTTTCTTAACTTAGAATATCAAGCTTCTTAACGTTAGAAATCAAGCTTCTTAACTTTAGAAATCAAGTCTTTCCAAATCAAGTATTCTATACTTTTAAAACAATTCATTTCTTCCTTTAAGAATCAAGTCCCATAACTTGAAAAATAAAGTCCCTTAACCTTTTAAAAATTTGAGGTTCATAGTCTTAAAACTTCATACGTAAATTCTTTTAAATTAAGCAACATATACTTTGGTGCGTTGTGAATAAGTTATACTTATTTATAACGATCTTAATCGAGTAGCCATGATCTAGAAAATGTAATAAAATTTTGTCTTATCTTAGCTTCTATGCAGATGGAGAATTCTACTCATTTTAACTTAATTGATTGTCATTACATTTGTCACGACCCGAACCGGGCAGTGGTAGTGCCTTACCCGGGCACCTAAGTAGACATACATCAGAGAAACCAGCGGAATATAAAAACAAGACATGAAACAATTATGAAATGAGAACAATTTATCCAAGAAAAGATTGCCTTTCGGCATGTATATATACATAAAGAGTGAACAGTTACATCCCAACTTTACAACAGGACTACAGACCTCTAGGAATGTAAACAACTATGGCGGGACAGGGCCCGCCATACCCTGAATGTACGAAATATCTACAACACAGGGAGAGCCGTACCAAACGTCGAGCCTCCGGAGAAATGGGGCTCGACACCGAGTAAGATCCTAAGAGCGAGGATCTACCACTGCTTTCCACCTGCGGCATGAACGCGGCCCAGGAGAGTCGATTAATAGGTACCAAGTATGTGAAAGCGTAAAAATGCGAAATGAAATCAAAGCATTTTAAAACCACTTACAAATACAAACAATTCAACCGCATAGTGCCACGGATAAACAAGAGAAAAATAGATATAATGTATCAGTCTTTTCTAGGCGCTAATGATCGAAGCAAGGCCAATCGCCCGTAGTATCATTATGCGTGCCTAATCCTCGAACTCCGCGATCCGCATAGGTCACATGCACCCGCGTGAGGTATTCCTCGCATCGGGGTAGCTAACTGCGGCATCATCCTGGACTCCGCATCCGCGTAGTCCATTGAACCGCGTAGGCATTCTCGCGTCGGGTAACACACCGGGTGATCATCCTGAACTCCGCGACTTAGCGTAGTCACACGGACGCGTAGGTATTCCTCGCATCGAGGGTGGAAAGTCCTCTGTTACACCCCGTATTTACAGGACATGTTTTAAGAACGTGCGTAAGAACTCACAAGTGTTAAGATTGGAGACTTGTAAAAATTTATCGGAATTATGAAAAAAAAAATCGGAAAACGTATTATTGTGATGAATGGGAGGGCGACACGTGTCACCCCCCTTATTGATGCCTTGGTCGATTTAGGCATGGCCAAAATGGTCATTTACCATAAGTCTTGGATGACTAAAGTCTTGCAAGTGTAGCTTGAGAATTTTGACTAAGTCAAAGGGTCAACTAATCTTGATATTTTGAAAGACTTCATCCAAGCCTCACATTTGGTTATATCTTGACCATCCGTTGCACTATATAATACTAGTAGTGCTAGTGTGAGCTTAACACTTAGAAAATTTCTTGAAAATTTTGAAGAGCTCATTGGAGAGGTCTCGGGTTCACCTAAAGAAAGAAGGAAAATTTTTCGTTTCTTGTCCATTTGATTCCACACTTTAAACCAAGGTTCTTAGGTGTATTGTAAACACATCTCAATAGAAAAGTCTTGGAAAAAGAGAGTTTACGGGTTAGTCGCAAAACGAAAACCTAGTTGTCTTTCTAGGTTTTGTTTGGAGATTTGAAGGATAATTGTTGGTGTTGTTCTAAGGGTCTCAACAAGCGGATTGAAGTGTCTTGGAGAGACTCTAAACTACTAAGGAGCGACTTCGGATTGGAGTTGGATTAAGAATCGTTAAGGTATAATCTTGTCTTTTAAAGGTGTTACAAGATTACATATTTATATTGTTGTTGTTAGCTTTACTTGTTGCTAGCATGAAGTTGATAGGTTGAAGTTATAAGTATTATGGATTGCTTGTAGCTAAATCCGAAATGTTATACAAGCCACTTGAAAATTGGATTACTAATTGGTCGTTTATTAGAAATCGTCGCATTTTACTTACTTGAAGATTATGGTTATTATAATCAAATGCGACTTGATATCATGTTATGCTACCAATTTGGATTGAAATGGAAATTGGTTAAGAATTGGTATTGTTGAACTCAAGGTGGCCGAATTTGGACTTATAGTTTTTATTAGTTTGTTATCGTTTGTGGGGCGGAATTTTACACGTCTAGTAGGCGTGTAATCCCATATTGATTAATTGCTTTGATTGTGCCTTAAATATGGCGTGTTTGGTTATTGTATTCAGCCTTGAAAAAGGTGGCAAGTTAGTAAAAACAAAGGAGGTCTTTGTCAGATTTTCAGTAGAATTTAGCGACTTGACACTTATAATATTCTACGTTTGAAGTAAGGCCTTAATAGGCGTATTGTGAATATTATAGGTTGACATACTACAGGCGGGACTTTGTACTTGGCAAGTGGTTTGACCGGTGAGGTATGTAGAACTTTTCCTATCCTTTGAGCATGACTAGTTACACGTATATAGTGCGGTAGGCGTCTGAGAGCTTGATATCCTTTACTAGTTTATTGAATGGCCAAGTCGGGTGAGTTAGGAGATTAACTCACTTCTTTGAAAGTATTAAGGATGTCTAATTTTTTATTAAAGTTAAGGGACTTGAAGAGTTTTAAAGTATGTGATACTTGTTCCGTTTTAAACGTATAAGTCCCTTGGATAGGAAATTGTATTTGGCTAAGGTATAAAGTGAATATAACGACTTTATGGGGAGTTGGTTATATTTGCTTTATGGAAAGATAAATGACTTGTTCTAATGAAAAGGCAATTTGATTTTAAGGCATCAATTTCCTAAGGTTTTATAATAAAAGGAGTCACTTGATTTTAGAAACCTAACTTTATGTCTAAAGGTATTGTGACTTGTCTTGGAAAGAGATTTTGACTTGATACTACGGTTTATAGTATCTTGGAAGTTCTATATGAAAATGAGTCATTTTTTAAAAGGTTGAAAGTCGTAGTACTTTGGGTTAAATTCGGATTTTTATAAAAGACACATTAGTGCCTTAAGTAAACTAAAATGAGAGTGTAGACGAATAAGACTAATAAGAAGTTAGGGGGATTTCTAACATGCTTATTTATTGTATGATGGCGGTTGAGATAGGGTAAGAGTATAAGTGAGGTAAACCCCGAGGCTATACCACCTTCTCGGGATAAGAGTATAAATGAGGTAAACCCCAAGGCGTTATACCACTGTTTTATTACCTTTTCGGGGTAAGAGTATAAATGAGGGCAAACCCCAAGGCGTTATACCACCGCCTTGAGGTAAGAGTATAAATGAGGTAAGAACCTAAGGCGTTATACCACATGTTTCTATGGGTTCGCTACCCATGATTTGATCGAGTCTCTATTGTGATGTTATGCGTATTCCTTTGATTTACTCTCATTGTTAGTAAGGCCTTTGTATCTTGTAATTCTGTTATCATACATGTCTCGGCTTTGTTTTAAACTTATGTTGTAATTCTGATGCTTTCGATTTTACATATTTAGTACATATTGTGTACTGACCCCCTTCCCCGGGGGCTGCGTTCATGCTGCAGGAAAGGGTAAGCAGGTGGCGGATCCACATTCTTAGGATCACTTATCTCGGCGCGAAGCTCCATTTATCCAGGAGGCTTGTCTCTTTTAGTACGATCTTTTCCACAGTGTTGTAGATTTATGTACATTCAGGGGTATGGCGGGGCCCTATCCCACCATAGTTGTTATTCCTAGAGGTCTGTATTCACATATGTGGTTGGGCTGTAAGAACTGATGTTGTACAGTTGTACTTTTGATTTTGTTATATATATTGGAAGCGGCCTTATCGGCTAGCACAGGATGTTTTATAGTTACACATGTGTTTATGTTGTGTATGTTCATTGCTATTCTCGATGTATACAGGCAGGTGCCGGGTAGGGCACGATCGTGACCGGTGTCGGTCTTGACAAAAGTGGTATCGAAGCGATTAGTCCTCGGAAAGTGTCTGAGGCCGTGTCTAGTAAGTCTTGATTATCGGTGTGTTGTGCACCACATCTATGTCGGGAGGCTGCGAGACATTTAGGATTAGTTTCCATTCTTGCTCTGCGAGATCGTGCGGTAGAAATCTTATTAGGTTGAATCTCTCGACCTAGTCTTATGAAATAGATATGCCTCACGAAGGCGGCGAGCCGAGAAGGGCAAAGCGGCGGGAGGCGCTAGCGGTACTCGAAGGTTACACGGGCTCGAGCCGCAGACTATGCACGAGGTAGTAAGCGGGTCGGCGAGTTCAGCCACGCTGCGATTTTAGAGGCCGAGGCGGCGGTAGCTCGAAGGTTCGTGCAGACCCTCGATTCCCGGCCAGTGCGAGTATAGAACTACGGGAAGCGGTCGGTTATTGACGATATAGTAGTCGAGCGGCAAGCGAAGCGGCGACCCTAGGCGAGCGGTTTGCGGATTAGGGATTTTTGCGGGATGTCATCCACGATTTTTATAGTTCGAGGTCGATGAGGATCGCGGGAGTTCATTCAGCGACTCTGACGGACCATGCGAGTTCTTAGGGCTTGAGAGACCGAGCACATTACGCTAGCCTCTCTTCTGGGTTGCGCGATATTGCTTTGAACTGGTTTGAGTCGTGGTTGCTTTCGAGGTGATGATGCTCTTCCAGGTGTTTGGGAGGAGTTCTGAGAGGCCTTCATGGATCACTTTTGCCTCTTGAGATGAGAGAGCCGGGTAGGCAGTTCTTGACCTTGAGGCGAGCGGGAGGGTGTCGGGAGTATAGCTTGGAGTTTGACTCCTTGGCGGACATGCGCATACTATTGTAGGCGACATGGCGGATAGGGTTCATCGTTATGTGATGGGGCTTGGCCGTCGTATGATTACCGCATGCTTGGGTGTGGCTCTTGGCCGGTATGGACATCGCCGGATGCGAGCCTATGCGCGAGGATAGAGGATAGAGAGGTAGGACCAGATTGACTCGAGCGGCCCGAGGCGAGGACATCGGGTCTCGGGCGATTTCGGCGGGCGGCCTCGGTGAACAGTCCACTTTCCGGCCAGCCTGAGTGCTCGCCCGCGATTTTACGGCAAGAGTGCGGCGGCCAGTCGGTCGGGGCGGTCGAGCTCGGGACCGGGATTTCGGGAGGCGGGAACCGTCACCGATCGGGACCATCCACACCTCGGTGTGCTTTCGTCGATAGGTTCCACGAGCGAGTGTCGCGAGCCGGGATCTTGTTACTCGTGTGGCGGCGGGGCCATTTGAGAGAGATTGTCCGTCAGGGCGGCATGGGTAGTCTGATCTGGCCGGCGGGATCTGTTCTTTGGTCTTCTTCTCCTTACGTGGTTGTGCGCCGGAGGCGAGGTACTCGCGGACGGCGGACGCGGTAGAGGTCGTGGTGGTGGTTCTAGTTCTAGCGGTCCCGGAACGCATGTATTCTCTATCCGGCCGCCAGATCGGGAGGCTTCCACGGCGTCATCACGGTGCATTACCGATTTGGAATTGTGATGTTTATGCTTTGATAGATCCGAGTTCTACCTTATCCTATGTGTCCCCTCTTGTGCGGGTAGAATTGGGATAGGCGAGTCGATAGAGACTTTTGAGGTAGCTACGCCATGGGAGATTCGGTGTTAGGCGGCGGGTGTCTGAGGTTATCGGTTTATATTCTGATCGTCGGACCCTTGCAGACTTGATAGAGTTGGAGATGGCCGATTTTGATGTCATTATGGGTATGGACCGGTTGGCTTCTTGTTATGCCAACGTTGGTATGTAGGCGAGGTTGGTTCGGTTCGATTTCTGGCGAGCGATTATCGAGTGGAGGGCAACACGGCGTCGCCAGGGTAGGTTTATTTCTTACCTCAAGGCTAGGAAGATGGTGCAGAAGGGGTACATCTATCATCTGGTTCGGGTATTTGATACAGATGTTGAGGTGCCAGTTCTTCAGTCAGTACCAGTGGTTAGGTAGTTTCCAGATGTGTTACCAGATGATCTTCCGGGCATCCCTCCTGAGAGGGAGATTGAGTTTTGTATTGACACGTTGCCAGACACTCGACCTATTTCCATTCCGCCATACAGGATGGCTTTCTTGAGTTGAGGAGTGAAGGACCAGTGAAAGACTTCTTTGGAGAAGGGCTTTATCAGGCCTAGTGTATCTTCCTGGGGAGCGCCGATTTTGTTCGTGAAGAAGAAGGATGGTACGCTGCGTATGTGTGTTGATTACAGACAGCTGAATAAGGTAACCATTAAGAATAGGTACCCCCTCCCCAGGATTGATGATTTGTTTGACGATTGCGAAGTGCGAGGTGTTTCTCAAAGATAGACTGCGGATGCAGTTATCATCGAGTTCGAGTTCGACGAGACATCCCAAAGCGCATTCGGGACCGGTATGGGCACTATGAGTTCAGGGTTATGTCTTTCGGTTTGACCAACGCTCCAGCGGTATTTATGGATTTGATGAATCGGGTGTTCAAGCCATTTTTGGATACATTTGTGATAGTATTCATCGATGACATCCTGGTTTATTCGCGGACAGAGCAGGAGCATGCAAATCACTTGAGGACGGTACTTGGGGTTCTCCGGAGCCGATAGTTATTCGCCAAGTTCTCCAAGTGTGAGTTTTGGTTGGCCTCAGTGGCATTCCTGGGGCATATTATTGGGGTTGATGGTGTTCAGGTGGATACGACAAAGATTGAGGAAGTCAAGTCTTGGCCGAGACCTACTACTCGTGAGGTAGCGATTTCTTAGGGTGGCGGGTTATTATCGTAGGTTTGTGGAGCGGTTGCTTGATTTCAGCACCATTGACTAGGTGACTCGAAAGCGGCCAAGTTCCGATGGGCGAGGCTTGCGGCGGGGTTTCGATTCTTTGAAAGAGAGGTTGACTC
Source organism: Przewalskia tangutica (assembly GCA_029844215.1). Taxonomy (NCBI): domain Eukaryota; kingdom Viridiplantae; phylum Streptophyta; class Magnoliopsida; order Solanales; family Solanaceae; genus Przewalskia; species Przewalskia tangutica. Next base: position 49,132,101 of record CM056720.1, read on the forward strand.
TGACCCATTCTTACTCTTCACGAGGTTAGGCGGATGCGTGATCTATTGTGATGCCTCGGTGCATCGGGCTAGGGTGTCTTTTGATGCGAAGCGGTAAGGTTATAGCCTATGCTTCGGCGATTCTGGAAGCATGAGAGGAATTACCCTACCCATGACTTAGAGTTGCGCGATTATACATGCCTGAAGATTTGGAGACATTATTTGTATGGGGTTCATGTGGATATTTATACAGACCACAAGAGCCTCAGTATATCTTCGAGCGAGGAGTGAACTTGAGGCGAGGCGGTGGTTAGAGTTCTTTGAAAGACTATGATGTTGATATTCTATACCATCGGGAAAGCCAACGTAGTTCTTGATGCCTTGAGTCGTAGATCGATGGGGAGCACAGCGGAGTACGGCCAGAGGCGGGGACATGGTCGTCGAATCCACCGATTAGCGAGCCTTGGGGTTCGATTGATCGGTGCAAGCGATAGTGGAGTACGGGTTCGTGAGGTTGCCGAGTCTTCCATCATTGATGAGGTGAAGAGGCGACAGTTTGAGGACCCAGTGTTGGTACGGTATCGTGATGTAGCTCTTCGGGAGGAGAAGAGTCTTTTCGAGGTAGCGCCTGATGGGGTGCTGAGATTTGAGGGCCGGTTGTGTGTTCCCGATGTGTGAGGGCCGTCGGCGGTCAGGAGAAGGCACACGGTGCTCGTTATTCTATTCATCGGTCGACCAAGATGTACCATGACCTCGAATGTTTGTATTGGTGGGATGGCACGAAGAGGGGCGTGGCGAGTTTTGTTGCCTGATGTCCTAATTTCCAGCAGGTCAAGGTCGAGCACCAGAGGCCCAGTGGATTATTGCAGGCTATTGAGATTCCAACTTGGAAGTGGGAGGTGATCAACATGGACTTCGTTATAGGGTTACCTCATACTCAGAGGAAGTACGACTCCATTTGGGTTATTGTTGTGGTGAAATCAGCCCATTTCCTTCCGATCGGGGCGGCGTTTTGGTGAGACTATGCCATTGTACATCGAGAGATTGTGAGAGCGCGGTGTCGGTGTCGATTATATCGATAGGAGCCGATTCTGCTAACTTCAGAGATCTTTCCGGAAGAGGTCTAGGGACACGGTGAGTCTTAATCTGACATTTCATCCTCGGTAGCGGGCGGCGAGCGTACTATCGAACGAGGATATCTGCGAGCTGCGTGATTGATTCGAGGTAGCTGGGAGGATCATTTTCCTCTCGTGGAGTTTGCTTATAATAACAGCTACCATTCCAGTATACAGATGGCGCCATACGAGGCTTTATATGGGCGGAAATGCAGGTCGCCGATCGGTTGGTTCGATGTGGGCGAGGTACAGTTAGTTGGCCCAGACTTGGTACAACAGGCTGTGGATAAGGTGAAGCTTATCCAGGGGAGACTGTTAGCAGCCCAGAGTCGGCAGAAGTCATATGCGGATAATCGGCGGCGGCATTTGGAGTTCGGTGAGCGATTGGGTCTTCTTGAAGGTGTCACCCATGAAAGGTGTGATGAGATTCGGTGAAGAAACTGGCCCAAGGTACATTGGGCCCTACCAGATCGTCCGTAGAGTGGGAAAGGTTGCCTACGAGTTGGATCTGCCGTCAGAGTTAGAGGCGGTACATCCGGTCTTCCATGTTTCTATGTTGCAGAAGTGTATCGGTGATCCAACGAGAGTTTTCCCTACTAGTGAGGTCCAGGTGACAGAGGGGTTATCGTATGAGGAGAGTCCCATAGCGATACTCGATCGCGGTCGACGTGCGGACGAGGATGTAGCTTCCGTCAAAGTCCTGTGGAGGAATGATAACCGGGAGGAGATGACTTGGGAAGCGGAGGAAGACATGTTGAGGAAGTATCCTCACTTATTTCCTATACCTTCAGGTAATTCATTTTCCCTTACTTGTTAAGTTTTAATTGATGTATCTCTTTTGCTTAAATGCTTTTATGTGGCCATGTGTGGCATTTTTGGTATGTCGGGGTTGTGAAAGGAAACTATGTCGCTAATTAAGTTTGACTCCGAAAGAACATTCGGGGACGAATGTTTCTAAGGGGGGAAGAATGTTACACCCCGTATTTACAGGACATGTTTTAAGAACGTGCGTAAGAACTCACAAGTGTTAAGATTGGAGACTTGTAAAAATTTATCGGAATTATGAAAAAAAAAATCGGAAAACGTATTATTGTGACGAATGGGAGGGCGACACGTGTCACCCCCCTTATTGATGCCTTGGTCGATTTAGGCATGGCCAAAATGGTCATTTACCATAAGTCTTGGATGACTAAAGTCTTGCAAGTGTAGCTTGAGAATTTTGACTAAGTCAAAGGGTCAACTAGTCTTGATATTTTGAAAGACTTCATCCAAGCCTCACATTTGGTTATATCTTGACCAGCCATTGCACTATATAATACTAGTAGTGCTAGTGTGAGCTTAACACTTAGAAAATTTCTTGAAAATTTTGAAGAACTCATTGGAGAGGTCTCGGGTTCACCTAAAGAAAGAAGGAAATTTTTTCGTTTCTTGTCCATTTGATTCCACACTTTAAACCAAGGTTCTTAGGTGTATTGTAAACACATATCAATAGAAAAGTCTTGGAAAAAGAGAGTTTACGGGTTAGTCGCAAAACGAAAACCTAGTTGTCTTTCTAGGTTTTGTTTGGAGATTTGAAGGATAATTGTTGGTGTTGTTCTAAGGGTCTCAACAAGCGGATTGAAGTGTCTTGGAGAGGCTCACAAACTACTAAGGAAGCGACTTCGGATTGGAGTTGGATTAAGAATCGTTAAGGTATAATCTTGTCTTTTAAAGGTGTTACAAGATTACATATTTATATTGTTGTTGTTAGCTTTACTTGTTGCTAGCATGAAGTTGATAGGTTGAAGTTATAAGTATTATGGATTGCTTGTAGCTAAATCCGAAATGTTATACAAGCCACATGAAAATTGGATTACTAATTGGTCGTTTATTAGAAATCGTCGCATGTTACTTACTTGAAGATTATGGTTATTATAATCAAATGCGACTTGATATCATGTTATGCTACCAATTTGGATTGAAATGGAAATTGGTTAAGAATTGGTATTGTTGAACTCAAGGTGGTCGAATTTGGACTTATAGTTTGTATTAGTTTGTTATCGTTTGTGGGGCGGAATTTTACACGTCTAGTAGGCGTTTAATCCCCTATTGATTAATTTCTTTGATTGTGCCTTAAATGTGGCGTGTTTGGTTATTGTATTCGGCCTTGAAAAAGGTGGCAAGTTAGTAAAAACAAAGGAGGTGCTGTCCGATTTTCCGTAGAATTTAGCGACTTGACACTTATAATATTCTACGTTTGAAGTAAGGCCTTAATAGACGTATTGTGAATATTATAGGTTGACATACTACGGGCGGGACTTTGTACTTGGCAAGTGGTTTGACCCGGCGAGGTATGTAGAACTTTTCCTATCCTTTGAGCATGACTAGTTACACGTATATAGTGCGGTGAGCGTCAAAAGCTTGATATCCTTTACTAGTTTATTGAATGGCCAAGTCGGGTGAGTTAGAGATTAACTCACTTCTTTGAAAGTATTAAGGATGTCTAATGTTTTATTAAAGTTAAGGGACTTGAAGAGTTTTAAAGTATGTGATACTTGTTCGTTTTAAGCGTATAAGTCCCTTGGATAGGAAATTGTATTTGGCTAAGGTATAAAGTGAATATAACGAATTTATGGGGAGTTGGTTATATTTGCTTTATGGAAAGATAAATGACTTGTTCTAATGAAAAGGCAATTTGATTTTAAGGCATCAATTGCCTAAGGTTTTATAATAAAAGGAGTCACTTGATTTTAGAAACCTAACTTTATGTCTAAAGGTATTGTGACTTGTCTTGGAAAGAGATTTTGACTTGATACTACGGTTTATAGTATCTTGGAAGTTCTATATGAAAATGAGTCATTTTTTAAAGGTTGAAGTACATAGTACTTTGGGTTAAATTCCCGGATTTTTATAAAAGACCTGTTAGTGCCTTAAGTAAACTAAAATGAGAGTGTAGACGAATAAGACTAATAAGAAGTTAGGGGGATTTCTAACTTGCTTATTTATTGTATGATAATGGGTTGATATAGGGTAGAGTATAAGTGAGGTAAACCCCGAGCCTATACCATTCTCCGGGATAAGAGTATAAATGAGGTAAACCCCAAGACGTTATACCACTGTTTTATTACCTTTTCGGGGTAAGAGTATAAATGAGGGCAAACCCCGAATGTTATACCACCGCTTGAGTAAGAGTATAAATAAGGGTAAGAACCTAAGGCGTTATACCACACATTTCTATGGGTTCGCTACCCATGATTTGATCGAGTCTCTTATTGTGATGTTGCGTATTCCTTTGATTTACTCTCATTGTTAGTAAGGCCTTTGTGTCGTAATTCTGTTATCATACATGTCTCCGCTTTGTTTTAAACTTATGTTGTAATTACGGTACTTTCGATTTACATACTTAGTACATATTGTGTCGACCCCCTTCCCGAAGTGCGTTCATCTGCGAGAAAGGGTGGCGGTGGTGGATCCACATTCTTAGGATCACTTATCGGCGGCGAAGCTCCATTTATCCGGAGTACGAGTTCGTGGATGCGTTCGACGATGGCCGGGCGATGAGTCAGCCACCTTGTCTTCGATTAGGATTTACTCGGCGGAGGGTTATGCGAGATGTTATCAGGATGGTTGTAAGGATGCACGGGGTTCCTACTTTTTATGGCAGGAAGTGGAGCCCGGTTTTCGGCTATTTCTTTTGTTTATGGAGGTTTTACCAGGCGAGGTTAGGAACTCAGGTAAGTCTCGATGTGCATTCACCTCGAGTGCCGTGTGTTGATTTCAGGGGTAGCTGTGAGGATTGTTGCCTCCTGTTGAGGTAGTGTTATAAGAGCTACCATTTCAGTATTCGGGTGGCACCCTATGAAGCCTTGTATGGGCGGAGGTGTAGGTTGTCGGTCGATTGGTTCGATGTTGGCAAGGTTCAGATAGTTGGTCCATACTTGATTCAACAGGATATGGATAAGGTGAAGCTTATCCAGAAGAGGTTGTTAGTGCGGATAATCGGCGTCCACGCTTGGAGTTCAGGTTGACGGTGGGTCTTCTTGAAGGTACCACCCCGGAAGGGTGTGACGAGATTTGGAAAGCATGGGAAACTTAGCCCGAGGTACTTTGGGCATTTTCAGATCGTTTGTAAAATAGGCCAGGTTGCCTATAAGTTAGCTACCCGTCAGACTTAGGAGGCGTGACGTCCGGTCTTCCATGTTGCTATGATTCGGAAGAGTATCGGAGATCCATCTAGAATGTTCCCTGTTAATGATGACGAGTTGGGGTAGTAACCAGAGATTTTGAAGCGAAGCAATAGCGAAATTGTAACGACGTTCGGGCCGTTACTGGTGCCTTATCCCGGGCACCCTAGTGATACAATCATCAGAGAAAACCAGCGGAAAGTAAAACTTTAAACAAGAAACAAGATATATGAACATAAAACAGGCCAACCCAACGGTTACCTTCCAATAACATGAATAAATACAACTCTTTCAAAACGAACAGTTTAATCCTTTTTACAAACCACACTTGCGATACTACGGACCTCTAAGATTTACAACAACTATGGCGGGACGGGGGCCCGTACCACGAATGTACAAGAACCTACAACTCGGGGAACACATGCAAAAGATAAGCCTCGAGAAAGCGGAGCTTCCCAAAATCTTGAATCGAGATCCTAGAGCGAGGATCCACGGCCGATGTACCTCTACTGCGGCATGAACGCGGCCCGAAGGAGGTCGATCTGGCCAGTACCAAGTATGTGAAGCGTAAAATCACGTAAATGAAATCATAGCGATCTATATAAAGCGAGAGACATGAATGATAACCAAACTACGATGCACACATATATCGATTATATCTAGTCGGTCTCGCGCCTCCACATCAATCATGCGTGGAATGCCTTCCTCACTTGGCGATCATGATATGATAACACGAAGTACACCCGGCACCAAGTCCTACGATGCCAAAGCTGTATTAACAATTCAAATGGAAGCATGCGTGCGCTACGCATCGTGTCGATATGTCCAAAAGGAACCTGAGCGGCAATCAAAATGGAAGCATACGTGCGCTACGCGTCGTGTCGGTATGTCCAAAAGGAAACAATAAGACGAGATTCCAAATGGAAACATACGTGCGCTCGCACGTCGTGTCGGTATGCCCAAAGGAAACAATAAAGCGATATCAACATGGAAGCATGCGTGCGCTACGATCGTGTCGGTATGTCCAAAGCGATTAGCAAAGTAACACAATCAGCGAGAACGTGCGGTGGAATTTCTCCATCACTGCCGGCATGTCAAGTAAGTTCTCAACAAGTCAACCCAGACCTGTCGAGAGGCGGTAACACGAAATACAACAATTGTACAACAAAGGCTATCATCACAAGCATAGTGGCAAGTACTTTCACACAACTCAAAACTTCGCGCAATGCCACACGTAGTATAAAAATCGTGACTATCTTTTAAGTAAACAAGACACTTCCCTTTGTAAAATCAAGTAACAACATTATTTTCCAAGCGTTCAAATTTGCCTAATTTCAAATGCTCAAGTCACTTATTTTAGAAAGGTTTCATAACTCATAGTCTTAATCTCTTTTAAAACAATTGAGTAACATATGTCATATATGTGAGTAGTTTATTCTTGTTTATAACGATCTTATTACAATGACCGTGATCTAGAAAATGTAATATCATTTTGTCTCATCTTAGCTTCTATGCGGATGGAGGTTTCTCTTGGTTTTAATACAACACATCATTATTCAATACATTTTCCTTTATTATTTGCAATGGTGCAGCCGATACATTCGATTCCGAAATCGATAAACATTATCCCTTTAAAAACCAAGTACTCATTACTCACGAATGAGGTTTCACAAACATCCACATTAAAACAAATAAGTTAAGTCTCTTATCTTATAAGATCAAGTCTCTTAACTTCTAACATCAATAAACCATTTTCACTACATAAGGTCGTTATAACTAACTTCCCATAAAGCTATTATAACACCCTATGTTTTAAACCAACCAAATCACTTAGCACGTATGCGTCACCGTACTACATAGTTCACAACAATCATGCTAGAAAAGATAGGAAGAGGTTCACATACCTCGCGGCGAGTATCGACAATAAGCAAAATGCTCCAAGTACTACAACCTTACTAGCCCTTTCCACTCCTCGAGTAGAATACGCTACTCTTAGTACTTTCACCTAAAAGGTCACAAACGTCTATTAACTTCAAAACACAAGGTTCCATGTTCTACGAAAATTCGTGACACCTCACGCCACAACGTAAATCTCTCCTCTATCGAGGCTGCGCAGCCAACCAGAGGGGTTTATACGTCTTCTGGGGCGTGTACAATTCTACTCGGTAACTCTACACAAGTCTGCAATGCGATCTATGTAATTACGATTCGATTCGATTCTTTATTCTTGGGCTTAAGTCAAAAGACATTGCGAATACTAAGTATAGTTCCATATATAGTATACTTCAACTATATATTCTAACAAACATGTAATTTCCAATTACAATAGAGGACAAGATAATTACCTCGATAAGCCCAAAATTATCCAAGGTATAATGTCGATCTGAGCAAGGTTTAGCTCTACACTGCCGCGCTCCAATCCGCTCCAAACAATCCTTAGAAGTTCTAACCAACCTGCTCAAATACTTCAACCAACTATGAAGATTTCCTTAGGGTTTCGGTTTGAGACTAAAAGGACAAAAGGTAGTATTTCCTGACTCTACGTATAGAGGTATCTTTGGAATACTACAAGGCACTGAGCTAAGGTATTTTGGGCATTATAACAATACTAGGAGAAGTATTTCAATACCACGAGGGAGGGTATTATACGAAACAACTAGGCTAGGGGGTACCAGCTAGAACCATGAGGGGAAGGGAACCCTCGGCCAAAGGCCACACGAAAGGGGAGGAAGGCTCTCGGCTAAGAGCTCACAACGGGGGAGGAGAGGGGTTCAAGACGTGGAAGTTTTTGGAAGGGATGAAGTCTTCCCACTTCGGGGGGGTATGTATAGCACAACCAAAGGCCAACGAGGGCGAGATCCTTCCAAGTGTATAGCAAGTGTAAGGGCAAGATTAAGCCAAGTGCACCCTAAACCCTACTCCACAAAACACTCCACAAAACAAGCCACAAAGCAAGGCACACTTCAGGGGCCAATCGGCGAAACGACCACCTGGCGCCGCCTCCAAACGTCGATGAGGGTGACAAGTGTCACCCTCCGTTAATCCAAAGGTTTCGTCTCTCGGAAAAATCCGCAAAAATACAAAGCGACATAGCTGAATTTTCCTTCGCAGTTACGCGAAAGCGTTTACGTCGAAACGACTCTAACAGGTGTTGTGCACAAAGGTAAATTCGGCCAAGCCACTGGCGGGGTGACACGTGTCACCTCCTATCGCCCTCATAAAATGTCTTTCGAAAAATATCCACAATACCGGAAATCTCAAAAACAAAGCGGGCCCACAAAAGCAGTAAATTTCTCCAGTGGGCCCACGTGACCATTTCAAAATAAAATCTCAAAATTCTAATATAATTTAAGAAGCCCATATACCAAATCAGGAAACCAATTCTCATTAACGAACCTTTTCTTCACAAATAACAGGAAACTTTTCCGTCGAAAACTCACATCTTTCTTTCTTTTCAAAATTTACGACGTACTCTCAAACGTGCGTCCTCACATACATACCACTGCACTACGGGTATAACATTCTCCTCCTTAGAAACATTCGTCCCGAATGTTCCTTCTCAATCGGATAACGATAAAGTTCCTCTAACAAGTTGCCGACGCGCACAACCCACGAACTAACACACGTTCTCTTCTCCTAACTCGTTGTACCGCTTCTCGAACACTCGAACTCTTTCCGATGATCCGTATCACACTCCGTCAATGCTTACGTTTCCAACCTTTGGAGTTACTACCTCCAAACTTGGTCATCTTACTAACCGATCTCCTTAAGGCCATTCCGGCCTTCACGAACCGATTCGGTAGAGCGTATCCACGAACTCATACGATGGTCACCTAAAGCGGGCCTAGCATCCTCGTGACCTACCACTGGCGGAACCACCTCGAATGACCCGCGCACAAACCGGGCGCGGGTTGACCCTCAAATGGTCCTCAACCCGACCCACAATCGCCACATTCTTGTTCCCGATCACGGAACAATCTAACCACACGTCTTGAAAGCTAACACTTCCATCTCGCCCTACCCATGGACTTATCACACAAATAAATCCCACGTATACTACGCACTCTGATAAAGGTCAAACATAAAATAAATCTTTTACTCATGACGACCCTACCTCTAAGGTCTCAATCGTGAAATAGTCTAAGGTTCACACTTCCATGCCCCCCAGGCTTACCCTTCTACACTCACCAGGTTTCTCAATCACATATTAGCACAAAGCTATCCGAACCTAACACTTAACACATTATCTTAACATCAATACATACAAGTCTCTAGAGGTTAAAGATATACGAAAATAGGCGGTTCAAAGGACCGCTAAGGCTAGGAACTTACACCGCGACCTCTACCGTGGCCCGGGTGTATGAACATCTGCCTAGTGTGGAAGGTGAAGAACCATGGCGATCTCGTAGCCTGTGCTATCCTACCAGTGCTACCCCTGGTCGGACAGTTTCTCCCAAAATGGCCCTGCTGGCCGCATGTAAAACAAACTCCCGGACTAGCACGACACTCCCACTGGAGTCTACCACAACGGTCACAACGAGGTAGGGGTGGCTTCAGCTGGCTAACACCCCTGCCCCTCCGAAAATCTGAACCCTTGGAGCCTGACCTGCTCCTGAATACTCTGGATGCCCTGAAGATTGTGGAGGACCACTATGCACCGCGGGCGCATAACTAGTCTGCTGAGGCGGTGCGCCTCGAAAGTCACCAAAGGACCCTGCTGTTATGGCCCTCTTTTGCTGACCCTGGTCATTCCGTCGATCTCTCCGTGCCTCACATCCCAGTGCATGAGCCTGCATGCGGGCAATGTCCATGCCCGGCTGAAGAGCTACACCCGAACAAGCCTCTGTCAAGTAATCATCTAGCCCGGTGGCGTGGCGGTGCACTCTATCCTCCATGGTTGCCACTAAAGCGGGGACATACCGAGGCAACGAGTCAAACTCCACGTTGTACTCCCGGCTATGCGCGGTTACGCCTCGGCATCATAAATATGTCGGCCGTGCCCTCGCCATCTGCGGAGGCAAGAAGTGAGTGAGAATGCCTCGAGAACTCGTCCCATCTGCTGAGCGCATGCTCTCCCGGGACAACTCCCACGAATCAAACCAGTCGACTGCGGTATCACGCAGCCGATGCAAACCTAAGACCACCGACTCGGTCTCCGAAGCCTTGATCACTCTCATGACCCGCTGTAACTGCCGGATGAACTCCTGCGGATCATCCTCGAGCCTCGACCCATAAAACTCGCGGGCTCTGACTCGGAAAGTCCGTAGCCTCAAACTATACGCTCGGGGTGAACCATGGTGCTCTTCGAAGGCTGCTGCTGCGTCGGCCTATCCTCATGCAGCCCACGACCACGGCGGCCAAGAATCCATCTCCGTACCCATCTCATCTGCTCCGGTGTGAGGCGGAGGCTCAGTCTTGTGGTCTCGGCGGCCATGCTGCGGCTCTAAAGCTTCTGCTTGGGTGGCGGCGTCGCAAAACTCGCCGTCTGAAGCACAATCTCGGTCTGAGAGGCTGCGCCTCGTACTCCTCAGATCTCACTAGCGACTCCTCAGTGCCTTGCCATTCAGGCTCTGGTTGCCTTACGGAGGCATAAGCGGTAAAAGCGAGATACGTCGGAGGGTCCAACTTACAACACACGGCACGATCTCGGAATGAGAAGAATGAAACCAATCCTAAATGTCCAGCAGCCTCCTGATTATAGATGTGGTGCACAACACATCGATAATCAAGACTCTACTAGACACGGTCTGTAGACATTTTCTGAGGATTAACTGCTCTGATACCACTTTTGTAACGACCCGTTCCGGGGCCCGTTACTGGTGCCTTATCCCGGGCACCCTAGTGATACAATCATCAGAGAAAACCAGCGGAAAATAAAACTTTAAACAAGAAACAAGATATATGAACATAACAGGCCAACCCAACGGTTACCTTCCAATAACATAAATAAATACAACTCTTTCAAAACGAACAGTTTAATCCTTTTTACAAACCACACTTGCAGCGATTACTACGGACCTCTAAGATTTACAACTATGGCGGGGCGGGGCCCGCCATACCACAGATGTACAAGAACCTGACTCGGGAACACATGCAAAAGATAAGCCTCGGAGAAAGCGGAGCTTCCCAAAATCTTGGCCCGAGATCCTAAGGCGAGGATCCACGGCCGATGTACCTCTACTGCGGCATGACGCGGCCCCGAGAAGTCGATAACAGTACCAAGTATGTGAAAGCGTAAAAATCGTAAATGAAATCATAGCGATCTATATAAAGCGGGAGACATGAATGATAACCAAACTACGATGCACATATATCGATTATATCTAGTCGGTCTCGCGCCCTCCACATCAATCATGCGTGGAATGCCTTCCTCACCGTGATCTATGATATGATAACACGAAAGTACACCACACCAAGTCTACGATGCCAAAGGCGTATTAACAATTCAAATGGAAGCATACGTGCGCTACGCGTCGTGTCGGTATGTCGAGGAACCACAAGACGGCAATCAAAATGGAAGCATACCGTGCGCTACGCATCGTGTCGGTATGTCAAAGGAAACAATAAGAAGACATTCCAAATGGAAACATGCGTGCGCTCGCGTCGTGTCGGTATGCCCAAAGGAAACAATAAAGCGATCAACATGGAAGCATGCGTGCGCTCGCGTCGTGTCGGTATGTCCAAAGCGATTAGCAAAGTAACACAATCAGCGAGGCGTGCGTGGAATTTCTCCATCACTGCGCATGTCCAAGTAAGTTCTCGACAAGTCAACCGACCTCTATCGAGAGGCGGTAACACGAAATACAACACTTGTACAACAAAGGCTATCATCACAAGCATAGGCAAGTTTCACACAACTCAAAGTACTTTCACATAAGCCACACAATACGTAGTATAAAAATCGTGACTATCTTTTTAAGTAAACAAGACACTTCCCTTTTGTAAAATCAAGTAACAACATTATTTTCCAAGCGTTCAAATTTGCCTAATTTCAAATGCTCAAGTCACTTATTTTAGAAAGGTTTCATAACTCATAGTCTTAATCTCTTTTAAAACAATTGAGTAACATATGTCATATATGTGAGTAGTTTATTCTTGTTTATAACGATCTTATTACAGACCGTGATCTAGAAAATGTAATATCATTTTGTCTCGTCTTAGCTTATGCGGATGGAGGTTTCTACTTGGTTTTAATACAACACATCATTATTCAATACATTTTCCTTTATTAGCATTTGTAATGGTGCATCGATACGTTCGATTCGAAATCGATAAAACATTATCCACTTTAAAACCAAGTACTCATTACTCACGAATGAGGTTTCACACAAACATCCACATTAAAACAAATAAGTTAAGTCTCTTATCTTATAAGATCAAGTCTCTTAACTTAACATCGATAAACCATTTTCACTACGTAAGGTCGTTATAACTAACTTCCCCTAAAGCTATTATAACACCCTATGTTTTAAACCAACCAAATCACTTAGCACATGTATGTCTACCGTACTACATAGTTAACAACAATCATGCTAGAAAAGATAGGAAGAGGTTCACATACCTCGCGACGAGTATCGACAATAAGCAAAATGCTCCAAGTACTACAACCTTGCTAGCCCTTTCCACTCCTCAAGTAGAATACGCTACTCTTAGTACTTTCACCTAAAAAGGTCACAAACGTCTATTAACTTCAAAACACAAGGTTCCAAGTTCTACAGAAAATTGGCGGCCTCACACCCACAGTAAATCTCATCCTCTATCGAGGCCGGCTACCAAGCCAACCAGGCGGGGGGTTTATACGTCTTACCGGACGTGTACAATTCTACTCAGTAACTCTACACAAGTCTACTGCAATACAGTCCTATGTAATTCTGATTCGATTCGATTCTTTATTCTTGAGCTTAAGTCAAAAGACATTGCGAATACTAAGTATAGTTCCATATATAGTATACTTCAACTATATATTCTAACAAGCATGTAATTTCCAATTACAATAGAGGACAAGATAATTACCTCGATAAGACCAAAATTATCCAAGTTATAATGTCGATCACTGAGCAAGGTTTAGCTCTGCACCGTGCGCTCGATCGCTCCAAACAATCCCTTAGAAGTTCTAACCACTTCTACTCAAATACTTCAACCAACTATGAAGATTTCCTTGGGGTTTCGGTTTGAGACTAAAAAGGACAAAGGTAGTATTTAGGACTCTACGTATAGAGGTATCTTTGGAATACTACAAGGCACAAGGCTAAGGTATTTTGGGCATTATAACAATACTAGGAGAAGTATTTCAATACCACGAGGAGGGTATTATCTGAAAACAACTAGGCTAGGGGTACCCATTGCTAGAACCACAAAGGGGAAGAGGAACCCTCGGCCAAAACCACACGAAAAGGGGAGGAAGGCTCTCGGCTAAGAGCTCACAAAGGGGAGGAGAGGGTTTCAAGACTTGGAAGTTTTGGAATGGATGAAGTCTTCACACTTAGGGGTATTTATAGCAAAACCAAAGGCCAACCGAGGGCCAAGATCCTTCCAAGTGTATAGCAAGTGTAAGGGCAAGATTAAGCCAAGTGCACCCTAAACCCTACTCCACAAAACACTCCACAAACAAGCCACAAAGCAAGGCACACTTGAGGGCGATCGGCGAGCCAACCCACCAGCGCCCCTCCAAAGCCGTCGATGAGGGTGACAAGTGTCACCCTCCCGTTAATCCAAAAGGTTTCGTCTCGGAAAAATCCATAAAAATACAAAATGACATAGCGGAATTTTCCTTCGCAAATTCTGTAAGCGTTTCGTCAAAACGACTCTAACAGGTGTTGTGCACAAAGGTAACCGGAGCCACCTGGCGGGGTGACACGTGTCACCTCCTATCCCTCATAAAGCGTCTTCGAAAAATATCCACAATCCGAAATCTCAAAAACAAAGCGGGCCCCCACAAAGTAAATTTCTCCGTGGGCCCCAGTGACCATTTCAAAATAAAATCTCAAAATTCTAATATAATTTAAGAAGCCCATATACCAAATCTGGGAAACCAATTCTCATTAACGAACCTTTTTCTTCACAAATAACCGGAAACTTTTCCGTCGAAAACTCACATCTTTCTTTCTTTTCAAAATTTCTGCCGTACTCTCGTACGTACGTCCTCACATACATACCCTGCACTACGGGGTATAACAGAAATGTGATACGTATAGTAGGAAGAGTTCGAGTGTACGAGGAAAGTACGACGAGTAAGAAAAAAAAAGGCGAAGATGTGTTAAGAAGATGGAAGTGTCCTTGTTATAAAGTAAAGTTGTGAAGGAAGTATCCTTTGGACCATGGGTGGAGCTATTAGTATTGTTATACGCTTTAGAGATGATTCTTCGCTGGCTTGGATGTGAGTTTTTGCGCGTACGTGGTATGATGGCCAGGTGTGGCATAATTGGTTTCGTAAGTATAGTAGTGAAGACTATACCGGCACAGGTGTGCTTGGAGACTTAGAAGGAACATTCGGGACGAATGTTTCTAAGGGGGGAAGAATGTTAAACCCCGTAGTTCCAGAGTATGTATATGAGGACGTACGTATGTAAATACGACAATAAAATTGAAAAGGAAGAAAGATGTGATTTTTCGACGGAAAAGTTTCCGGATTTTGTGAAGGAAAAAGGTTCATTAATGGGAATTGGATTCCCAGATTTGGTATTTGGACTTTTTGGAATATTTGAGAATTATGGAATTTTATTTCCGGAATTGGTCACGTGGGGCCCACGGGAGGAAATTTACGGTTTTGTGGGGCCCACTTTATTTTCGGATTTTTGGCATTACGGATATTTTTTTCGGAAGACGGAATATTTTGGACGAGTCGGGGGGCGACACGTGTCACCCCCCCTTGAGGCCATGTGGGCCGATTGTTGTGGAGTGTTGGACGTTTTTCTTAGTGGACAAGTGGCCCATTTTTGTGGTGGCCACTTGTCCCATTGTTATGGTGGACAAATTGTCACGACCCGAACCCCGGGCCCGTGACTGGTGCCCTACCTGGGCGCCCTTGTACCTTAACAACTAAGTAAACTACGGAAATTAAATAACGCCTCATTTTTTTTTTAAAACCAACGTACGTGCAAGGGCAAAGCCGACAAGACTGCCATATAATATACATAAACAAAAGACACTACACCGTACATGAGTCGATCCACGTATGAATACGGACCTCAGAGTTTACGAAACATGGCGGGACAAGGCCCGTCGTACCCATGCCGTACAAAAAGCATGCGGAAGGAACTATACCAAAAGATAAACTCCCGACGAAGGAGCTATCCAACAACTACGGCGAGTCCTGCACTGCGATTCACCAAGCAGCGTACCTAAACTGCGGCATGAGCGAGCCGAAGAGAGTCGATGCGAAGAATGTACCAAGTATGTGAAACAATAAATGCGTAATAAAATCATAACGATCTAAACAAAACGAGAGACATGTATGATAGCCAACCTACGATTACCACAATACATAGCGATTATATCAAGTCGGGGCGCGTGCCTCAAAGTCACTATTCAAATATAACTATGGGTCTCACGCCCATAATATCAATCATGCGTGGAATCCTTCCTCATTGCCGGCGATCCCGATATAATGTAACACGATAAGCATATCGAGTATCCCTCGTGGTCGCGTGCCGGAATCGCGTCGTATAAGCATGACCATGGGGTATACAAACAAATCCGGAATCAAACCGCTCCACGGTCACACGTGCCGGAATCCCATCGTATAAGCATGTCGAGTATCCCTCGTGGTCGCGTGCCCGACATCCCACGTCGTATAAGCATGACCATGGGTATCCTCGCGATCGCGTGCCTGGCATCCGCATCGTATAAGTATGACCGTAGGGTAACCCAAACAAATCTGGCAATCTAACCCGACTCCGGGTCACATGCCCTGGAATCCCACATCGTATAATCATGTCCAAGGAGTATCCCTCGTGGTCGCGTGCGGCATCTACGTCGTATAAGCGTGAACATAGGGTATCCCTCACGGTCGCATGCCCGGCATCCCACATCGTATAAGCATGGCCGTAGGGTAACACAAATAATGGAAGCATGCGGTGGAATCACACCTCACCGCTTCGATGCGTCGAGTAAACTTACAACAAGGCGGTAGACCTCCGATCGAGTCGCGACAGCGTAATAAAACATAATACTTGCACTCTCAAATGCTATCACCCGTACGTATAGGCAATTCTCAATTAATCGAGCCAAAGTACTTATCAAGGCACACATAGAATAATTCTCAATTAATCAAGCCAAAGTACTTATCAAGGCACACATAGAATAATTCTCAATTAATCAAGCCAAAGTACATATCAAGGCACACATAGAATAATTCTCAATTAATCAAGCCAAAGTACTTATCAAGGCACACATAGAATAATTCTCAATTAATCAAGCCAAAGTACTTATCAAGGCACACATAGAATAATTCTCAATTAATCAAGCCAAAGTACTTATCAAGGCACACATAGAATAATTCTCAATTAAACAGGCCAAAGTACTTATCAAGGCACACGTAGAATAATTCTAAATTAAACAGGCCAAAGTACTTCTTACGTGCATTCTTCTCAAAAGACTCCTTTTTATGTAAAACCCCAAGATACTAACACCCGTAGTATCAATGTGTGTCTATTTTTCAAAGTAAGTTACTACACCTTTAGAAAACTCATTTCAAAGCTTGGAATCAAGTAACTTCAAATTTTCACAATCTAGGCAACTTATGTCTAATAATCAAAATAGACAACTTTCTTAACCTTCCATAAAGCCGTTATAACCAACTTTTCATAAAGTCGTTATAACCCTTTATGGTTTTAGACATATTCATTCCTTTTTATAACCAAGAGACTTATACTTAAAACCAAGTATCACATACTTATAAATCAAGTTCTTAACTTTCCAAAATACTTCAAGTCTCTTAATATTTAGAAAACAAGTTTCTTCTACTTTTAAACCTCAAGTAACTCATACATTTAAAACAAGTTACTTCTCTTAAATCATGTCATTTCTCCTCTTTTAAAACAATTAAGTAAATCACTCATTTGACTCCCCTAAAGTCATTAAAACGACCATTAGGTTTTGGAACTAAGGCACTAGCCAAAAGGTTTGGAAACCATTTCCTTTTCAAGACTCTGTGTACTTTAAGTAAAATACTTTCACTTTTAAGAATCCAACTTCACTAAGGCAATGGATTATACAACTTACAATTTAAACATCAAAGTACAATCAAGGAAGTACATAGAACGAATTCTATTTTAGGCAATCCAAATACAACCAAGGAATGGATCATTTAAGGAGTAGGACATACTTTCTTTACCTTAAGGAATCATGCTAGAAGAGGAGATAGTTCACATACCTTTTCGGCTAAATCCACAAGCTAAGCCGAATACGCCGTACGTAGAAGTGTCAACCTATAATGGTCACAACAAGACTATCAACTTCTAGTCTCTAACGTAGAATAATACTAAGTATACGGTCTCTAATTCTACGGAAAATCGGGCAGCACTTCCTTTGTTTCTACTCACTTTGCCACCTTTTTCAAGGACGAATACAATAACCAACACGCCACATTAAGGCTCAAAACAACAACCAATCAAAGGGGATTACACGCTTACAATACGTGTAAAATTCCGCCCCAATTAATCTGAAGTAGTTCCATGTCAAGCCGTTCTCGACGACTTACTTAACCGCAATTCAAAGTCTTTTCCATCCTTTTCAAATTCCAAGTTCTAAGGTCTAACATGTTATATAGTCACAAACAACTTCAACAACTACAATTTCCTTCTTTATACAACATGCGACGATTTAAACTAATAATCGACTTGAATTGTAATCCTAAGGCTAAACATGCTAGTTTTCGGATTAGGGTTCCAATAGTCAATATAGTTATCAAACTTCATACTATAAAACTCATGCTTGCTAAAATCCATAGCTACAACAATAAGTAAGTCTTAACTACTAAAACGACAAAATTTATACCTTTATAAGCCCTTAAAAATTCCAAGATTCAAAGTCGCGCCTTAGCAATTATTAGCTCCTTTCCTTAAGTTCCAATCCGCTCCAAGCACTCCTTAGAGGCCTATGAAGAACCCATCTTCAAGTTCCAACTTCAAAGTTGAAGAACTCCTTAAGTTTCCGCCTTGCGACTAATACGAAAACGACGTTTTTCCGAAATCTTTCTATTGAGATAACCTTACAACACTCTTAGGAACCTTGGGTTTAAGTGTTGTGATTAATGGAACAAAACTACAAATTTTTCTTGTGTGGAACTAGCCAAACCCGAGAGCACTTGTTGAAGAGCAATGTGTTTGTGAAATTTTTCTAAGTCTTCAAGACCTTGTCTTGCTACTAGTATGTATTTATAACACATTGGAGGGTCTAGACTTAAACAAATGGGTGGCTAAGATGAGTTTCACAAGGATCAAGCCCATGTGGACAAGTTGACTTTGGTCAAATATATCAAGCTTTGAAGACTTATCTTCCAAGATGGTCAATGACCATTTTACCCCTTACAATTTCGACCAAGACCACATGTGGGGGTGCCACGTGTCTCCCTCTCATTCGTCCATAAAATTCTGTAACCCTCGTGGGTCCCACAAAAATGTAAAATTCCTCGGGTGGGTCCCACGTGACCAAATCCGTAAAAAATAAATTTCCATAATGTTAATAAGTTTCATACTCTTCAAATAATGCATTTTGAGAATCCAATTCTCAACAACGAACATTTTTCCTTTCCGACGTTCGGAAGATTTTCCGTCGGAAAAACAATTCTTCCTTTCGTACCGATTTCCAAGTCTTGATTCCTTACGTACATTCTCTTATACCTGTCCTGGACTTACGGGTGTAACATTCTTCCGCTTAGAAACATTCGTCCCAGATGTTCTTAGTCGATTGTCAAGCTATACAAACTCGGCATAAAATCTATACTATGCCTAACGATCAATACTCGCCAGACCAGCGATGCCACACATGGCCACCGCCTAACATACGTAAACATATCAATGGACCTTCCGTCCGCGACCCCTTCTCACAAAACTTGAAGGTTACAGTCTTCTAAAACACGGGATCCTTAGAGGTTCCTTCATTTCTTACTTGTCATTCTTTCTCGTACTTCTAAACTTATTTAGTAAACGTACAACATCTCAAATATGGATTCTATTCCCTAATCCTTGGAGTTACTAACCAAACTTGGCCATTATGCTACTTACATTCCCGTTAAGGCTCTTCTCGGTCCTTACGACCTGATTCCGGTGGAACGCGTCCACAAACTCGTACTACGATTAACTAAACTTGGGCCTGGCATCCCCGGGACCCTATCACATAGCGGGACTATTACCAACTGACATCACCCCATTCCATACTACCGGTTGACCCGAAATGAGTCCATAACCCGACTCATCGTCACCCTTAACTTCTCATTCTTAGTCTGAAATAAATCTTTCTTTTATCTCAAGGTACTTCTTACCCTATCCCCTATTCACTAGAGGTTCGTCACATAAGCCAAAGTATTCCTACTGTACAATCTTGCCTATTGGTCTTACACTGTCATGGGGCAATTTCGTGTGAACTCTACACAACTATAGTCTCAGTTCACTTACCATTCTTGTCAATATTCTTAACTTCTCACTTTACTAATCAAAGTATTCCTACCTCTGGGGTACTATCACTTACAACTGCTAGCAATAAAGGGAAAACATATACGCTAGGGCGAAATCTGAATCTAACAATGCTCGTATGATTCAAAGAATCGACATATACCTGTAACCCCGTGCGATGTCGCCTCCTGATCCTGTCCCGTAGTCACATCATCTACGCAGTTCGAAGGACCGCCAGAACCATAAACTCCACCCTGACCTCTACCACGACTGGCTGACATCCAACACCACCTTGCGGAGGGCCTTGCAGTGCGGAGGAAGAGAATCAACCATCGACCTCGTAGGTGAGCCACCTCACCGATGCTCCTTCTAAAGGACATACCACCGAGAATATGGCGGACGGCCACAATAAAAACAAGCACTTGTGCCATGCGGCATTTCCCCAAATGGCGCTTACTACATCGGAAACTCTTGAGGAAAAAGTGGCCTCGTGAGAAAATCCTCTTCCCTGCGAGAACCTCGACCACGAGCTTGGACCGGTTCTAAATACCTCGTGAGGTCGATCTCTCCACATGTGCTCTGCGAGGTATGTCTTTGGGTAGGTGGGACGAATATCTCACTTCTGTGAAATTTGCTTGTCCAAAAACTCAGGGATAACCAGCCGGTCTAGCCTCTTCTGTTGATCTCGCGTTGGCCTCTGCCTTCTGCACACATGCTGTGCATCGGCCGAATAACCTCCTGCGATGAAGCGTAGCCTTGCTATCTTGGTCGATAACATAGCGCTTCCTCGACCCTATAGTTTTCCCCTGGCCCAGGAGGCTCAGTGCTGGGGCCTCAAACACAGCACGGAAGAACTCGCCGTGTGGCACAACATCCGGTATACCACAGGCATAAGCCATATCAACTCTCGAGTTTGACTATTAGCTCTGCTACTCTTTTGCCATACAGGCGGTGTTGCCCTCATGGAAGCATAAGCGTAACACAAAATTACGTCGAGAGGAATTATCTTACTAACCACGACTCAGGGCACGATCTCGAGTGAGAAGAATGAAACCAACTCCTAAATGTCACGCAGCCTCACTATTTATGGGTGTGGCGCACACCGATAATCAAGACTCTACTAGACACGGTGCTGTAGACATTCAGGTATTGCTCGATACCACTCTGTCACGACCGAAACCGGGCCGTGGCGGTGCCCTACAGGCGCCGCATGCCTTAACAACTAAGTAAACTACGGAAATTAAATAACGCCTCATTTTTTTAAAACCAGCGTCGTGCGAGGCAAAGCCGACAAAGGCGCCGTATAATATACATAAACAAAAGACACTACACCGTACATGAGTCAATCCACGTATGAATCTGGACCTCAGAGTTTACGAAACATGGCGGGACAAGGCCGCCGTACCCATGTAGTACAAAAGCACATCTTGAAGGAACTATACAAAAGATAAACTCGAACAGAAGGCTATCCAGCAACTACGGCGGGGTCCTACTGCGATTCACCAAGCAGCGTACCTAAACTGCGGCATGAGCGCACCACGAAGGAGGTGGTCTGAAAGAATGTACAGTATGTGAAGCGATGAAATGCTTGTAATAAAATTATAACGATCTAAACAAAACGAGAGACATGTATGATAGCCAACCTACGATGCACAATACATAGCGATTATATCAAGTCGGGGGCGCGTGCCTCAAAGTCACTATTCAAATATAACTATGGGTCTCGCGCCCGTAATATCAATCATGCGTGGAATCCTTCCTCACCGACGATCCGTGATATAATGTAACACCGATAAGCATATCGAGTATCCCTCGTGGTCGCGTGCCGGAATCCACGTCGTATAAGCATGACCGTGGGGTATACAAACAAATCAGGAATCAAACCCGCTCCACGGTCACGTGCCGGAATCCCGCATCGTATAAGCGTATCGAGTATCCTCGTGGTCGCGTGCCGGCGTCATCGTATAAGCATGACCATAGGGTATCCTCGCGATCGCGTGCCGGCATCCCACGTCGTATAAGCATGACCGTGGGTAACACAAACAAATCCGGGTATCTAACGACTCGCAGTCACGTGCCCGAATCCCGCGTCGTATAAGCGTGTCGAGGGTATCCTCGTGGTCGCGTGCCGGCGTCCGTCGTATAAGCGTGACCATAGGGTATCCTCGCGGTCGCGTGCCCGGCATCCCACGTCGTATAAGCGTGACCGTAGGGTAACACAAATAATGGAAGCATGCGTGGAATCCGCTCACTGTCGATGCGTCGAGTAAACTTACACAAGGCGGTCGACCTCGATCGAGTCGCGACAAGCGTAATAAAACATATTACTTGCACTCGAAGGCTATCACCGGCACATATAGGCAATTCTCGATTAATCGAGCCAAAGTACTTATCAAGGCACACGTAGAATAATTCTCGATTAATCAAGCCAAAGTACTTATCAAGGCACACGTAGAATAATTCTCAATTAATCAAGCCAAAGTACTTATCAAGGCACACGTAGAATAATTCTCAATTAATCAAGCCAAAGTACTTATCAAGGCACACATAGAATAATTCTCAATTAATCAAGCCAAAGTACTTATCAAGGCACACATAGAATAATTCTCAATTAAACATGCCAAAGTACTTATCATCAAGGCACACATAGAATAATTCTAAATTAAGCAGGCCAAAGTACTTGTGCGTGCATTCTTCTCAAAAGACTCCTTTTATGTAAAACCCCAAGATACTAACACCGTAGTATCAAGGTGTGTCTATTTTTCAAAGTAAGTTACTACACCTTTAGAAAACTCATTTCAAAGCTTGGAATCAAGTAACTTCAAATTTTCACAATCTAGGCAACTTATGCTAATAATCAAAATAGACAACTTTCTTAACCTTCCATAAAGCCGTTATAACCAACTTCCCATAAAGCCGTTATAACCCTTTATGGTTTTAGACATATTCATTTCTTTTTATAACCAAAGACTTATACTTAAAACCAAGTATCACATACTTATAAATCAAGTTCTTAACTTTCCAAAATCTTGAGTCTCTTAATATTTAGAAAACAAGTTTCTTACACTTTTAAACCTCAAGTAACTCATACCTTTAAAACAAGTTACTTCTTTTTAAATCATGTCTTTTCTCCTCTTTTAAAACAATTAAGTAAATCACTCCTTTGACTCACAAAGTCATTAAAGCGACCATTAGGTTTTGGAACTAAGGCCTTAGCCAAAGGTTTGAAACCACTTCCTTTTCAAGACTACATGTACTTTAAGTAAAATACTTTCACTTTTAAGAATCCAACTTCACTAAAGCAATGGATTATACAACTTACAATTTAAACATCAAAGTACAATCAAGGAAGTACATAGACGAATTCTATTTTAGGCAATCCAAATACAACGAGGAATGGATCGTTTAAGGAGTAGGACATACTTTCTTTACCTTAAGGAATCATGCTAGAAGAGGAGATAATTCACATACCTTTTAGGCTAAATCCACAAGCTAAGCGAATCGCGTGCGTAGAAGTGTCAACCTATAATGGTCACAACAAGACTATCGACTTCTAGTCTCTAGCATTAGAATAATACTAAGTATACGGTCTCTAATTCTACGGAAAATCGGGCGACATTTCCTTTGTTTCTACTCACTTTGCCACCTTTTTCAAGGCGAATACAATAACCAACACGCCACATTTAAGGCTCAAAACAACAAACAAACAAAGGGGATTACACGCCTTACAATCGTGTAAAATTCCGCCCCGATTAATATGAAGTAGTTCCATGTCAAGCCGTTCTCGGACTTACTTAACCACGATTCAAAGTCTTTTCCAATCCTTTTCAAATTCCAAGTTCTAAGGTCTAACATGTTATATAGTCACAAACAACTTCAACAACTACAATTTCCTTCTTTATACAACATGCGATGATTTAAACTAATAATCGACTTGAATTGTAATCCTAAGGCTAAACATGCTAGTTTTCGGATTAGGGTTCCAATAGTCAATATAGTTATCAAACTTCATACTATAAAACTCATGCTTGCTAAAATCCATAGCTCTGACAATAAGTAAGTCTTAACTACTAAAACGACAAAATTTATACCTTTATAAGCCCTTAAAAATTCCAAGATTCAAAGTCGCGCCTTAGCAATTCTTAGCTCCTTTCCTTAAGTTCCAATCCGCTCCAAGCACTCCTTAGAGGCCTATGAAGAACCCATCTTCAAGTTCCAACTTCAAAGTTGAAGAACTCCTTAAGTTTCCGCCTTGCGACTAATACGAAAACGGCGTTTTTCCGAAATCTTTCTATTGAGATAACCTTACAAAACTCTTAGGAACCTTGGGTTAAAGTCTTGTGAATAATGGAACAAAACTACAAATTTTTCTTGTGTGGAACTAGCCAAACCCGAGAGCACTTGTTGAAGAACAATGTGTTTGTGAATTTTTTCTAAGTCTTCAAGACCTTGTCTTGCTACTAGTATGTATTTATAACACATTGGAGGGTCTAGACTTAAACAAATGGGTGGCTAAGATGAGTTTCACAAGGATCAAGCCCATGTGGACAAGTTGACTTTGGTCAAATATATCAAGCTTTGAAGACTTATCTTCCAAGATGGTCAATGACCATTTTACCCCTTACAATTTCGACCAAGACCACATGTGGGGGTTGCCACGTGTCTCCCTCTCATTCGTCCATAAAATTCCGTAACCCTCGTGGGCCCCACAAAAATGTAAAATTCCTCGGGTGGGCCCCACGTGACCAAATCCGTAAAAAATAAATTTCCATAATGTTAATAAGTTCCATACTCTTCAAATAATGCATTTTGAGAATCCAATTCTCAACAACGAACATTTTTCCTTTCCGACGTTCGGAAGATTTTCCGTCGGAAAAACAATTCTTCCTTTCGTACCAATTTCCAAGTCTTGTTTCCTTACGTACATTCTCTTATACATGTCCTGGACTTACGGGGTGTAACACAAATGGTTGGCCAACTACCCACACACATGTACCCCATCCTCACCACACACTTGCCTAGATCTTGGCCATTGATTTTCCTATAAATACCCCATTGATTTCAAGACTTCTTCATCCACTTAAATGTTTCTAAGTCACAAAAATCCCCCTCCCTCCTTGTGTTGCTCGTCCGAAATTCCCCCCCCCCCCACTTTGTGTATAAAATACTTCAAGTATTGTTGTATTAGTCCCAAATACCTTAGCCTAGTATTCCTTGTAGTTTTCCAAAGTTATTTCAAATACTAATAGCCCGGAAAAATACTACTTTATTCGATAGTCATAAAATGAAGCCCTGGAAAAATCTTCATAGCTTAGATGAAGTGTTAAGAGAAGTTGTTTAGAAACTTCTAAGGGTTGCTTGGAGCGGGTTGGAGCATAAGGATTTGGAGCTAAACGTTGCTCAGGATCGACTTATATCTTGGATAATTTTGGGCTTATCGAGGTAATGATCTTTATCCCCCTATTGTAATTGGAAATTACATGTCGTAGTAGTTAATAATTGAGTATAAGATATATTGGAAGAATCAGTATAAAGAATTGAACTGTATTTACATTGGGTGTATTCTGATGGACTTGTAGTATAATTGTGGAGTAGAATTGTACACTTCCGGTTAGACGTGTAACCCCCCCCCCCCCGGGATTGTTGGTTTGGTAGCAGGCCTCGTTAGAGGAGGAGATTTATATGGTTGCGGGGTCTTGCGGATTTTCCGTAGAATAAGAAATCTTGTATCTAGAATTATTCTACGAAGAGATCTAGAGGTTGATAGACGTTTTGTGGCCTTTATAGGTTGAAGTACTATGAGTAGCTTATTCTACTTGAAGGATGGAAAAGGCGAGCAAGGTTAGAGTACTTTGGAGCGTTTTGCTAATTGTCGATAATCGTCGCGAGGTATGTGAACCTCTTCCTATCCTTTCTAGCATGATATTTGTGAAATATATTTAGTGCGGTAGACGCACGTGTGTTTAAAGGAAATTTATTTTCCTTTTGTGTCCTTGACTTGATTCCAAAGTTAGGTGACTTGTTATGAAATATTAAGGACTTGAATTTTGTTAAAAAGTTGTAAAACCTCACTCGTGAGTAATGGGTGTGTGGTCTTTCAAAGAATAAAGTTATCTTGATTTCGAAAATAAGAATGGTTTTATCATTGGATTTAAAATGATAACTTGACTTATAAACAACTTGATTTTGGGAAAGGAGAAGTAACTTGTCACGACCCATTCCGGGGCCCGTGACTGGTGCCTTACCGGGGCACCCAAGTAGTCATACATCAGAGTAATCAGCGGAAATATAAAACAAGACATGAAACAGTTTATAAAATAAGACACAGTTTATGTGAGAAAACATCGCCTTTCGGCATATATATAAAAACATGGTTTTAGCGATTCATCAAATCTTGTACAACATGACTACAAACCTCTGAAATATACAACTATGGCGGGACGAGGCCCGCCATACCTGCCATACAAAACTATCTACTGAGAGATCATACCCCAAAGTAGAGCCTCGGAAAAGATGGAGCTCAGGCGCCAGCGTAGAGATCCAGAATGTGGATCTAGCACTGCTTGCCCTTACTGCGGCATGAGCGCAGCCCCGAAGGAGAGTCGATCTGGTACTAAGTATATGAAAGCGTAAAAATACTTAAATGAAAACATATCATTTTTAAAATCGGTTTGCAAGTATGTATGAAACAACCAAGGGGACCGCATAGTGCCGTGCCACATCATAAACAAGAGCAACAATAGGTAAGCCCATGTGGTCTTTTCTAGGCTGCGAATGATCGAAGCGGGGCCAATTGCGTGGTATCACCATGCAAGCCTAATCACGGACTCTCGTAGTCCGCATGGCCACTCACATAGGCGCGTAGGTACGTAACCCGCGTCGAGGGTAGCTACTCCTCGGCGTAAATCACGGACTCGTGGTCCGCGTGGCACATAGGCCGCGTGAGGTATAACCCGCGTCACTAACTGGAACTCCGTAGCTCCGCATGGGTCCACGGACCGCGTGAGGTATTCTCGAATCATGGTCCCGGACCGCTGAGTCTACCCGCGTCGGAGGCGACTTAACCCGGTAATATGTCAAGAGGTGAGTGATAGTACACTAACATAACAACATCTTTAAACAACATAAGCACAACAAGAATACTCTCTTATACAAGCGTTACAAGACACTAACACACGTAGCATCATATCATGTCTACTTATCAAACCATCTTATTATTCTTTTCACAATTCAATATAAGTGCATTATAAACACATAGGCAAGCTGTTTCTTTTATCATTCTTAAGTGGTTATACTTAACTTCCATAAAGCTAGTATAACTCTTAAACACATTTTTTAAAACCAATTAGTTCTCTTACATTAAAAATGATTGATATTCTTTTGAAATGCTTTGATTCTTTATTATTGGAGCTTAAGCGTGAGGCATTCTTGTAAGTATTATTCGAGCTTAAGCGTGAGGCATTGCCGTAAGTATTATTCGAGCTTAAGTCAAAGACATTGCGTAGTTATTATTCGATTAACACGTATGCGTCTACCGTACTATATATATTGTAAAATATCATGCTTTAGGAAGAATCACATACCTTCTGCGAAAACCACCTTAGTTGAATATGTGTGAGAGAGTCGACTATAATAGTCACGGACATCTATCAAAGACTACTCGAAGGTCATTCTAAGCAGAGGGTTCACAATTCTACGGAAATGGGCAGCACTTCCCTAGGTGAGCTATATAAGTCTCTTTGTGAAAGCAGTCCTATATAAGCATAGTTCAATTATTCTTCTTTTAAACCCTTCTCTTTGTGATAGCAGTTCAATTCTGATACGCAATATTCTTCTAAGTATTTATACTTATTCTTATACTACTACGATGAAGTATTCTCTAATTCAAAGAGGTTAGGATTAGTTACCTCGGTAAGCCCAATAATATCCTAGATAAAGTCGCTGAGCAAGGTTTTGCTCTAAGTTGTATGATGCAAGGAAACATTAGAAGTTCTTCCCAACTTCTACTAAGTACTAAGGGATTTGGGCTAGGGTACTTTGGGCATTATAACAATACAAGAAGGCAACTTTTCTACCAAGGGAGGGGGGGTAGGTTTTGGCTAGGCTAGGGGGGGCCTCGGCCAAACTACTTAGGCTAGAGGGGGGGGGTATTCGGCCAAGGGCCTTCACAAGGGGAGAGGTGTTTGGACGAAAAGGCTACAAAGGGAGAAAAGAGGATTTTCAAGACTTGGAAAGGAATTTGTGGATGAAGAACTCTTCATCTTAAGGGGGGTATTTATAGGTCAAGACATGGCCAACCAATGGCCAAGATGAAGACAAGTGCAAGGCAAGTGTAGGGTGAGGATTTACTACACACAAATATCCTACCAACTCCTTGACTTGTGCCAAGGCACAAAAAACGTGCCAAGCTTCTCCAATTCGTCAATGGGCGATTGAGTCCACGATTGGAGGTGCCAAGTGTCGCCCTCCCGTTGGTCCAAAATGTTTCGTCTCTCGGAAAAATCCATAAAAATTAGAAATGGCATAGCGGAATTTACCTACGAAAGTTGTGGAAAGCGTTTAGTCGGAAAGCGATTCTTTTAGTGAGTTGTGCACAAATAAAAACGTCGAGGCTTATCTTTAAGGCTAGACTTTTATGCGTATTCCCATACGTACATACTGGAAATCTGAGGTATAACATTCTCCCCCGAAACATTCGTCGAATGTTCCTTTGAACGATTAACGATAAGATTCTTCATAACAAGCGATTTACAAATGCCACACGGCCACGAAGCAACACTTAGCGAAGCGATAACGAAAATTTACAAGTAGGAAAGTGAATTACGGAGGTGTGGGGAATAGGTGAGATACTTCTGCCTCGTGTCCTCCTCGGCTTCCGTCATCTCCTCCACGAGCTCGTTCGCCACAAGACTTTGTGGAAGCCACGTCCTTGGTCATGAGCGCCTAACTTTGACGATCGACTATCGCTATGGGAATCTCCTCATCGATAACCCCTCGGTCACTGGACATCGTCAATCGGGTGTACCACTAGATGGATCCCGATACATCTCCTCGGCGTAGATCGTGAAAAACCGGATGCGCGCCTCCATATCGGACGGCGGATCCAACTCATAAGCAACCTTGCCTACCTGCGGACAATCTGAAGCGGCCCGATGTACGCTTGGTGAGTTTCCCTGCTTCCGAATCTCATCACACCGCCATGGGTGACACGCTGGAAAACCCAATCATGAACCTCGAACTCAAGATCAAGCGGCGATGATCTGCGTCGACCACATGCGACTCACGAAGTGTCGATAGCCGCTATCGGATAATCTTCACCTTATCCAGCACTGCTGCACCGTCTGGTCCCACTGCACCTCGCCCACGTCGAACCAACCTATAGGCGATCTGCACTTCCTCCCATACAAGGCCTCATGGTGCCATCACGAATCTTTGGGTGGTAGCTAATGATACGCGAACTCAACTAGAGGCAAATGATCCTCCCGGCTACCCACGAAGTCGATAACACGGGCTCGCGACATATCCTCGAGTGCGGATAGTGCGCTCGGCTGTCCGTGCTGCGTGGATGGAATGCGATGCTCGGGCTCACTGCGTCCCTAAACCTCTCTAGAAAGACCTCCGAAGTTAGCGTGCGGCTCCTGCATGCGATATGATCGAAATAGGGACTCCATGCGATCGGCGATCTCTCGGATGTAAAGTCGGCATAATCCTCGGTAGAAAAGTCGTCTGACGGGAAGAAAGTGGGCTGATTTAATCGACTGTCGGCGATAACCCATATAGAATCATGTCTCCTCGAGTGCGAGGTAATCACGTGATGAAGTCCATGTTGATCACCTCCCACTTCAGTCGGGATCTCTATCGCTGCAACAAACCACCGGGCCTCTGGTGCTCTGCCTTCACTGCGACAACATGGGCGAGCTCACGAACTCTGCAGCGTCCTTCAAGCCATCCCACCAATACGGATCTAAGGTCGTGGTACATCTTGGTCGACCCGGATGGATGGAAATGCTTGTATTTGTGTGCTTCCGAGAACCTGCTGCGAAGTCTGAAACATCTGGAACACACAATCGCCCTCAAACCTTAGCACCCCATCGGTGCTACCTCAAAGGACCGCTTGCCCTCACGAAGAGTTGTATCGCGATATCGAATCAAAGTGGATCCTCGAGCTGTTGCCTCTTCGCCTCGCCGGCGATGGAAGACTGGCAACCTCGCGAACTCTAACCCAGCTATCGGAATCAATCAAGCGGACACGAGGCTCGCTAAGCGGATGCAAATCACGAACCATGTCCTCTCTCTGCGCGTCGATGGCTCCCCGTGACTACGACTGAGCATACGCCGCAGCGTTGGCCTTCCGGGTGAGTGCGGGATATCAACATCGTAATCCTTAAGCAACTCTAACCACCGTCTGCGTGTAAGTTCGGCTCCCTCTGGTGAAGATATCTTGGAGGCTCTTGTGGTGCAGTAAAAATATCACGTGAACCCCATTACAAATAGTGCCTCGGATCTTGGCGTGAATCACGGCCCGACTCCAAATCATGGGTGGGTAGTTCCTCTTGTGTTTCTTGGTGTCGGGATGCGTATGCTATAACCTGCCATCTGCGTCAACACACATCGACCCGATGCACGGCGCGTCTGATACCGACATAACCATCGGACCTGCGGAAGAGTAAGAGCGAGGCGGTCGTCGATCTCTCTTTCGGCCCTGGAAACCACGCTCCAAGCATCGATCCACTGAAACTTGGCGCCACGAGTCGGCCTAGTCAATGGTGCGAGATAGAAGCAAACTTCTCCACGAACGCCCGATAATATCTGAGGCCCGAAAAGCTGCGAACCTCGCCGGAGTAGTAGGTGCAGGCCAAGTCTGTGCCTCGATCTTGGCGTATCACTCGAATACCATCGGCCCGACAATATGCCCGAAAGCGCCAGAAGTCAGCAAAACTCACATTTGGAAAACTTGGCGTCAAGCTGCTGATCTGGAAGCGTCGGCCACGATCGCCGAAGTGCTCGCGTGCTCTGCTCTGGCGAGAATAAACCAAGATATCATCAATGAACACTATCACAAGCGTGTCCAAAATGGTTTGAACACTCGGTTCATCAAATCCATGAATCTTGCGGAGCATTGGTCAACCCAAAGACATGACCACGAACTCATAATGCGTCTGGTCGGAATGCGATCTAGGGACATCCGCCTCTCGACTACTTTGATGATAGCGATCGCGGTCAATCTTGGAAAACATCTCGCACCTGCTGGTCGAACAAATCATCAATCACAGGAAGAGGTATCATTCTTAATGGTCACCTTGTTCATTGCTGTAATCAACACACGTGCGGCGTCGTCCTTCTTCTTCACGAACAATCTGGCGCTCCCGGGGAGAAACACTAGGCTGATGAAGCCGCTTCTCCGGCCAAATCCTAAGTGATCCTTGACTCTCTCAACTTTCGGCGGGTGCCGTTACGTATGGCGGAATGGAAATAGGCGAGTGTGCGCAATATGTCAATACAAAACTCAATCTCCCTCTCGGGAGGATGCGGGAGTGCGTAAACAAACCGTGCGGGAACTCTCGACCACTGGGCCCGACGGAAAATCTGGTACGCGACTTGATATCAAACACGAGCGAGATGGTAGATATACCCGTACTATCTTCCTAGCCTTGAGGTAGGAAATAAACCTACCGCCGGCGTCTGGTGCTCCTCCCGCTCAACAATGGCTCGCCGAGCTGGAACCGTACTACTCTCTCTCTGCGGTCTACATTGGCATAGCAAGAAGCTAGCCAATCCGTCCCGTGATCACGTCGAAGTCAATCATCTCGACTCTATCAAGTCGGCTGAGTCAGCGACGTAAATAGTCACGGGACAAGCTCTATATACCGTAGAGCTACCAGAATCACCCAGGCGTAGCTACCTCGAAAGGGTCTATGGACTCGGGCTCTATCCACATCCTACTAGCGACGAGGGAGATATATGGGACATAGTAGAACCGGATCTATCAAGCATACACATCAAACCCGAAGCGATAAGGTACATGGCGACATCAAGTGAGGCCTCACGATCTTGTCGGTGGACAAAGCATAAATGCGGTTACGAGGAGCGCTAGAAGCAGGACCAGCGCCACGACCTGCGCGACCTGGCGGTCCGTGAGTACCTTGCCCTCGGGCGAGTGGCGTCGGGGATGAAGAAGACCGTGAGAAAGAACACATGGTGACCCTACCATCGGCCGCGCCCGGTGGACGGTTCCTCGCATAGTGACCTGCTGGCCTGGCGAAACAAGCTCGTAGCACCTGACTCGAAGTGGGATCTGCGCATCGGCCACTGCGAGGGGTGGTCCGTCGGCGATCCTCTGCTGCTGCGGGCGTCGATGTCACTGGGCCACTGATGCGCCTCGAATATCTGGTGTCTTGAGGATGGTGCGAAGTGCTCTGGTGGTGTGGTGCAAATCTAGGCTAGCTCTTGAGGCCGCCCACCACGATAGCCACTAAAAGACCATGTCGTCTGGTCTTACCTGCTGTTGCTGTCGGCCGTGGTCTCACGCTCTCCATCGAGCATGAGCTGCGTCGCGGGTAATGTCCATACGGTGAAGAAACACCGCGCGTGACTCGGCCATATAGTCATCTAGCCGGTGGCGTGGCGGTGCACCTATCCTCATGCGCTGCACAGGCCGGGACATGTCGAGCGATGAATCAAACTCGACATTGTACACCACGGCGGTCGTCCCCTGCCTCGGCGGTAAAAATCTATCGGCCGCGCCCTCGCCGTCGTGGAGGCAAGAAGTGAGTGAGAAAGCCTGCGAGAACTCATCCCAGTAGGCGAGGCGCGTGCTCTCCCGGGATAACTCCGTGAATCAAACCAATCATTGCGGTATCACGCGGCCGATGCGAACGAAGATCCGGACTCTGTCTCTGAGGCCTTGATCACCGCGTGATCCTCTGTGGCGGCGGTGAACTCCTGCGGATCATCCTCGACCTCGACCAGTAAAACTCTGGCGGGCTCTGACTCGAAATCTCGTAGCCTCGAACTATACGCCTCGGGTGCTGCACGGAGTGCGGCCGTGAAGGCTGAGCCAGGCTGCGCATCCGGCTATCCTCGTGTCGGCCACAACTCTAGCCAATGGTGGGCCGTCTCCTTGTACCTTAACTCCTCAGCGGTGTGGGGCGGGAGGTGTAGATGCTGTGGTCTCTCTTTGAAATTGGCGGCGTCAAAGAACTTCGCCGTCTGCGGTATAGGCGGGCTCGAGCCCTCGTGACTCTAGGTGTCCCACTAGCGACTCCTCGGCCTTGCCATACGGGCGGGTTTCCTGCGTGGAGGCATAAGCGTTCTGAGAACAAGGAATCGTTAGAGGTCCAACTTTAACACGGCTCACAAGCCACGATCTCGAGTGAAGAATGAAACCAATCCTAAATATCCTATAGCCTCACGATTATTGGTGTGGTGCACAACACGATAATCGAGACTCTACTAGATACGGATGCAGACACTTTCAGAGGATTAAGCGCTCGATACCACTTTTGTCGACCCGTTCGGGGCGTGGTAGTGCCTGCGGGGCACCCAGTAGTCATACATCAGTAATCGGCGGAAATATAAAACAAGACATGAAACAGTTTATAAAATAAGACACGATTTATGTGAGAAAACATCGCCTTTAGCGTATATATAAAAACATGGTTTTAGCGATTACATCAAATCTTGTACAACATGACTCTGAGACCTCTGAAATATACAACTATGGCGGGACGGGGCCCGCCATACCTGTATACAAAACTATCTCTGACGGAGATCGTACCCAAAGTAGAGCCTCGGGAAAGATGGAGCTCAGCACCAGCGTAGAGATCCAGAATGTGGATCTAGCACACCTTGCCACCTGCGGCATGACGCGGCCCCGAAGGAGGTCGATCTGCAAATTACTAAGTATATGAAAGCTGTAAAAATACTTAAATGAAAACATATCATTTTTAAAATCAGTTTTGAAAGTATGTATGAAACAACCAAGGGGATGCACATAGTGCCACATCATAAACAAGAGCAACAATAGGTAAAGCTATGTGAGTCTTTTCTAGGCTGCGAATGATCGAGCGGGGCCAATTGCGTGGTATCACCATGCAAGCCTAATCACGGACTCGTAGTCGCATAGGCCACTCGCGTAGGCGCGTAGGGTACATAACCACGCGTCGAGGGTAGCTACTCCTCGGCGTCGTCACGGACTCGTAGTCGCGTGGCCGCATAGACGCGTGAGGTATAACCCGCATCACTAACACGGAACTCCGTAGCTCGCATGGGTCCCTGGACCCGCGTGAGGTATTCTCGAATCATGGTCCCGGACCGCGAGTCTACCACGCGTGGAGGCGACAACCCCGGTAATATGTCGAGGTGAGTGATAGTACACTAACATAACGACTTATCTTTAAACAACATAAGCCTGCAAGAATACTCTCTTATACAAGCGTTACAAGACACTTACACGCATAGCATCATATCGTGTCTACTTATCAAACCATCTTATTATTCTTTTCACAATTGATATAAAGTGCATTATAAACACATGACAAACTGTTTCTTTTATCATTCTTAAGTGGTTATACTTAACTTCCCATAAAGCTAGTATAACTCTTAAGCACATTTAAAAACCAATTAGTTCTCTTACATTAAAAATGATTGATATTCTTTTGAAATGCTTTGATTCTTTATTATTAGAGCTTAAGCCGTGAGGCATTCGTAAGTATTAATCGGGCTTAAGCGTGAGGCATTCTTAGTAAGTATTATTCGAGCTTAAGTCGAAGACATTGCAGTAGTTATTATTCAGTTAACACGTATGTCTCTTTGTACTATATATATATTGTAAAATATCATGCTTTAGGAAGAATCACATACATACCATTGAAAACCACCGCAAGTTGAATATGTGTGCGCGGAGAGTCGACTATAATAGTCACGGACATCTATCAAAGACTACTCAAGGTCATTCTAAGCGGAGGGTTCACGATTCTACGGAAAGTCGGGCAGCACTTCCTGCAGGTGAGCTATATAAGTCTCGTGAAAGCAGTCTATATAAGCATAGTTCAATTATTCTTCTTTTAAACCCTTCTCTGTGATAATGATTCAATTCTATTATGCGATATTCTTCTAAGTATTTATACTTGTTCTTATACTACTACGGTAAGTATTCTGCAATTCAAAAGAGGTTAGGGTTAGTTACCTCGGTAAGCCCAATAATATCTAGATAAAGTCGCTGAGCAGGTTTTGCTCACTAAGTTGTATGCTCGAGAAACCTTAGAAGTTCTTGCAACACACTAAGTACTAAGGGATTTGGGCTAGGGTACTTTGGGCATTATAATGATACAAGAGGTAACTTTTCTACCAAGGGAGGGGGTAGGTTTTGGCTAGGCTAGGGGCCTCGGCCAAACTACTTAGGCTAGAGGGGGTATTGGCAGGGCCTTGAGGAGGGAGGTGTTTGGGCGAAAGGCTAAAAGGAGAGGAGAGGATTTTCAAGACTTGGAAAGAATTTGTGGATGAAGAACTCTTCATCTTAAGGGGGTATTTATAGGTCAAGACATGGCCAACCAGTGGCGAAGATGAAGACAAGTGCAAGGCAAGTGTAGGGTGAGGATTTACTACGCACAAATATCCTACCGACTCCTTGACTTGTGCGAGGCACAAAAAGCGTGCCAAGCTTCTCCAGTTCGTCAATGGGCGATTCAAGTCCACCGATTGGAGGTGCCAAGTGTAAGCCCTCGTTGGTCGAATGTTTCGTCTCTGGAAAAATCCATAAAAATTAGAAATGGCATAGCGTAATTTACCTACGAAAGTGGAAGCGTTTGCGTCGGAAAACGATTCTTTTAGTGAGTTGTGCACAAATAAAAAACGTCCAAGGCTTATCTTTAAGGCTAGACTTTTGTACGTATTCCCTTACGTACATACTCTGGAAATACGGGGTATAACATAACTTGATAGGTTACTTGTTTTTAAAAGAGTAAGACACTTGGTTTAAAAAGTATATTGCTACTTGACTTTTAATGGAAAAGTGCCTTTGTTTTAAAAGAAGGTATGGAAATTGTTTTGGTTTCACTTTGATGTCTTTTGACTTGAGTTTTAAATAATAAGAATCTTGAAGTATTTCAAAGAGTTATTAACCATTTTGAAAGAAAAGAAATGCTTGGTTTCAAAAGCTTAAGTGTTATACTAGCTTTATGGGAAGTTAGGTATAACGAATTAAGGAAGATAGAAGGAGCAGTTTACTTATTTGTTTATGAAAGTCTTGTATTGATTTACGGAAAGTGTAGTAAGATGGTTTGATAAGTAAACATGTTAGGATTCTACGTGTTAGTGTCTTGTGATGTTTGTGTAAAGGGGTTTCCCTTGTTGTGCTTATGTTGTTTAACGATAAGCCAGTTATGTTAGTATTGTACCACTCGTCTCTTGACATGTTATCTGGGGTTAAGCTGCCCCCGTCTGAGGATGCCTGCGTGCGGGTCGGGGACCTATGCGGAGCTACGAGTTCGAGTTAGTGTGCGGGAATACCTCATGCGGTCTATGTGGCCATGCGGACTCGAGAGTCGGGGCGATCGAGGAGTAGCTACCACCGATGCGGGAATACCTCATGCGGGCCTAGGTGGCCTATCGCGGGTGCGGTAAGTTCAAGATTAGGCAGCGCGGTGATCTTTGAGGGCAAGTAGCGACGATCGTGTGGCGCGGTCTAGAAAGACCTCGTGTCTGATTTTATAGCATTGTTGATGCTTGTGGGTTTTTAGTAGTCGGCTATGCGCCGTACTTACCGTCACGGTTTTATTATGACCAGGTGGGACACGGTGTTCATGTGTATTCCTTGGGTGTTTTTATATCATGGATTGCGGCGGTGAGAAGGAATTCACGGGCATAATTGATATTGTGGGCATGAGACCCATAGTTATATTGGAGTGATGACTTTAAGGCGTGAGTCCACGACTTGACATATTTGCTTACATATTGTGTATCGTAAATTGGTTATCATATATGTCTTACATTTTATATAGACTATTATGATTTCATTTCTGATATTTTTGATTTCATACTTGGTACTGTTATCTTGACCTCGCCCGAAGTGCGTTCATCTGTGGGTAGAACACGATTGTTGATCCTCGCTCATAGGGTCACGATTCGGCGTTTAGGAAGCTCAGTGTCTCGGAGGCTTATCTTTGGTATAGTCCCCTGTAGTTATAGGTACTTACATTGGGGTATGGCGGGCCACTGTCGTCGTTGTTATTATAACGTTCTTAGAAGTGCATGAAATCTTGTTGTGGCGGGGTTTGTGAAAGGGATGCTTGTTCAAGTTTTCATTTATTTTTATAGAAAGGTGACCGTTTTAGTTAGCCTATTTTCTTATTGGATACATATGTTTCATGCCTTGTTTGTTATATTCCGCTGATTACTCTGATGTATGTCTACTTGGGTGCCCGGGTAAGGCACCAGTCATGGGCCCGGGATCGGGTCGTGACATGTAGTTTGGTTATCATACATGTCTCCTGTTTTATTTAGACTGTTATGATTTCGTTCTGATATTTTGATTTCACATACTTGGTACTGTTGTCTTGACCTCCTTGAAATTGCGTTCATGCCGCAGGTAGAGGTACATTGGTTGTTGATCCTCGTTCTTAGGATCACAGTTCAGCGTATTGGGAAGCTCCGTTTCTCCGGAGGCTTATCTTTTGGTATGTTTTCCCCGAGTTTGTAAGTTTTTGTACATTCAGGGGTATGGCGGGGCCCTGTCCCGTCATAGTTGTTGTAAAAATCTTAGAAGTGCATGTAATCTTGTTGTGGGCGGGTGTAAAGGATTATAGCTATTGGTTGTATGTATATACATGAAGGTGGCCGTTTTAGTTGCTTTGTTTTCTTATGTTGTATCTTGTTTCTGTTTAAGTTTTTATTTCCGATTTTCTACGATGTAGTATCACTAGGGTGCCGGGGTAAGGCACGATCGCGAGTCGAGGTGGTCGTGACAAAAGTGGTATCGAGCGATTAGTCTTGGAAAGTGTCTGAACCGTGTCTAGTAAGTCTTGATTATCGGTGTGTTGTGCGCATCTATGTCGGGGAGCTGCGAGACATTTAGGATTGGTTTCTATTCTTCTCACTGCGAGATCGTGTCACGACCGATCCGGGCAGTTGGTGCCTTGCAGGCACCCCAGTAGGCATATCGGAGAAATCAGCGGAATATAAAAACAAGACATGAAACAAGTGTAAAATGAGACCTGATTTATTTGAGAAAAAGTAAATCTTTCGGCGTATATATATATAAACCAAGTCTGCGATTACATCCCAGCTGTACAATAGGACTACAGACCTCTGAAGTAAACAACTATGGCGGGACGGGCCCGCCATACCTGAATGTACAAAACTATCTCTGACAACGGGAGATCATACCCAGTCGAGCCTCGGAGAAGATGGAGCTCACGACACCAGAAAGATCCTAAAGCGAGGATCATTACCTTCCTTTACTGCGGCATGAGCGGCCCCGAAGGAGGTGCAATTGCCAAGTATGTGAAACTGTAAAGTACTTTAAATGAAATCATACCATTTTAAAAGCAATTTTACAAATATGTACGAAACAACCAATGTAACCGCACATAGTGCCACAGCATAACCAAACCAAAATAGATATAACATAACTGGTCTTTTCTAGGCCGCTAATGATCGAAGCAAGGCCAATCGCCCATAGTATCATTATGCGAGCCTAATCCTGGAACTCCGCGATGCAGCATGGGTCACGCGGACCAGCGTGAGGTATTCCTCGCGTCGGGGTAGCTAGCCCGGTATCCTCTGGACTCGCGATCGCGTAGTCACATAAACGCGTAGTCACCTGCGGACCGCGTAAGGCATTCCTGCTCCGGGATAATTGTCACGACCCGACCAGGACGCGGCCCAGTGCGTTACAGGCACCCTTATACTCGTAGAACATAATAAAGCTGCGGAAGATAAATAACACCTTTTTTTAAAACTAAGGCCCAGATAAAGTTTGCCATAACATAAAAAATTACGAAAGGGTCTACTGTTAACAATGTAAAAACAACTCTGCGATCCACGGATGAATACAAACCTCTAAGATTTGGACCAATGCTATGGCGGGAGGGCCACCGTACCACGAATATACATAACCATGGCGACAAGCTCGGAATATTGGAGCCGTCTCAAAATCTTTGAGCAGGATCTAAGCTCGCGGATCCACAGCTGTAATACCTAAACTGCGGACATGAACCACGGCCCAGAAGAAATGATTAACAGTACGAATATGGAGCGAAAAATAAAGTGCGATAACAAATCATAATTGTACAAAAGAATGACGGGGCAAGTATAAAGAAAGGGTAAATACGGATCCTACGTGTCATTTCCATCTCGTGAACTTAATCGTACCTTATTATCTTTTCCCATTTTCCATAAGAGTATAGTCAAATTCTTACGTGCATACTTGAAAACTCATCAAGTTCATAAACATATAACTTACGTATCTTGCATAACCTAATCCGTCCCTTTGTGGAGGAGCGCTTTATCTTGTCGGCCCGATGCGGGATGCGATAAGTCACGTAAGTGCGCCCGTAAAGGTATCTTTGCCCGACCCAATCGGGGCGATAAAATCACATAAGTCTGCCCATAAGGTATCTGCGTAAAAATAAGAGGCTCGTGATCAAAGCAGGTCCCTGCGCGTAGTATCGATAAGCAATCCTACTTCTGGGACTATTTCACCCGCATAGGTCCTATGTACCCGCATGAGATATTCCTCGCATAGGATGTACCCGCCCGCATGAGACTATTTCACCCGCATAAGACCATAAGGACTCGCATGAGGTATTTCTCGGATCATGGGTAGCAAATCCACGGAACATGTGGTATAACGTCTTGGGGGTTTACCCCTCATTTATACTCTTACCCTGAAGAAGGTGGTATAACGTCTTGGGGGTTTACCCCTCATTTATACTCTTACCCTAACTCAACCGGCCATCATACATAACATAAGCCCTACCGCCTTATCATACATAACATAAGCACTGCCGACTTATCATACATAACATAAGCACCACGGCTTACCATACATAACATAAGCGCGGCTTATCATACATTCATAAGCAAGTTAAGAAATCTCTAACTTCTTATTAGCTTGTTCATATACACTCTCATTTTGTTTACTTAAGGCCTTAACATGTCATTATAAAATCCGGAAATTTAACCCAACGTACTCGTGCCTCTACTCCTTTAAAATGATTCTCTTTCAAATAAAACTTCCAAGATACTAATAGCGTAGTATCGAGTCATATCTACTTTTCAAGACAAGTCACGATACCTTTTAGAAATACATTTATAGGTTTCTAAATCAAGTGACTTCTTTCTTTAAAACCTTAAGCAATTGGTACCTTTAAAACAATTTGCCCTTTTTATTTCAAATCATTTCTTTGCTCGCATTCTTGAAGAAAACCATTCTTTTAATCTTCCATAAAGTTGATATAACCAACTTCCCGTAAAGTCGTTATAACTCTTTTATGTCTTAGACAAATTCATTCCTTTTATGACGAAACTTATACTTTCAATTCAAATCACATAGCTTTCAAAATACTTCAAGTCTCTTAACTTTTAAGAAAACAAGTTTCTTAACTTTAGAATGGCAAGAAATCAATACTTTCCAAATCAAGTATTACATACTTTTAAATCAATTCATTTCTTCCTTTAAGAATCAAGTCCCATAACTTGAAAAATAAAGTCCATAACCTTTTAAAAATTTGAGGTTCATAGTCTTAAAACTTCATACGTAAATTCTTATAAATTACGTAACATATACTTTAGTGCGTTGTGAATAAGTTATACTTATTTATAACGATCTTACTCAGTAGCCATGATCTAGAAAATGTAATACAATTTTGTCTTATCTTAGCTTCTATGAAGATGGAGAATTTTACTCATTTTAACTTAATTGATTGTCATTACATTTTCCTTTATTAACGATCGCGATGGCTTGTTGATTCTTATTCTCATTTGTGCGTAACTTAGCCAAGTCAACTTGGCTCAATACCTCTGCGACTCTTACCAACGTCCCATAAGACTTGGTAGAACTTAGGATAACAGACATAACCTTTCGTGAGTAAATCAACATACATACCTCTTAACTTCTAAGAGTAGAAGGAATCATGAAATAGTACTACATGTATATTCCATACATAGAATCATGTCAAAAGAAGGAAGAGGTTCACATACCTCGCGACGATTATCGACAAATAGCAAAATGCTCCAAAGTACTTCAACCTTGATAGCTATTTCATCCTTCAAGTAGAATACGCTATACTTAGTACTTCAACCTATAATGGCCATAATCGTCCATTAACCTTTAGCTTGAGCGTAGAATATTCTAAGTGCAAAGTCACTAAATTCTACGGAAAATCGGACAACACTTCCTTTGTTTCTACATACTTTGCCACCTTTTTCAAGACCGAATTCAATAACCAAACACGCCACATTTAAGGCCCAACAATTCAGCTAACCAAAGGGGATTACACGCCTTAACAGGACATGTAAAATTCTGCCCCAAAACCATACCAAAACAGCCCCTAAAACAGTCCATAATTACTATAACGAGGGTGGAATGTGAGGCCTTTCAACGCCTTTCCACACCCTTATTCCTTGGGGTTTTCATTAGCAATCTACTACATTAAACATGAAATATAGGGCTGATTTTCCAGCATACAACACGTCTAAATCAGTCCCTAAAAACTGCGCGACAATATCAGCGGTTTATAGATTCTACGGCAACAACTAAAATCCGATAACTCTTTCCTTAATCCTTTTTATTCCAATTCGAGTTCCAAAATATCTACATAAGTTATAACAACTTATTAACAACAATATTAATGTATTATAACATGCAATAGGTGAAGATAACAACGACAATAACCAACGAATTCCATTTACACCAAATCTGCCCCAAATCGGTTTTAGCCCCAAAAAATGGCTCAAACGCTTTTTATTCTTCATTATTTTTAACACAAGTTCATCCATACATTATAACAATAAGTAATATCCAATTACTTTAAAAGAAGAAGGACTTTTACCTCATTTTTGCCCAACGCTTAAAACAGTCCGGTCTTTATTGGTCCACAGTTTTCGTTTCGCTCCACTTCTTCAAGTTCCAATTACATATATGTATCCCCTACAACCTTAGGATCAACTTCTCTTCACGTTTCTCTTCCAAAAAGTCGACGGAAACCCCCTAGGGTTTCATTCTATTTTCGGCCCAACCTAGATTTAGGGGATAAGGGTGCTTAATCTTGGAAAGAAAATACTTTGATCTTGATCTTGTCTTTGGATATGGGGATTTCAGATTGATCTAGGTTTTGGAGAGATGAGGGTTTTTATGTATGAATATGTTTTGTTCTAAGTCTTCTAGACTTATCTATATAAAGGTGTGTGGAGTCTTGAAGACAAGTGGGAGGGCACTTGCTAACCTCTATTGGCAGTATTTCTTCACAAAATATTTCATCCACACTTAGTTATTTTTCATCCAATTTCGATGGACATGTAACATAGTATACCAAGACTTAATAAATCCACTAAGTCCATAATTCTAATGAAAAATAATTTCATTACTAGAATTAATTCTTGTCATCACATTAAACTCGAAAATTTTCCGTATAAGGAAATGTAAAAATCCTTTCCTTTCGACATTCCAATCTTAATTCTATAATCGTATTCTTGAATTACGGGTGTAACATTCTTCCCCCAGAAACATTCGTCCCGAATGTTCTTTGAGTCAATTTAATTAGATAGCGACATAGTCTCCGCTTTACTACACCCATCTGACATATGCCACGCGCACATGATACTTATACTAAAATGTCAACCTTGGCACTCACGAAGCCAACTAGCCCGTCACGATAATGACCTTAAAGTCATGTCATAATCCTCTCTACTAGGTCTACTAGGGTCGGCAGGTAATAAATCAGGAAAATCTCATATTCCCACTCATTACCACCACACACTTGCGGGTGTAGTTACCTCGAAAGGTTCTTATGGATTCGGACTCTGTTCCTTTACACTTGGTTGTTATCTTTCTTCTTTGGTGGTACTTTTCCGTACTTCCAACTCATACTAGCATCATACATAACTTCCATGCTGATTCTGGCCTCTAATCTTTGGAGTCGCTCTTTAAACAACATAAGGCCATTTAGGCTCCGCGACTGGTTCGGTGGAGCAGCGTCCACGAACAGTAAAACAATTAACTAGACTTGGGCCTT
Source organism: Przewalskia tangutica (assembly GCA_029844215.1). NCBI lineage: Eukaryota > Viridiplantae > Streptophyta > Magnoliopsida > Solanales > Solanaceae > Przewalskia > Przewalskia tangutica. The sequence continues at coordinate 49,175,204 of CM056720.1, forward strand.
GCACCCTCGTGACCCTATCGTATGGCGGAACTACTGCAATCGATCACTCCATTTCAAACTATGAGGCGACCGTAATGGGTCCTCGGCCGACTCGCGTCGTCTTAACTCTTATCCTTGATGCGACTTAAAATCTTATTTCCGAGAAAGCCTTATATATCTAAGGTCTCGGCGATTATCAATATTCTTAGGCTCGCGATTCCCGTACTCGAAGCCTACATTACGATCCCGTAGCGGAGTCTGATAACTTCTCGCGATACCATAATCGTGTGCGTCTTGATCACGCGACCGCTTACTTACTCTATACGGATCTCATCCGTACAATCCTCTTACGCACACGCGTGGCTTAATCTATTAACACGGCATTCCATTAAGTTTCTTAACATGACTTCTTAAGGGTCCACTGCCTTATCAGACAGTTCATCCTTTCCCAATTATCCCAAAATAAAATATAAGACCTTGGCGAGAATTCATTAACTGTTCCATACCTTCCCGGTATCTAGTTAGTCTTTACCAACTCCTGGTAATCTAAAATCATTCTAGGCAACACGCGTCTGACCCTCATACATAACTCCGTATAACTGTATGTAGTGTTGTCTCCTGTGGAGGTAGTGTTTAAGCTACCGTTTCAGTGTTCAGATGTCGCCTTTTTAAAGCCTTGTAAGGGCGGAAGTGTAAGATGCCGGTCGATTGGTTCGATGTTAACAAGGTTGACCGATTGGTTGAGCATGTTCCGGTGACGTGGATAGTGAAGCTTGTCTAGAAGAAGTTACAGCGGCTCGGAGGAAATCGTGCGGATAATCGGCGCGACACTTAGAGTTCGAGTTGTGGTCGGTCTTCTTGAAAGTACCACCTGGGTTAGGTGTAGCGAGTTTGGAATGAGAGGAACTTGCTTGAGTTACTTTGGGCCGCACGAGTTCATGTGAAGGATAGGCGGGTTGCCTATATGATAGCTTTGCCGTCCGAGCTTAGGAAGCGATCGTCCGATCTTTCGTATTGTTATGATCGGGAAAGTATCGGAGATCCATCGGTGTGTTCCCGATTAATGATGGCCACGTTAGAGATAGTAACCCAGTTTGAGCGAAGCGATATCGAAGTTTGGGTGTCTGACATCCTCGGGATCGCTAGCAGACCGGTACCATTTGTTAGGTCGTCGGGCAAGGCTCGCGACGAGTGACAAAGTGGTACCATTTGTTGGTCACTGAGAAGGTTAATGCCGAGCAAAGTGACAAAGTGGTATTCTGACGAGTAAAGAGAGAAGCGAGCATGTATGGCGAGCATAGATGTGATCATTTCTTTTGTAAAGAGAAGGTCGAAGGAGGTATATTTTAAACCCGGTGAAGTGTTTTATGGTGATGTTAGAGGTGTTTCCTCGTGGACTTGGATGTAAGCTTTTTGCGCAAGTTGTTTCTGTGGCCATGTGTGGCAAGGAATGTTTTCGTAAGTATAGTATTGAAGAATATACTAGCGCATGTTTGTTTTGAGAATTAGAAGGAAAATTCGGGACGAATGTTTCTAAGGAGGGGAGAATGATATACACCGTATTTCAGTATATGCGTAAGGGCGTGCGTAGAAAATTTGAAACTTTTGATTTGGCTTGGCCGAATTAGACTTTGTGCACAACACGTTTAGAGTCGTTTTTCGGCGAAGCGTTTTCCACGACTTTCTTAGGGAATTTCCGGCTATGTCATTTTAATTTTTGCGGATTTTTCAGAGAGGCGAAGCGTGTTGGGCCAGCAAGAGGTGCCAGCACCCTCCCGTGTGGGCGTGAGGCTCGGTTGTGGCCGATTGGAATGGCTTTAGTTGGTAGGATATTTGTGTGTTAGTTGGCTAAGAAGTACTTGGCAAGATCTTGGCCCTACACTTGCTAGGCAACAGCTAGATCTTGGCCATTGGTTGGCCTTGGCGTGCTATAAATACCCTCTAAGGTTGAAGACTTCTTCGTCCAAAAATGCCTAAGTCTTGAGAGCCTTCCCCTCCCGTTTCGTGAGGCCCCAGCCGAGAGTTTTCCCCACAGTGGGGTGGTAGAGGGTAGCCACCACTCGCTGTGGTGTGGCCGTGGGGTACCACTAGCCTAGTTTGTTTTCATATAATACCCCATCTTGGTAGAAATACTCTCAAAGTATTGTTATAATGCCCCAATTACCTTAGCCTTATACCTTGTTGTATTACAGGTTATACCTTCTGAAAAGCCAGAAATACTATTATACTTACCGTCGGTCACCAAGGCGAAACCACTAGGAAAATCTCCATAGTCCGTTGGAGTATTGTGTAGAAGTTGGTTAGAACTTCTAAGGGTGGTTTAGAGCGGGTTGGGCGCTCGAGTTGGAGCTAAGCGATTGCCCGGGATCGACTTTAAGCTAGGATAATTATGGGCTTATCGAGGTAAATATCTTGTCCTCTATTGTAATTGGAAATTACGTGTTGTTAGAATATATAGTTGAAGTATACTATATATAGAACTGAGCGTAGTTATCGTGCAATGTCTTTTGACTTAAGCTTTGAATAATACTTACAGCAATGTCTTGCGACTTAAGCACGAAATTAAAGAAGATTCTTGAGTGTAATTACTTAGGGATGTATTACAGTGAACTTGTGAAGTAGTGCAGTGGAGTAGAATTGTACGTTAGGGTTAGATGTATAACCCCCGGTTGGCTTGGTAGCGGCCTCGATGGAGGAGGAGATTTCTGCTGTTGCGGGAGGTCTTGCGAATTTTGGTAGAATATTCTCTGATGAGATCTAAATGTTAATAAGCGCCTTGTGGCCTTATAGGTTGAAGTACTACGTGTGAAGCGCGATCTCTTGGCTTAGGAGTAGCCAGCGGTTGGATGTACTTGGGCGTTTTGCTATTAGTCGATGCGTCGCGAGGTATGTGAACCTCTTCCTATCTCTTCTGGCATGATATGTGTGAAATATGTAGTGCGGTGAGCGTCACGTGTCTTTGAGCGTATTTGATTGGTGTAAAACATAAAGTGTTATAACGGCTTTATGGGAAGTTGGTTATAACGACTTTATGTTGGTAAGAAAAATACATGTGGTTTTAAAAGGTAAGCGATTTGAACTATAACTGGCTTGTTATGTGTTAATAAAGAACTTGAAGTATTTCAAAAGATTTTGAATCATTTTGAAAGAAGAAGTAATATTTGGTTTTTGAAAACTTAAGAGTTATACTAGCTTTATGGGAAGTTAGGTATAACGGCTTAAGAATGTTTCTTGATTTGGAAATCAGAATGTGTATCGACAAACCAACTGCGACGTTAATAAAAGGAAATGTTTTGAATAATTAAGTATTATTAAAACCAGTAGAAACTTCCATCTGCATAGAAGCTAAGATGAGACAAAATGATATTTCCTAGATCATGGCTGCTGTAATAAGATTGTAATAAACAAGAATATCCTACTCACATATAAGGCTTAGGTTTCTCAGTTGTTTAAAGGAGAATTATATTCTTAAATGAATAAGACTATGAACTACGAAACCTTTCTAAAATGAGAAACTTGAACATTGGAAATTAGGCAAACTTGAACATTGGAAAGAATGTTGCTACATCATTTTACAAAGAGAAGTAATTGATTTACTTTAAAAGATAATCACTCTATTTTCATATACTACTGTATTGTGTGACTTTTGTGAAAGTAACGTATCTTTTAAAGAGTTAATGTATGAAGTACTTTGGGGATAAAAATCCGATCTTGTTAATCATATAGTAGAAAGTACCTTGTGTGAACAACTTGATTGTATTGGTTTGTGATAGACTTGTAATACTTCATGTTGCTTTGATAAGTAAGCGTGTTAGGATGCTCGTGTGTTAGTATCTTGTGATGTTTGTGTAAAGGGTTTCCCTTGAGTGTGCTTATTAACTATCGATCGTTATGATAGTATTGTGGCATTCGTCTCTTGAGATGATTAGGGGTTAAGCGCCCTCCGATGCGGGGTAGACTGGTGATGCAGGACCGTGATTCGAGAATACCTCATGCGGGTCACGAGGGCCTATGCGGGCTACGAGTTCGAGTTAGCGTCGTCCTTTATGGGCATGCGGTCGCGTGGCCGTCGCGGACTCGGAAGTCGGGGCGATGCGGAGTAGCTACCCTCGATGCGGGAATACCTCATGCGGGCGATGAGATTGGCCTATGCGGGGCTGCGGGAGTTCGGGGTTAGGCGCGCATTGATCTTGCGGGCAAGTGGCGGCTTTGATCATGTGGCGGTCTGAACAGATCTTATAATCTGATTCGCGACCTTGTTGATGCGTGGGTTTTAGTAATCGGCTATGCCTTACTTACCGTACAATTTTATTATGACACGGTGGGACACGGTGTTGAGTGTGTTCCTTGGTGCTTTTATATCATAGGCCGGCGGTGAGGAAGGTATTCCACGGGCGTGATTGATGTTGTGGGCTGAGACCCGTTGTTATACTTGAGTGATGACTTGAGGCGTGAGTCACGACTTGACATGCTTGCTTTGTTATGGCGTAGTTTGGTTATCATGTCTCTGCTTTATATAGTGCTATGATTTCATTTCTGATATGTATTTTCAGTTTCACATACTAAATTTTTGTTGTCTTGACCTCGCCCGAGGCTGCGTTCATCTTGCGAGTTGAGTACACGATCGTTGATCCTAGCTCTCGAGTCCACGATTTGTTTGGGAAGCTCCGTTTCTCGGAGGCTTATCGGTGGTATAGTCCCTGTCGTAGTAAGTGTTTACATTCGGGGTTTGGCGGGGCCTGTCCGCCATTGTTATCGTATCATTCTTAGAGTGCATAATCTTGTTGTGGCGGGGTTTGTAGAAAGGATTAAAGCGTATGTTGAAAAGGTTGCTATTTATATATATCTTGAAGGTAGCAGTTTTAGTTGCTGTCTTCTTATTTATTTGTCTTATTACCTTTGGTTTCATGTATTGTCTTTATGTTCCTTGATTACTCGATGTATGTCTACTTGGGTGCGGGGTAAGGCACGATCCACGAGCAGGTTGGAGTCGTGACATAAGGCACGATCACGAGCGCGGGTTGAGTCGTGACAAAAGTAGTATCAGGCGATTAGTCCTCGGAAAGTGTCTCTGACCGTGTCTGTAGAGTCTTGATTATCGGTGTGTTGTGCACCATCTATAATCGGAGGCTGCGGGACATTTAGGGTTGGTTTCCATTCTTCTCATTCGAGATCGTACCTTAGAAGTACATGTAATAAGATTGGACCCGCCTGCAGCGTACCCGTTTTTACGATTATGCCTCGCGTAAAACGGCCGGGCGAAGGGCAAGGCAATGAGAGGAGGCTGCGAGTAGAAGCGGCGATCTCTGAGACGCGATACTGAGCCTCGATCCTACGGTGCAGCGGAGAGAGATGGATTACAAGAGATGGCGATTAATGGCGGGGTTGTGGCGAACTTGAGATAAATTTGGGCCTTGTGATTCGATGCTGCATGGTTCACCCTGGATCGAGATAGTTCGAGCTCGGGATTTTACGAGTTGTAGGCGCGAGTTTTATGGGTCGAGGCACGAGATGATCCGCGAGAGTTCATCAAGCGATTCTGGATCGTAAAGTGATCGAGCATCGGAGACCGAGTCGGTGGTCTATGTTCGCGTCGGCTGCGTGATCTGCATGATCGGTAGTTTGATTCGTGGGAGCTGTCGGGAGAGCATGCACTTCCGGCTTTATGGGGCGAGTTCGGGAGGCCTTTCTTGCGCATTTCTTGCCTCGCGAGATGAGAGGGCTCGGTAAACAGATTTTTGGTGTTCGCGGCGAAGCAGGCGTGCAGTTCGGGAGTACAATGTGAGTTCGACTCATTGGCGTGCGTCCCGCATTAGTAGCTAGTATGGAGGATCGAGTGCACCGATATATTCTGAGGCTCGATGATTACCTAGCGAAAGTTGTTGGTGTAGCTCTTGATAGGGCATGGACATTTCCGCATGCGAGCTTATGCGCTTGAGGTGAGGCGGAGAAATCGGCCGAAATGACCAAGGTCGTGAAGAGGGCGAGCAGCGGGGTCGCTGGTGACTTTGGCGGACCGCCTCGGCCGAACTAGTTATGCGCCTCGCGATCTGAGTGGTCCTCCATAATCTTGAGCATCGAGTATTCGGGAAGCGGTCGGGCTCAAGGTTCAGATTTTCGAGAGAAGCGGTGTTAGCGGTGAATCCACCCTACCTCGTTGTGACGTGGTAGACTCCGCGGTGGGAGTGTCGTGCTAGTCAGAGTTTGTTTTACATGCGGCCAGCGGAGCCATTTTAGGGCTGTCCGGCCAGGTAGCTTGGTAGGATAGCACGACTGAGATCGATTGCGGGTTCTTCACCTTACGGCTAGGCGGGATGTTCGTACCGTGGGCCACGGTAAGTCGCGGTGGAAGTTCGATTTTAAGCGGTCCTGCAGACGCCTACTTGAGTATATCCTTAACCATCTAGAGTTTTGTATGTTGTGATAATGTTTTAAGTGTTATGTTCGGATAGCTTTGTGCTAAAATGTGACTTAGAAACACCTTAGTGATAAAGGGTAAGCACAGGGGTGAGAAAATGATGAACCTTAGAATATTACAGTTGAGACCTTAGATGTAAAGTGATCTTGAGTACAAGTTTTTGCAAGTGATCCTTGTCGGAGTGCATTTTATGCCTAGAATGTATTGTGTGATAAGTCCACAGGTAGGGTGAAATGGAAGTGGTAGCTTTCATGACTGTAGAGGTAAGATTGTTCGGATCGGAAACAAGAGCTTGATGCGTTAAGTGGGTCGGGTTGGGGCCGTCTTTGCGGGCCAACCGCGGCTGTTTTGGGGTTAGGTCAGCTCTGGGTGGTCGCCCGGTGGTAGGGTCACGAGGTGCTAGGCCCAGTTTAGATGACCATCGTATGATTTTGTGGATATGTTCGACGAGAATCGGTTCGTGAAGGCGGGAATGACCTTAGAGAAAGTGAAGCTAGTAAGATGACCATGTTTGGAGGTTGTGACTCGAAAGTGTTGGGAAGCCAGGCGATGGCGAAGTGTGATGCATTATACGAGAAGAGTTCAAGTGTTCAAAGGGCCACGGCGAGTAAGGAGGAAGAGAGCGTGTGTTATTCGTGGCGGTGTGGCGTTGACAACTTGTTAGAAGGAACTTCCGTTATCTGTTTGAGAAGGAACATTGGGGCGAATGTTTCTAAGGAGGAGAATGTTATACCCGTATTTCCGGTATATGCGTGAGGCGTGCGTATACAATTTGAGCCTTAAAGTAGGCATAGGTTGAATTTGTGCATAGCTACCTAAAGGAGTGTTTTTTAAAAGCGTTTCCACGACTTTGAAGGAAAATTCGGCTATGTCATTTATTATTTTTGCGGATTTTTAGAGGCGAAACATTTTGGACCAGCGGGAGGGTGACGCGTGTCACCCTCGCGTTGGGCGTGAAGTGGGCGGCAAAGGCAGCGAAGGCACGTTTTTGTGCCTTAGGTTGGAAGTAGGATATTTGTGAAAGTTGGTGTGGTAGATGGATAAGGTCACGTGGTTGAAATCTAGCCTGCACTGCACCACACTTGTCTTAAATCTTGGCCATTGGTTGGCCTTCATTTATAAATACCCCTTTAGTTGAAGACATTCTTCGTCAGATTGAGCAATCTTTCTAAGTCTCAAACCCTCATCTCCCTCTTGTGATCTCGTCCACACACCCCTCCCCTTATTGGTAGCCTATTTGAAACACCCTCCCCTCTTGAAGGCCCCTTGGCGAAACTACCACGCTGTAGTGTTCTGGCAGTAGGGTGCCACTAACCTGGTTGTCTCGTATAAATACCCACTTGTTGTGGTGTAGAAATACTCTCTAGTAGTGTTATAATTCCCAAATACCTTGGCGTATTCCCAAGGTTACACATACAAAGCCAGAAAATACTATTATACTTCCCTCGATCCAAAAGCGAAACCTAAGTAAATCTTCACAGTAGTTGAAGTTATAAGTAGAAGTGGGTTAGAACTTCCTAAGGGTTGGTTGGAGGCGGAGTCGGGCGCGCGGAGTAGGAGCTAAACCTTGCTTTCGGGATCGACATATAACTTGGATAATTTTGGGCTTATCGAGTAAACACTCATGACCTTACATTTGTAATTGGAAATTACATGTTGTAGGAGTATATAGTTAAGTATACTATATATAGAACTGAACTTAGTTGTGCGGCAATGTCTTTTGACTTAAGCACGAATAATACTACGGCAATGTCTTGCGACTTAAGCTGAATTTAAAGAGAAGCTGACTGTAATTACATGGTGTATTGATGAACTTATGTAGCATTCTTGTGTAGTAGAATTGTGCACGCGTCAGGTTAGGCGTGTTAACCCCACTGGTTGGCAGTAGCCGGCCTCGATAGAGGAGGAATTTCTGTTGTTGAGGGGAGAGTCTTTGCGAATTTTACGTAGAATATTCTACGTCGGGATCTAAAGATATTAATAGGCGCTTTGTGGCCTCTATGGGTTGTAGTCTACGTGTGGGTGATCTTGGTGAGGTGTGGCCAGGCGGTTTGAGTACTTGGGCGTTTTGCTATTAGTCGATAATCGTCGCGAGGTATGTGAACCTCTTCCTATCTGTTCTAGCATGATATGTGTATAACTATGTAATGCGGTAGGCGTGCGTGTGTTAAATGTATTTGATTGTCGTTAAACATAAAGTGTTATAACGACTCTATGTAAATGAGAAATGCTTTGTGGTTTTAAAGATAGCGATTTGACTTATAACCGACTTGATGTAAAATAACCTTGAAGTATTCTAAAAGATTAAGAAACATTTTTGAAAGAAGTGTATACTTGGTTTGAAAACATATAAGTTATAACAACTTTATGAGAAGTTAGGTGTAGCATTAGAGAGATAAAAGAATGGTTTAATGGTTTAGAAGTTAAGAGACTTATTCTTATAAGATAAGAGACTTGACTTAATATGGACGTTTGTGTGAAACCTCATTCGTGAGTAATGAGTACTCGGTTTTGGAAGGAATAATGTTTTACTGATTTCGGAAATCAGAATGTGTATCGACAAACCAACTGCGGCGTTAATAAAGAAATGTATTGAATAATTAAGTATTATTAAAACCGGTAGAAACCTCCATCTGCATAGAAGCTAAGATGAGACAAAATGATATTACATTTCTAGATCATGTGCTAATAAGATTGATTATGAACAAGAATAACCTACTACTTGAGGCATATGTTACTCGATTGTTTTAAAAGAGATTAAGACATTGAACTATGAACTTTTCAAAAAGAGACTTGAGTATTTGAAATTAGGCAAAATGGAACTTTAGGAAAAAGAAATTGTGTTGTCTTAAAATGGTTTAAGACATAAGGTGTATAACAACTTTATGGGAAGTTGGTTATAACGACCTTATGAAAACAAAGAAAGGTTTTATCATTGGTTTTAATGTGGTAACTTGACTTTAAAAGAAAAGTGTTTTGGTCGAAAAAGAAGGCATGGTGTTGCCTTAATTTGGTTTTAAAAGGAAAGTATGGAAGTTGTTTTGGTTTACTTAAAGATATAAGTCACTCTATTTTTACACTACGGGTATCGGGTGACTTTTAGAAAAGGATTAGAGCTCTTTAAAAGGAATTTAACATCGTAGTACTTTAGGAGTTAAAACGGACTTTGGCGTAAAATGAAAGTACTTTGAGTTGTGTGAAACTTGCCTATGCTTGTTGTTGTGAAACTTGCCTATGCTTGTTGTTGTGATAGCCTTTGTTGTGCAAGATTGTGTTTTTATACTATCGCGTCTCGATGGAGGTCGGTTGACTTGTTGAGAACTTACTTGGGCGTCTTGGCGGTGGCGGAGAAATTCCAGATGCGTTCGCATTGATAGTGTTACTTTTGTTAAATCACTTTGGACATCTTGACCGCGATCGTGGCGCTGCGGGTATGCTTCCACTGATTACCGCCTTGTTGTCTTATTGTTTCCCTTTGGACATCACGACCGATCGTGGCCGCGGGTATCTTCCGTTTGGAATCTTTGTCTTATTGTTTCCGCTTTGGACTCTTGGCGATGCGTAGCGCGGGTATCTTCCATTTGGAATGTTGTCTTATTTGTTCCACTGGACATCGACACGATCGTGGCGCGGGTATGCTCCCATTTGGATTTCTATCTTGTTGTTATCATATCATGCTGCCGTGTGAGGAAGGTACTCAAGCGGGATTGATGTTGTGGGCGTGAGACCACGAATTGATATAAGCTGTATGTGTATGTCTTTGTAGTTTGGTTATCATACATCTCCTGCTTTTATAGACTATTATGATTTGATTCTGATATTTCTGATTTCACGTACTTAGTACTGTTATGTGACCTCGCCGGGGCTGCGTTCATCTGCGCGGTAAGTGCGTCGGTTATCGATCCCAGCTTTTAGGATCACGCTTTGGCGTGTTGGGAAGCTCGTTCCTTGGAGGCTTATCTTTGGTATGTTACCAGTGCAGGTCAGTGTACATTCGGGTATGGCGGGGCCTGTCCGTCATAGTTGTTGTGTAAATCTTAAGTGCATAACTTTGTTGTGGCGGGGTTTGTAAAAAGGATAAGCTGTTGGTATTTATGTATATATGATGAAAGCAAGCATTTTGGTTGCTTTGTTTATTTATTTTGTCTCTTAATTCATGTTCATGTTTTTATTTCGCTGATTTTCTCGATGTTGTATCACTAGGGTGCGGGGTAAGGCACGATCCGCGAACAGGTTGGTCGTGGCGATGTGGAGTGGGACCAGCGACGACTATCGCGCAAAATATCTTGCAAGACTTGGCCCTTGTCTTGGCGACATCACGTGAAAATCGGCCAGCCTAGCCCACCTAGGGGTGACGCGTGTCGCCCTCTGTGATCAAAACATTTAATCTTAGAAAATATCCATAAAGGCCAAAATCTAGAAAACAAAGTGGGCCCCAAAAGTAAATTTCTCAGTGGGCCCAGCGTGACCAATTCGAAATAAAATTCCATAATTCTAATATAATTCAAGAAGCCCGAATACCAAATCAGAGAATCAATTCCCGTCAACGAACCTTTTCCTTGAAACGAAACTTTTAGTCGAAAAATCACGTATTTCATTCTTTCCGATATTAATGTCGTATTCTCAAATGCGTCGTCCTCACATCGTACCACGGAACTACGGGTATAACATTCTTCCCCAGAAACGTTCGTCGAATTGTCACGACCCAACCCGGGCGCGACTAGTGCCTACACAGGCACCGCTACGTAAACGTCGGATAAAATCAGAACATACATGAAACTTATAAAATAAAACAACGATAATAAAACAACGAGTTAGCGGATAGGCTACCTTCTGGAGCGTCTTACATGAGCGAAGCGATTGCCTCATTTCCTTTACAAAGCGACCCGCGAAATGTGACTACAGACCTCACAAATTACAAGCTGCGGACGGGGCCACGTACCCTGAATGTACATAAGTCTACCATATCGGAAGCCGTACCAAAAGATAAGCCTCGGAGTGAAAGGGCTTAACCAAGCTGAGCGAGAGATCACAGAGCAGGATCACCCGACACAGGTACTATGACTGCGGGCATGAGCGGCCAGAAGAAGTCGATCTAACAGTGCGTATGGAGCGAAATAAAATGCGATAACCAAATCGTATACGTATAAAGAATGTCCTTTTAACTCGCGAAATCAATCATATATTAATTCCTTTCCTTCTTTCAATAAAATTAACGACATATTCATACATCGTACTTAAGAGATTAATCCGGTCTTTTCACATAACACATATCTTACATAACATAATCAGGCCCGTTATGGAGGACTGCTTATTTAGGAGCTTACTTTGATTATCCATGCGTGATAACGTGTCAAGCCCATTTGCGGGACACGGTGTACTCGTAAATCATGTGGCATAATCCGGCCGCTGTGGGGCTCGGTGTCTTGTGGAATCGTATGGCATAATCAGGCGCTGTGGGGCTCGGTGTAAGATAGCGTAACGGCCATGTGAAGGCTCGGTAATATGGCGTAATCCGGCTATGTAGGCTCGGTGTATTTCATGCGTGTCCGCCTATTCGTAGGCTCGGTCTGTTTCATAACGTAATCCAGGCCTATTAAGTAGGCTCGGTATATTCATAACGTGTCAGCACATTAAGTAGGCTCGGTGTAATTTTCATACATAACATTTTTAAACCATCTTTTCACTTATGCTAAGTCGTCATAACAACTTCCCGTAAAGCTATTATAACAACCGTTCATTTTAGAGAACTTATGTCACTTTTATTCTTACAACATTTAGGAAGCGGGATCGAAGATACTCGTGCATACATACTTAAAAGAATCGTATCGCTTAAAACTTCATAATCCTTAAAGACAATCAAAGTTCTTAGTCTTCAAACTTCATAACATACTTCCTTTAAAGCCCGATTACTTATACAAAAACATATAAAGTTCCATACCTTTGAAAACCAGTAATTCATTCCATAAAATCATATAACTTCCACTTTTAAAATCAATCCCCTTTTCACATATAAATTCAAGTCATTTTGAACATAAAATCCACTTACTTACTTTAAACAATTCAAGACACATGGCCTTTAAATCAAATCTCATAACTTCCTAACCGTTCTTACCAGCGTCTCATAAGACCTAGTAAGGACTTAGGACAATTTAAACATACTCTTAACTTAGATTCAACAATGTAAATACTTCTTAACTTCTAAGAGTAGAAGAAATCTTGAAATACTATCACATGGAGATTTCATCGTAGGATCGTGCCAAAGAAAGAAGAGGTTCACATACCTCGACGACTAGCGACAAGTTGCAAAAGGCTCCAAAGTACTTGACTATAATGGCCACAATCGTCCGTTAACCTCTTAATTCAAGCGTAGAATATTCTAAGTGCTAAGTCGCTAAATTCTACGGAAAATCGGACAACACCTCCTTTGTTTCTACTCACTTTGCCACCTTTTTCAAGGCGAAATACAATAACCAAGCGGCCCCGATTGGCTCGCAACAAAAAGAAGGTAGTCGATACAAATGAATAACTAAAGCGATTGGCTCGCGATTTGAAAGTAGTCCAAATTCGACCACTAGAGTTCAACCGTACCAATACTTATCAAATTTCCATTTCAATCCAATTTGTTAATCATAACATGATATCGAGTCGCATTTGGTTAAAACTACAAAATCTTCAAATCGATAACATGCGGCGATTCTAATAACGACTAAATTGAAATCGACTTAACATGGCTTACATTACATTCGGTTCCAATGCTACAATCAATCCACAATCATATAAACCTGCATATCAACTTCGTACTAGCAACACGTAAAGCTAACAACAATGATATAAATATATAATCTTGTAACACGTTAAAGGACAAAATTATACCTCAGCGAATCTTAATCAATTCAATCCGAAGTCGCTCCTAGTAGTTTAGAACCTCTTGAAGACACTTCGATCCGCTCGTTGAGACCATTAGAACCATACGATAACTTTCCTTGACTTCGATCCAAAACCTAGAAAGACCCTTAGGTTTTCGTTTTGCGACTAACAGTAAACTATTTTTTCCAGGTTTTCTATTGAGATATGCTTACACTACCCTCGAGAACCTTGGTTTAAAGTGTGGAGCCTAAAGAACAAAGCGAAAAGTTTTCCTTTTGAAGGAGAGGGAACAGAGAGCTTCTTGCTCTTGCTCTTGATTCTGTGAATTTTTCTAAGTGTTAAGCTAGTCATACTACTACTAGTATTATAAATAAACATGGAGGGTCAAGATGTGAACAATTGGGTGGTTGGGATGATCTCTTAACAAATATCAAGACTTGTGGGACCTTGACTTAGTCAAACTTCTCAAGCTAATCAACTTGCAAGACTTGCCATCTAGGACTATGGTCAATGACCATATTGGCCATGACAATTTCGTCCAAGGCATCTATAAGGGGGGGTGACACGTGTGCCTCCCATTAAATGACAATAATACGTTTCCGACAATTCCATAATTCCGTTAAATTTTTACAAGTCTCTAATTTAACACTTGCGAGTTCTTACGTACGTTCTTAAAACATGTCCTGTAATTACGGGGTGTAACACGAATGTTCCTTCAAAGTCTCCAAAAACACACATGCGCCGGTATAGTCTCCACTACTATACTTTACAAAACCAGTTATACCACGCATGGCCATAATATCACATCTGTGAAACCCAATCCAAACTAACGAGGAATCGCTCTAAGATGTAAAACAACACTAACTCTCACTGGTCCGAAGGATCTTGTCCTCGCGCCTTCCTACAAAAAAATGATCACTTCCATCCTCTTAACACATGTTCGCTTCCTTTCTTACTCGTCGTACCTTTCTGCTACACGAACTCTTTCTAGTACCGTACCATATTTAAAGTCATCGCTGCGGTTCCAAAACCTTGGAGTCACTACCTCGAACTTGGTCATCTTCGGCCTCAATTCTTTTAAGGCCATCCCGGCCTTCGCGATCCGATTACGGTTGAATCGTCCACGAACTCGTCACGATGGTTACATAAACTTGGGCTAGCACCCTCGGGACCCTACCACTGGCGGGACCACCCGAACTGACCACCTCATTTTGGGCTGCGGGTTGACCGCAAATGGCCCTCGGCCCGACCACTGGCGCCAAACTCTTGTTCCGTCCGGAACAATCCTACTAATTCGTCATGAAAGCTACCACTTACATCTCATACCCTCGTATAATTATCTCACGATATTTTTCACGCGTTTCAAGTATTTAGACAAATGCTAACAGTAAAATCACCCACTCGATGGCGCGCATCGAGGTCCTAAGCGTATAAATTCTAAGGCTCGCGATTGTCGTCCCCGGACTTACCCTTTTTCTAACCGGGCCTCTAAATCACAATTTAACATAATGCTATCTGAACATAACACTTAAAATATACTCGTCTTACCACGTATACAAATCTACAGAGGTTAAGGATATACTGTATCTCTGCTTCACTCTAATCATAGGCTTGCTACTGCGTAGCGCATTGTAGAAGGTGATGAACACGGCGACCGGTAATTTGAGTCCTGCTGCTGTATCCTTCCTATTAGGGCGGTTTCTCGTCACATGGCCACGATGGCGCGAGTAAAACAAGCACCTGATAAAAGATGACATTCCGGGATGGCGCTGCGCATCGTGCATTGAGGAAAACGAACCCGTGGCTAGAACCGTATATATATGAACGAAGCCACAGGCCACGACCGGCTCCGAATACCGAGCGTCACGAAGGCGCGGAGGACCACCTGTCTTGGCGGAGGTGCATAACTTTGCCCGGCGATCCGCCTCATGAGTTACCAAGGACCTGCTGTTACGGCCTTCCTGGCGATCGCGGTCATTCGTCGACCTCTCCGTGCCTCGCGTCTGGTCGTGAGCACGCTGCGGGTAATGTCCGTGCGGTTGAAGAGCTACCCGAACAAGCCTATGCCAAATAGTCGCCGAGCGGTGGCGTGGCGGTGCACTCTGTCCTCCATCTGTCACTAAAGCGGGGACATCACAAGGCAGCGAGTCAAACTCCGCGTTGTACTCCACTGGCATGCGCGGTGCGCCTTGCGTCAAAAATCACGGCGAGCCCTCGCAAATGCAGTGGAGGCAAGAAATGTGCAAGAAATGCCCTTGAACCTAGGACCACTACTCGTCCCAACCTGCTTAGGCGCGCTCTCCTCGGGGCGATTCCGTGAATCAAACGATCATTGCGGTATCGCGCGGCCGATGTGAACCTAGGACCAGCGGCTCGGTCTCGGCTCGATCACTCTCGTGATCGGCTATGGCGCCGGATGAACTCCTGCGGATCATCCTCGGGCCTCGACCCGTAAAACTGCGAAGGCGGCTCGAGAAAGTCTGCGGTCTCGAACTATCCGATCTCGGGTGAACTACGGGTACTCAGTCACAGATTGCTGCGTCCGGCTATCCTCGTGCCTTGCCACTATCGACCAATAAGCGGGCCATCTCGCGCCAACCCGTCTCCTCTGTTCCTTGCCGTCGTCGGCGTCTCGGTGCGTGGCCTCGATGAGACCGCGCTACTCGCTCGCGGACTCCGCCTGCTGCGTTGCCCTCACAGGCCGATTGCCTTGCGTGGAGGCATCGGCACATAAGAATCGTCGGAGAGTCGACTTACAACACAACTCTAAGGCGCGATCTCGAATGAGAAGAATGAAAACCAATCCTAAATATCTTGTAGCCTCACGATTATAGATGTGGTGCCGCACGATAATCAAGACTCTACTAGATCACGATGCATAGACAACTTTCAGGATTAAGCGCGATACCACTTTTGTCACGACCCGGCAGGGCGTGGTGTCTTGCTACCGGGCACCTCGTGATACAACATCGGAGAAAATTAGCGGAAATAAAAACATAAACATGAAACAAGAGACATGATAAATAAGCAGACCAACCAGCGATTTGCCTTACGTATATATACATAAAAACGACAGTTATCCTTTTACAAACTACGCCCTGGCGATTACTACAGACCTGCAGAAGTGACAACAACTATGGCCAGACGGGGGCGCCATACCACAGATGTACAGAACCTCTGACTCGAGGTAACATGCAAGATAAGCCTCAGAAGAAGCGGGGCTTCCCAACCTGTTGTTGTGATCCATGGCGAGGATCCAAAGCGATGTACCTCTGCGGCGCATGAGCGCGGCCCCGAAGGAAGTCGATCTGGCAATTGCAGTATGTGGCTGAAAAATCGTAAATGAAATCATAACTATATAAAGCAGGAGACATGTATGATAACGAACTCTGACTCATGCATAAGCGATCATGTCGAGTCGGGGACTCGCGCCTCGAAGTCATCCTCGTGCGGTGGAACTCCTTCCCACTGCCCGGCGATCTAGGTATAAATCGTATGGAATCGTGTCTCGGCCCGTCCGTGGGACTCGATAAAGAACGGTGGAATCGTGTCTCGGCCCGTCGGTAGGACTCGATAAAGAATCGGTGGAATCGTGTCTCGGCCCGTCCGGTGGGACTCGATAAAGAATCGGTGGAATCGTGTCTCGGCCCGTCCGTGGGACTCGATAAAGAATCGGTGGAATCGTGTCTCGGCCCGTCCGTAGGACTCGATAAAGAATCATTCATAACAAATCGTAGGCCGTCCATTGAGAGGCGGTAGCTCGAGAAATACAACTTGCTCAACAAAGGCTATCACCTGAAGCATAGGCAAGTTCAACGTACTCGTGGGCTTATATTTTATTACAACAAATCGTGTTTTAACCCCAAAGTACTACATACGTTAACTCTTTTCAAAAGATCAGTTTCTTTCACAAAAGTCACCACGATATCAGTAGTATGAAAATAGAGTGACTATCTTTTAAGTAAACCAAAACACTTCCCTTTGTAAAATCAAGTAACAACATTATTTTCCAAGCGTTCAAGTTTGCCTAATTTCAAATGCTCAAGTCTCTTATTTTAGAAAGGTTTCATAACTCATAGTCTTAATCTCTTTTAAAACAATTGAGTAACATAAGTCTTATGTGTGGTAGTTTATTCTTGTTTATAACAATCTTATTCTGACCGTGATCTAGGAAATGTAATACAATTTTGTCTTATCTTGGCTTACATGAAGATGGAGGTTTCTTGATTTTAATAACAATTAGTCAATCGTCTCCTTTATTATTGTGATGGTTTGTTCGATACTTATTCTCATTTCTAAATCGGTAACACATTATTCTTTAAAACCAAGTACTCATTACTCACGAATGAGGTTTCATGACTTTTAACAAAATTCATAGTCCTTAACGTTTCATAAAGCGTCATTTATAAGTTAAGTCTCTTATCTTTTAAGATCGAGTCTCTTAACTTCTAAAATCAATAAACCATTCTTTTACGTAAAGTTATTATAACTAACTTCCGTAAAGCTATTATAACACATATGTTTTAGACCAGCAAAACTCGTTTAGCTGCGTCGCCTACGTACTACATAGTTCACAACAATCGTACTAGAAAAGATAGGAAGAGGTTCACGTACCTCGCGACGATTATCGACGGATAGCAGCGCTCCAAGTACTTCAACCCGTCGGCTCTCCTTAAGCCAAGTAGATCACGCCACGCGTAGTACTCCGCTCCTAAAATGGTCATAGTACTTCTATCAAACCTTTCTTACCATTGAAGACTTATACGATAAAAAGTCCTGCAATTACGGAAAATTGGCGTAACTTCCGTTTTTACTCACTTTTCCATCTTTCTCCAAGGCGAATAACGTAATATATATACTATATATATATATAAGGCGTAATAATTAAACAACATAAAGAAGGGATTACGCGCCCAAGCGGTAGCGGTTTACTATCACGCCATAACAACAATAAGTAAAAGAAGGGGATTACTGTGGCCGTGCGGTTTACTATCACGCCTTCATATGATACAATAATTAAAGGGGATCACGTACCGAAGCGGGCAGCGATTGAAAAATCTTCCCTTAGCGAAATGTAAATACGATCGATGTAAATACGGTCCAAAGTAAATACGGTCCAAAGTAAATCTGATCCTTAAGTTGGGGTCTTGGCGACTTTGTCCATTTACTTATCGATTTACTCATTAGTCATCGACTTATATTTCCATTCTTAATATAAGTTATAGTTACTTTGTTATTAGCTTCTTAAGTAAGATATGTTTTACCATTTTAATGGCTAGCGGCCAATCTTTTCTTTTAACAAGTTAACAAGATCCAACTCTTCCAAACTTTACTCCATATATTATATAATCCATAATGTACTTATAATATATGTATAATGACGATTCACAAAGAGGTTTAAGATTCACTACCTCGAATAGCCCAAAATTATCCATGAACTTAATGTCGCTCCAAGCAAGTCTTAGCTCCAAATCCTTTGTGTTCCAACGCACCACAAATCACCCTAAGCTCCTAACCATCGTCTCTTGAGAACCGACTCAAACAAGTGAAGAACACTAAGGTTAACCTTCCAGAGCTCTCGGCCAAGGTGGCACTTTTGTGGCTAGGGATGTGAAATCTTTCCTAACTTTTGGTTAATAGTCTTCCTAATACACTGGGAAGAACACTTAGAGTTTAGGAATTATTGGACAAGGTTTGGTTAGGGGTGTGGTCGACGAGAGCAAGTGAGAGAGGAAGGAGATGAAATATTTCTCAAGTCTTGAAATATCTAAGTGTGCAGATTTCATCAACAAAGGGTGCGTATATAAGACAACGATGGCTAGGGTGAAGGCAAGTGTGTGGTTGAGATTGGGGACAAGTGTGGGTGGGACCCATGAGCCACTTGTCCACACAAAATATCTTATGAAGACTTGGCGGCTTGTCACGTGAAAATCGGCCACCTAGCCCACCTAGGGTGACACGTGTCGCCCTCTATTGATCGAAAACATTTCATCTTAGAAAATATCCATAAAGGCCAAAATCTCGAAAACAAATGGGCCACAGAAGCGTAAATTTCTCAGTGGGCCCGTGACCAATTCGGAAATAAAATTCCATAATTCTAATATAATTCAAGAAGCCCAAATACCAAATCTAGGAATCAATTCCGTCAACGAACCTTTTTCCTTCATGAAACAGGAAACTTTTAGTGAAAAATCATATCTTTCATTCTTTCCGATATTAATGTCGTATTCTGCGTCGTCGTCCTCACATCATACCACGGAACTACGAGGTGTAACAACTCTGATGTCATTTCCATCTAAGTGAACTTAATCGTACCTTATTATCTTTTCCCATTTTCCATAAGAGTATAGTCAAATTCTTACGTCATCTTGAAAACTCATCGAGTTCGTAAACATATAACTTACGTATCTTGCATAACCTAATCCGTCCCTTTATGGAGGAGCGCCTATCTTGTCGGCCCAACGGGGCCAGCGATAAATCACGTTATTTATACCGTATTTCAGTATATGCGTGGAGGCGTCGTCTGGTTGAACAAGTTTGGCTTAGGTTGAAATTTGTGCACAACACCGAGTTAAGTCGTTTTTCGGCGAAGCGTTTACAAAGCTTGCGAAGGGTAAATTCGGCTATGTCCTTTTTAATTTTTGCGGATTTTTAGAGATGAAATGTTTTGACCAGCGAGAGGGTGACACTTGTCACCCTCCAGTGGGCAGTAAAGTGAGGCTCAAGTGGGGCGATTTCATGCCTTGTTTTGGCCTTGTTTTGTGCAATGTTTTGTGCAATGTTTTGTGGCTTGTTTTGTGGAGTAGGAACTATGGGGCACTTGGGCACATCTTGGCCCTCCACTTGCCCCCCCCACATGGCTTGATCTTGTCCATTAAACTCCCTATAAATACCCCTGGGCTTGAAGACTTATCGTCAAAATCTTCCAGTCTTGAGTCCCTCTCCTCCTTTGAGTGTAGTTCTCGTCCTAGCCTCTCCTCCCCTTGTGAGGCCTTGTGGCGAGAGCCTCCCCTCCCCCTCCTGGTGGCCTTTGGCGAGAGGTCCCCACAGCCTAGTTGTTTAGTATTATATACCCTTTTTGTGGTATTGAAATACTCTCCAGTATTGTTATAATGCCCAAAATACCTTAGCCTTTACCTTGTAGTATTCCAAAAGTTACCTCTATCGTATGTCACGACCCGACCAGGGCATGGTGCCTACACAGGCACCTGTTGGTATTCCTCGAGAGAATAGCGTGAACATACATGAAACTTATAAAATAAAATAATGAGAAATTAAACCACGGAGTTAGCGGATAAGGCTACCTTCGCAGACACGTATACATATACATAACAACGCGATTACATCCCTTTCTTTTACAAGCCGACCCACGACATGTGACTACAGACCTCTAGAGTTTAACATAATAAGCGTGGCGGGACGGGGCCGCCGTACCACGAATGTACATAAGTCTACCACATCGTGAAGCCGTACCTGAAGATAAGCCTCGGAGCAATTGGAGCTTTCTCCCAAAAAGCAGAGATCCTGAAGCGAGGATCACGAACTGTGCACCTAATACTGCGGGCATGAGCGGCCCCGAAGAAGTCGATCTAACAGTAAGTATGGAGCAATAAGGTGCAATGATCATATCGTAAGCTGCGTAAGAGAATATCATAAAACTCACGAAATCAATGCGTATTTTAAGCTGTTCCTTTCATGCTTTGATAAGATTTAACAACATGTTCTTACATCGTACTTAAGAGTTTAATCAAGTTTTTCCACATAACTTATTTATCTTACTTAACATAATCGGCCCATTTGCGGGACCACGGTGTCTTGACGAATCATGTGACATAATCCGGCCCGCCTGTGGGGCTCGGTGTACTGTGGAATCATGTAGCATAATCCGGCCCGCATGTGGAGCTCGGTGTACTTTGTAATCATGTAGCATAATCCTTACCGCCTGTGGAGCTCGGTGTAAGATGGCGTAACCGGCCTATGTGTAGGCTCGGGGTAATATGGCGTAATCCGACTGAGTAGGCTCGGTGTATCTCATGCGTGTCAATCAGGCCTATTTGTGTAGGCTCGGTGTATTTTCCTTACATAACCTTTTACATCGTATAATTACTTAACTTTTAAGTCGTCATAACAACTTCCATAAAGTACATTATAACAAACTTTCATTTTAGAGATCTTAATACTATTTTATTCTTAAAAAACTTAGGAAAACGGGATCGAAAGATACTACGTACATAAATACTTAAAAAGAATAGTATCGCTTAAAACTTCGTAATCCTTAAAGACAATCATAGTTCTTAGTCTTCAAACTTACGTAACATACTTCGCTTTAAAGCCCGATTACTTATACAAAATCATATAAAGTTCCATACCTTCCAAAACCAAGTAATTTATTCCCTTGAAATCATATAACTTGAGTCATTTTCGAACATAAAATCCACTTACTTACTTTAAACAAATCAAGACACATGCCTTTAAATCAAATCTCATAACTTCTTAGTTCTTACCAGCGTCTCGTAAGACCTAGTAAGGACTTGGGACAATTAAACATACCCATAACTTAGATTCAACAATGTAAATACTTGACTTCTAAGGGTGAAGGAATCTTGAAATACTATCACATGGAGATTTCATCGTAGGATCATACCAAAGAAAGAAGAGGTTCGCATACCTCGCGATTGTCGACAAGTAGTAAAATGCTCCAAAGTACTTCAACCTTGAGCTATTCCATTCTTGAGTAGGATCGCTATACATATTTCTTGACCTATCATGGTCTGTCGTCCATTAACCTCTTACTTCAAACATAGAATATTCTAAGTGCTAAGCGCCAAATTCTCTGAAAATCGGACGACCTCCTTTGTTTTACTTACTTTGCCACCTTTTTCAAGGCGAAATACCATAACCAAACGCCGATTGGCTCGCAGCAATATAGAAGGTAGTCGATACAAATGAATAACTAAACAGCCCCGATTGGCTCACGATTTGGAAGACTTTAGTCAAACAAGACTATGGTCAATGACCGTCTTAGCCATGCTATTTTTCGTCGAGCAGCATTAAGGGGTGACACGTATGCCTCCCATTCGTCACAATATTACGTTTTAGACAATTCCATAATTAGATAATTTTTTACAAGTCTCAAATCTTAACACTTGTGAGCTCTTACGTACTACCTTAAAACATGTCTTGTAAAATCACGGTGTAACGTTCTTCCCCAGAAACATTCGTCCCCGAATGTTCTTTGAACTCAATCTATCATTCCTTGGCATAGTCTCGTAAACTTGCACTTAGCAAAACCTAATTATGCCACATATGGCCCTAATATACCCTTGCATATTTATCCATCACAAACCAAGCGAGAAACAATCCATAGTGTGCATCGTCACTATATACTCGCGTTCGAGGCCTAAAAGATTATCTTTTCGTACTTCCAACTTACTTCTAGCATGTACATAGTCTCGATCTGATCTGTTCATGAAACTTAAACATACCACAACTTTATCATGCATACAAATTTCTAAAGGGTCGAAGATATACGAAATCATATAGGCGGTTCAAAGGGCGCTAAGCTGGAACTTCACGACCACCGCCGGCTGCGGTGGATGAGCGTCTGCCTAGCCGCGAAGAGAGCGAACATGGCGTCCGATGGCGTGATATCCCTCCTGTAGCTCTCCTGCTAGGACAATCCCTCAACATATGGCCACGGCCCGCGGTAAAGCAGGCGCGATGGCGGCGGCATTCCCGTGGTGATCCCGCAGCTGTGAACAACTTGAGGAAGAGGGCCTGGTCTAGAACATGTGCGTATTGAATCCGAAGCCACAGGCTCGGCCAAGCTCCTAATTACCGGTGATCTAACCCTCCGCTGAGCGGGAAGGAGCACTGTGTCGGTGAGCGTAGACCTGGCTTTCTTTGGAGGCTCTCGCCTCGAATATCACCTGAACCCTGCGTCTTGGCCTCTTGGTGGCCGCCGTGCAGTCGGTCCTCTCTCTCCTGTCCTCGATCCACAGTGCATATGTCGCGTCACGGCAATATCCGTTCTGGTGAAGGGCCACTCCCGAACAGCGGTGATCATATAACGGTCTAGTCGATAACATGGCGATGGACTCTGTCGGCCATGTTAGCCCGCGATAGTGTCGCGTACCTAGCCAGCGAGTCAAACTCTAGGGTGTACTCACGATGGTCTCCCGTTACGCCTCGATGATAAGAACATCAACACGGGCTCTCGCCGTCTCGGGAGGCAAAAATTGATTCATGAAGGCCTCTGTAAACTCGTCCCAAGCCGTGGGCGAGCGTCATCCTGCCGAAAGCAACCGCGACTCAAAGCGGTTCAGCGATATCGCGTAACGGTAGGAGGCTGGCGTAACGAACTCTGTCTCTGAAGCCCTAAGAACCTGCGTGGTCGCTGTAGGCTGCCAAGATGAACTCCTGCGGATCCTCGTGGACCTCGAACCATAAAACTCGGTGGATGACATCACAGAAAATCCGTATCCTCAGTATGCGCTCTGAGGTTGTTGCTGCTCTGTCGTGTTGCCTACCACTATGCTAGTCAAAAGCACGATGCTCTCCATAATCCCTAAACTCTTGCCTGCTGCGCAGGCTGGGGCTCGGTGCAGGAACCT
Organism: Przewalskia tangutica; assembly: GCA_029844215.1. Taxonomy (NCBI): domain Eukaryota; kingdom Viridiplantae; phylum Streptophyta; class Magnoliopsida; order Solanales; family Solanaceae; genus Przewalskia; species Przewalskia tangutica. Next base: position 49,199,084 of record CM056720.1, read on the forward strand.
CACGGAGCTCTGCGCTCTCGGCTCTCTGTCTTAGGCGTGGCTGAACTCGCCGACCGCCTACTACCTCGGGCATAGTGCATGCGGACTCACAGTAACTCTCTGCGCTGGCGGCTCCTGCTGCTGCCCTTGCCTCTGGGCCTGATGCTTCCGTGGAGGCATAGGCGATTCACGTACATAAGAATCGTCGACGGATCAACTGTGTCTGACTCTGCTGCGATCTCGAGTGAGAAGAATGAAACGATCCTAAATGTCTGCGACCTCACGATTATAGATGTGGTGCGCAACACGCGATAATCAAGACTACTGCTGAACACGATGCAGTAGACACTTTCAGAGACTAGCGCTCACGATACCGCTTTGTCACGACCCAGGGCGCGGCATGGTGCCTACAGGCACCTGTTGGTATTCCTCGAGAGAATAGCGTGGAACATACATGAAACTTATAAAATAAAATAACGAGAAATTAAACCACGAGTTGGCGATAAGGCTACCTTCGCAGACACGTATACATATACATAACAACGCGATTACATCCACTTTCTTTTTACAAACCGACCACGACGTGTGACTACAGACCTCTAAGAGTTTAACATAATAAGCGTGGCGGGACGGGCCGCCATACCACGAATGTACATAAGTCTACCACGTTAGGAAAGCGTACCTGAAGATAAGCCTCGGAGCAATTGGAGCTTTCTCCCCAGCGAGCGAGATCTGAAGCGAGGATCGCGACACTGTGCATCTAATACTGCGGGCATGAGCGGCCCGAAGAAGTCGATCTAAACAGTGCAGTATGGAAGCAGAAATAAGGTGCAACAATCATATCATAAGCTGCATAAGAGAATATCGTAAAAACTCACGAAATCAATCGTATTTTAGCAGTTCCTTTCCTTCTTTCGATAAGATTTAACAACATGTTCTTACATACATACTTAAGAGTTTAATCAAGTTTTCCACATAACTTATTTATCTTACTTAACATAATCCGCCCGTTTGCGGGACACGGTGTCTTGACGAATCATGTGACATAATCAGGCCCGCTGTGGGGCTCGGTGTCTTGTGGAATCATGTAGCATAATCCGGCGCTTTGTGGAGCTCGGTGTCTTGTGGAATCATGTAGCATGTCAGACCACTTTGTGGGCTCGGTGTAAGATGACGTAACCCGGCCTATGTGTAGGCTCGGGGTAATATGGCGTAATCCGGCCTATGAGTAGGCTCGGTGTATCTCATAGCGTAATCCGGCCTATTTGTAGGCTCGGTGTATTTTCCTTACATAACCTTTTACATCGTATAATTACTTCTTTTTAAGTCGTCATAACAACTTCCCATAAAGCTGTTATAACAACCTTTCATTTTAGAGAACTTAAGACACTTTTATTCTTACAACACTTAGGAAAACGGGATCGAAGATACTACGTACATACATACTTAAAAAGAATCGTATCGCTTAAAACTTCATAATCCTTAAAAGACAATCATAGTTCTTAGTCTTCAAACTTCATAACATACTTCCTTTAAAGCCCAATTACTTATACAAAATCATATAAAGTTCCATACCTTCCAAAACCAAGTAATTTATTCCCTTGAAATCATATAACTTCAAGTCATTTTCGAACATAAAATCCACTTACTTACTTTAAACAAATCAAGACACATAGCCTTTAAATCAAATCTCATAACTTCCTAACCGTTCTTACAGCGTCTCATAAGACCTAGTAAGGACTTAGGACAATTAAACATACCATAACTTAGATTCAAAATGTAAATACTTGACTTCTAAGGGTAGAAGGAATCTTGAAATACTATCACATGGAGATTTCATCGTAGGATCGTGCCAAAGAAAGAAGAGGTTCGCGTACCTGACGATTGTCGACAAGTAGTAAAATGCTCCAAAGTACTTCAACCTTTAGCTATTCCATTCTTAGTAGGATCGCTATACATATTTCTTGAACCTATCATGGTCGCAATCGTCCGTTAACCTCTTACTTGAACATAGAATATTCTAAGTGCTAAGCGCCAAATTCTCTGAGAAAATCGGACGACACCTCCTTTGTTTTTACTTACTTTGCCACCTTTTTCAAGGCGAAATACCATAACCAAACAGCCGATTGGCTCGCGCAATATAGAAGGTAGTCGATACAAATGAATAACTATGACCTCGATTGGCTCGCGATTTGGAAGACTTTAGTCAAACAAGACTATGGTCAATGACCGTCTTAGCCATGCTATTTTTCGTCGAGGCAACGTTAAGGGGTGACACGTATGCGCCTCCCATTCACAATATTACGTTTTTCGACAATTCCATAATTAGATAATTTTTTACAAGTCTCAAATCTTAACGCGTGAGCTCTTACGTACTACCTTAAAACATGTCTTGTAAAATCACGAGGTGTAACAGCGTAGAGCGGAAATACTACCTTTTGTCCTTTTAGTCTCAAGCCAAACCACTAAGAAATCTTGTAGTTGGTTGAAGTATTTTAGTAGAAGTTGGTTAGAACTTCTAAGGGTTGTTTGGAGGCGGATTGGAGCGCACGGAGTTGGAGCTAAACCTTGCTCAGGATCGACTTTTATCTCGGATAATTTTGGGCTTATCGAGGTAAATAATCTTGTCCACTTATTGTAATTGGAAATTACATGTTGTAGGATTATATAGTTGAAGTATACTATATATAGAACTGAACATAGCTTTGCGGCAATGTCTTTTGACTTAAGCCTGAATATAAAAAGAAGCGACTGTAATTACATAGAATTTGTATTACGATGAACTTGTAATATTCTTGTATAGTAGAATTGTATCGTCAGGTTAGGCGTATAACCCCCTGGTTGGCTTGGTGGCGGCCTCGATATAGGAGGAGATTTGCGGTTGCGGGGTGGAGAGGTCTTTGCGAATTTTACGTAGAATATGGGCCGTGCGGTTAGAAGTTAATAGGCGTTTGAGGCCTTATAGGTGGAAATGCTGCGAGTAGCGTATTCTGCTTGAAGAGTGGAAAGCGGCTAGCGATTCTGATCTTGTGGGCGTTTTGCTTATTATCGATGTCGTCGCGGTATGTGAACCTCTTCCTATCCTTCTAGCATGATGCTTTGTAAACTATGTAGTATGGTAGGCGTGCGTGTGCTAAATGAGTTGGTTGGTTTAAAACATAGGGTGTTATAATAGCTTTATGGAAAGTTAGTTATAACGACTACATGTAGGTAAAAGATTGGTTTATTGATTGTAGAAGTTAAGAGACTTGATCTTGAAAGATAAGAGACTTAACTTGTTTTACTTGGTAATTAACATTTTGTTAAAAGTGTTGTGAAACCTCATGCGCGAGTACTGAGTACTTGGTTTTAAAATGTATAATGTTTTATTGATTTGGAAATGAGAATAAGTGTCGAACAAACCACGCAGCGCTAATAAAGGAAAGTGTATTGACAAATAACAAATTGTTATTAAAACCGGTAGAAACCTCCATCTGCATAGAAGCTAGATAAGACAAAATTGTATTACATTTCCTAGATCATGTTCTTGTAACAAGATTGTTGTAAACAAGAATAAGCGGCTCACGTCTGAGACATATGTTACTCAATTGTTTTAAAAGAGATTAAGACTATGAGTTATGAAACCTTTCTAAAATGAGAAACTTGAGCATTTGAAATTAGGCAAACTTGAACGTTTGGAAAATAATGTTGTTACTTGATTTTACAAAGGAAAGTATTTTGGTTTACTTAAAAGATAGTCACTCTATACTACGGGTGTTATGTGACTTTTGTGAAAAAGCGGATCCTTTAAAAAGAGTTAATGTACGTAGTACTTTAGGGTTAAAACCCAGACTTTGATACAAAATGGAAGTACCTTGAGTTGTGTATAACTTGCCTATGCTTGTTGTTGTGTAACTCGCCTATGCTTGTTGTGATAGCCTTTGTTGTGCAAAATGTTGATACCAGGTGACTTCTTGAGAAAGAGTAGATCTTTTATAAAAGTCTAGAAGTATGGTAATTTGCTTGAGCTTGTTGGTGATAGCCTGGTTGTGCGATATATTGTTATTGTGGTTACATGGACATGTCTACACCGATCTGGTCAGGGGCATGTGGCGTGCGGCGGGGTTGATTACGATATATTGTTATTGTGGTTACATGGACATGTCTGCCGATCTGCGAAATTCGGGCGTGTGGCGTGCGGCGGGGTTGATCACCCGATTATTGTTGTTAATGTCACATGGGCGTGTCTGCCGTCACGAAGTCAGGGCATGTGGCCGTGGGGCATTGTTATTATTGTTGCATCATGGACATGTCTACCGTCACGAGAATTAGGGGCATGCGGCCGCGATCTGAACATGATTGATGTTGTGGCGTGAGACCCGTAGTTATATTTAATTGATGACTTGAGGCGTGAGTCACGACTTGACATGTTGTTTTATGTTGTGAGCGTGGTTTTGTTATCATACATGTCTCTGTTTTTATATAGTATTATGATTTCATTCTGATATTTTGAGTTTCACATACTTGGTACTGTTATCTTGACCTCCTTGGAAGTGCGTTCATCTGCGGTAGGAGTACATCGGTAGTGGATCCTCGCTCGTAGGATCACGATTCGTATTAGGAAGCTCCGTTTCTCGGAGGCTTATTCTTTGGTATGTGTTCCACTGAGTTGTAGGTTCTTGCACATTCGAAGTATGGCGGGGCCACTGTCCGTCATGTTGTATAAAAACTCTTAGAGTGCATGTGAAATGCTTTGTTGTGGGCGGGGGCTTGTAAAAGGATTAAAGCATTCGTTTTGAAAGAGTTGTTTATATATAATTTATTGGAAGATAGTTTGGTTGCTTTGTTTATGATCATATATCTTGTTTCTTGTTTAAGTTTTATATTCCTGGTTTTCTCGATGTTGTATCACTAGGGTGCTCGAGGTAAGGCACGATCGCGGGCGGATCGGTCGTGACACATAAATCTGCCCGTAAAGGTATATTGCGGCCCGATCACGGGGCGCGATAAAATCACATAAGTGCGCCCGTAAGGTATCTTTGCGTAAAAATAAGAGGCTCGTGATCAAAGCGGTCCTCGCCGTAGTATCGATAAGCAATCCTACTCACAGGACTATTTCACCGCGTAGGTCTGTGGACGCGTGAGGTATTCCTCGCATAGGCTGTACCGCGCGTGGGACTATTTCACCGCGTAAGCCCGTAAGGACTCATGAGGTATTTCTCGCGTCATGGGTAGCAAATCCACGGAACATGTGGTATAACATCTTGAGGTTTACCACTTAATTTATACTCTTACCACGAAGAAGGTGGTATAGCGTCTTGGGGTTTACCACTCCATTTATACTCTTACCCTAACTCGACCGGCCATCATACATAACATAAGCCCTACCTGGCATCATACATAACATAAGCAACTGCTTATCATACATAACATAAGCACCAGGCACCATACATGCATAAGCGCACGGCTTATCATACATTCATAAGCAAGTTAAGAAATCTCCTAACTTCTTATTAGCTTGTTCATATACACTCTCGTTTTGTTTACTTAAGGCACTAACATGTTATTATAAAATCAGAATTTAACCTGACGTACTCGTGCCTCTACTCCTTTAAAATGATTCTCTTTCAAATAAAACTTCCAAAATACTAATAGCAGTAGTATCGAGTCATATCTACTTTTCAAGACAAGTCTGATACCTTTTAGAAATACATTTATAGGCTTCAAATCAAGTGACTTCTTTCTTTAAAACCTTAAGCAATTGGTACCTTTAAAACAATTTGCCCTTTTTTATTTCAAATCATTTCTTTGCTCACATTACTGAAGAAAATCATTCTTTTAATCTTCCATAAAGTTAATATAACCAACTTCCCATAAAGTCGTTATAACTCTTTATGTCTTAGACAAATTCATTCCTTTTATGACCAAGAAACTTATACTTTCAATTCAAATCACATAGCTTTCAAAATACTTCAAGTCTCTTAACTTTTAAGAAAACAAGTTTCTTAACTTTAGAATGGCAAGAAATCAATACTTTCCAAATCAAGTATTCTATACTTTTAAATCAATTCATTTCTTCCTTTAAGAATCAAGTCCATAACTTGAAAAAAAAAGTCCAATAACATTTTAAAAATTTGAGGTTCATAGTCTTAAAACTTGAGGCGTAAATTCTTATAAATTAAGTAACATATACTTTGGTGCGTTGTGAATAAGTTATACTTATTTATAACGATCTTACTCAGTAGCCATGATCTAGAAAATGTAATACAATTTTGTCTTATCTTAGCTTCTATGCGGATGGAGAATTTTACTCATTTAGCTTAATTGATTGTCATTACATTTTCCTTTATTAGCAGCTGCGATGGCTTGTTAGATTCTTATTCTCATTTGTCTTGTAACTTAGCGAGTCAACTTGGCTCCGAATACCTCTAACGACTCTTTAACATCCCCATAAGACTTGGTAAGAACTTAGGATAACAGACATAACCTTTACGTAGAGTAAATCAACATACATACCTCTTAACTTCTAAGAGTAGAAGGAATCATGAAATAGTACTACATGTATATTCCATACATAGAATCATGTCGAAAGAAGGAAGAGGTTCCATCTGCTCGCGGCGATTATCGACAAATAGCAAAATGCTCCAAAGTACTTCAACCTTGATAGCTATTCCATCCTTCAAGTACAATACACTATACTTAGTACTTCAACCTATAATGACCATGTCGTCCATTAACCTTTAGCTTGAGCGTAGAATATTTAAGTGCAAAGTCACTAAATTCTACGGAAAATCGGACAACACTTCCTTTGTTTCTACATACTTTGCCACCTTTTTCAAGGCGAGATTCAATAACCAAACACGCCACATTTAAGGCCCAACAATTCCAGCTAACCAAAGGGGATTACCGCCTTAACGGGGCGTGTAAAATTCTGCCCAAAACCATACCAAAACAGCCCCTAAACAGTCCATAATTACTATAACGAGGGTGGAATGTGAGGCCTTTCAACGCCTTTCCACACCCTTATTCCTTCGGGGTTTTCATTAACAATCTACTACATTAAACATGAAATATAGGGGCTGATTTTCCAGCATATAACACGTCTAAAGAAGTCCTAAAAACTGCCGCGACAATATCAGCGGTTTATAGATTCTACGGCAACAACTAAATCCGATAACTCTTTCCTTAATCCTTTTTATTCCAATTCGAGTTCCAAAATATCTACATAAGTTATAACAACTTATTAAAAACAATATTAATATATTATAACATGCAATAGGTGAAGATAACAACGACGATAACCAACGAATTCCATTTACACCAAATCTGTCCCAAATCGGTTTTAGCCCCAAAAAATGGCTCCAACGCTTTTTATTCTTCATTCTTTTTAACACAAGTTTATCCATACATTATAACAATAAGTAATATCAATTACTTTAAAATAAGAAGGACTTTTACCTCATTTTTGCCCAAAAACGCCCCAAAACAGTCGGTCTTTATTGGTCCACTGATTTCGTTTCGCTCCACTTCTTGAAGTTCCAATCACATATATGTATCCTAAAACCTTAGGATCAACTTCTCTTCACGTTTCTCTTTCAAAAGTCGACGGAAAACCCTAGGGTTTCATTCTATTTTCCCAACCTAGATTTAGGGGTTAAGGGTGCTTAATCTTGGAAAGAAAATACTTTGATCTTGATCTTGTCTTTGGATATGAGGATTTCAATTGCTCTAGTTTTTGGAGAGATGAGGGTTTGTATGGATGAATATCTTTTGTTCTAAGTCTTCAAGACTTATCTATATAAAGGTGTGTGGAGTCTTGCAGAGACAAGTGGGAGGGCACTTGCTAACCTCACATTGGCCAAGTATTTCTTCACAAAATATTTCATCCACACTTAGTTATTTTTCATCCCATTTCGATGGACATGTAACATAGTATACCAAGACTTAATAAATCCACTAAGTCCATAATTCTAATGAAAAATAATTCCATTACTAGAATTAATTCTTGTAAATCACGTTAAACTCGAAAATTTTCCATATAAGGAAATGTAAAAATCCTTTCCTTTCGACATTTCAATCTTAATTCTATAATGTTATACCGTATTTCAGTATATGCGTGAGGCGTCGTATAATAATTTGAGCCTTAAGTTAGGCAAGTTTGAATTTGTACACAACACTTGATAGAAGTCGTTTTTAAATGAAGCGTTTCCACGACTTACGTAGGAAAATTCGGCTATGTCATTTATATTTTTGCGGATTTTTCCGAGAGGCGAAACATTTTGGACCAATGGGAGGGTGACACTTGTCACCCTCGTTGGGCATGATAAAGAGGCGGTTGGCACTTGGCGTTGGTGCCTCATTTTGTGCCATGTTTGGTGCCTTGTTTTGTGCCATGTTTGGTGGAGTAGGGTTAGGGTGCACGTGGCTTGATCTTGGCCTTACACTTGCCTTGCACATGGCTTGATCTTGTCCATTGGTTGGCCTGGCTTCCCTATAAATACCCTCCCTTTGTTGAAGACTTATCGTCGAATATGTTCCAAGTCTTGCTATCCTTCCCTATCCTCTTGTTTGACTCTCGTCCAAATCCCCACTCCTAGTAAAGGCCCTTTGTGGCGAGAGCCTCCCCTCCCCTTTGTGGTGCTAGTAGTAGGGTACCCCACTGCCTAGTTGTTTTGTATAATACACACTCTTGGTAGAAATACTTCTCCAAGTATTGTTATAATGCCCAAAATACCTTAGCCTTTACCTTGTTGTATTCCAAAAGTTACCTCTATCGTGAGGCAGAAAATACTACCTTTTGTCCTTTTAGTCTCAAAGCGAAACCCTAAGGAAATCTTCATAGTTGGTTGAAGTATTTAAGTAGAAGTTGGTTAGAACTTCAGGGTTGTTTGGGCGGATTGGAGTGCAAGTAGGAGCTAAACCTTGCTCGGGATCGACATATTAACTTGGATAATTTTGGGCTTGTCGAGGTAAATATTCTTGTCCCCTTATTGTAATTGGAGTTTACATGTTGTAGGAATATATAGTTGAAGTATACTATATATAGAACTGAACATAATTGTGCGGCAATGTCTTTTGACTTAAGCCTGAATTTAAAGAAGAGAACAGAACTGTAATTACATAGGGTGTATTCTGATGAGCTTGTGGTATTCTTGTATAGTAGAGTTGTGCACGTCAGGTTAGGCGTGTAAACCCCACTGGTTGGCTTGATGGCGGCCTCGATAGAGGAGGAGATTTCTGTTGTTTGGGAGAGTCTTGCAGAATTTTACGTAGAATATGGGCAAATGCGGTTAGAAGTTAATAGGCGTTTGTGGCCTTATAGGTGGAAGTACTACAGTGGCGTATTCTCTTGAAGAGTGGAAAAGGCTAAGCGGATTCTGATCTTGTGGGCGTTTTGCTTATTGTCGATAATCATCGCGAGGTATGTGAACCTCTTCTATCTGTTCTAGCATGATATGTGTATAACTATGTAATGCGGTGAGGCGTACATATGTTAAATGTATTTGATTGGTTTGAAACATAAGGTGTTATAACGGCTTTATGGGAAGTTGGTTATATGACCTTATGTAGGTAAGAAAATGCTTTGTGGTTTTAAAGGTAATTGATTTGACTTATAAGCGACTTGATGTGTGATAATAGAGAACTTGAAGTATTTGAAAGACCTTTTGAAAGAAGAGTAATACTTGGTTTTGAAAACATAAGAGTTATACTAGCTTTATGGAAAGTTAGGTATAACGTCTTAAAGTGATAAAAAGAATGGTTTCTTGATTTTTGAAGTTAAGAGACTTAATCTTAAAGATAAGAGACTTGACTTAATGGTATTGATATGCGTTTTGTTAAAAGTGTGAAACCTCATTCGTGAGTAATGAGTACTTGGTTTTAAAAGGGATAATGTTTTCTTGATTTGAATCAGAATGAGTATCGACAGGACCAACTGCGGCGTTAATAAAGGAAAATGTATTGAATAATGAAGTATTGTATTAAAACCAGTAGAAACCTCCATCTGCATAGAAGCTATGATGAGACAAAATAATATTTCATTTCTAGATCATGGTGCTTAATAAGATTGATTATAAACAAGAATAACCTACTCATTATAAGGCATATGTTTCTCAAATCGTTTAAAGGAGAATTATGTTTTAAAGGATTAAAACTATGAACTCTGAAACCTTTTCTAAAATGAGAAAGCTGGAGCATTTGAAATTAGGCAAACTTGAGCGTTTGGAAAATAAGGTTGTTACTTGATTTTACAAAGGAAAGCATTTTTGTTTACTTATGATGTTCGTCACTCTATTTTTATACTACGGTGTCGGGTGACCTTTGTAAAGAAATGGATCTTTAAAAGGAATTTAACATCACGTAGTACTTTAGGAGTTAAAATCAGGACATTGACATAAAATGAAAGTACCTTGAGTTGTGTATAACACTATGCTTGTTGTTATGGCTGGACCGTATTACGTGTGATAGCCTTGTTGTGCAAGTAATGTATTTCACTTGACTACAGGTTCATCAGGAATGTATTTCACTCGACTCTGGTTCATCAGGAATGTATTTCACTCGACTCTGGGTTCGTCAGAATGTATTTCACTTGACTCTGGGTTCATCAGGAATGTATTTAACTTGACTCAGGTTCATCCAGGAATGTATTCACTTGACTGGGATTCGTCAGAATGTATTTCACTCGACTCTGGGTTAAATGGGAATGTATTTCACTCGACTCTAGGTTCATCCAGAATGTATTCCACCGTTTATCTTTGGGTCCATAAGATGGGTCGAGACACATTATCGTATCACGTGATTTGTACCTAGGCGGCGGTGAGGAAGAAGTTCCACGGGCATGATGGAACACTTTGAGGAGTGAGTCTCGACTTGACATAAGCGCTTTTATGTTGTGAGCGTAGTTTGGTTATCATGCGTGTCTCTGCTTTATATAGACCATTATGATTTCATTTCTGATATTTTCTGATTTCACATACTTGGTACTTGTTATCGACCTCCTTGAAGTGCGTTCATCTGCGAGTAGAAGTAGGCCATTTATCGATCCGCGTCTAGGATCTCATTTCAGCGTGTTGGGAAGCTCCGTTCCTTCGGAGGCTTATCTTTGGTATGTTACCCTGAGTTTGTAGGTCCTTTTACATTCAGGGGTATGGCGGGGCCCGGTCCCGTCATAGTTGTTGTATAAATCTTAAGTGCAGCCTTTGTTGTGGCGGGGTTTGTAAAAGGATAAGCTGTTGGTGTTTATGTGTATATGATGAAGGCAACTGTTTTGGTTGGCCTGTTTATTTATCTTGTCTCTTAATTCATGTTCATGTTTTTATTTCCGCTGATTTTCTCTGATGAATGTATCACTAGGGTGCCCGGGGTAAGGCACCAGTCACGGGCCCCGGAACGGGTCGTGACATATAATCATGTTCTTGAATTACGGGGTGTAACAATAATACACCCGGAATGATCAATCCTGGAACTCCGCGACTCGCGTAGTCACCAGTTGCGTAGGCCGTATAAACCATCAAGGGTGGCAAGCCCTCGGTATAACAAGTCAAGGGTATGTGATATAATATGATCTGCTTAACATTTAACAACGTAAGCCTGACAAAAACCCGCCTGACATCACAAGACACTAACAGCGTAACATAACATGTTTACTTATCAAACTATCTTCTTTGTTATACCGTATTGAGTATGCGTGAGGGCATCGTATATTAATTTGAGCCTTAAAGTAAGCATAGTTTCGAAATTTGTACCTGAAGTGCCAAAGAGTCGTTTTTGATGAAAGCGTTTCCACTTTCGTGGAAAATTCGGCTATGTCATTTATAATTTTTGCGATTTTTAGAGCGAAATATTTTGACCAGCGGGAGGTGACACTTGTCACCCAGTGACCAGTTGGTTGAGCTCCTTTGTCATTTTTTCATGTTTCTTGCCTTAAACATTTGGTCAATGTTTGGCTAGATATTTTGTGTGGTAGATGAGAAAGTGGGGCCCACAAACACTTGTCCAAATCCTAGCCTTACAACTTGCCTAACATCTTGTCTTGGCCATTGGTTGGCCATGTGCTTGACCTATAAATACCCCTTGGTTGATGAACTTCGTCAAAATCATTCTCAAGTCTCAAAATCCCTCCCCATTAAGTGTAGCATTCGGCCAGTCCCCTCCCACTGTTGGGCTTTGTTGAACACTTGTCACCACCCACAACTAGTTGTTTAGTATAATACCCTCTTGTTGTGGTATAGAAATACTCTCTAGTATTGTTATAATGCCCAAATACCTTGGCCTAAATACCTTGTAGTATTCCCGAGGTTACCTCTATCTGAAAAGCCCATAAATACTAGTATACTTTCCTTTAGCCACTAAGCGAAACCACTTTGGAAAAATCTTCACCGTAGTTGAAGTTATAAGTAGAAGTTGGTTAGAACTTCTAAGGGTTGGTTGGGCGGGTCGGGCCGTGAGTAGGAGCTAAACCTTGCTCAGGATCGACATATAAACTCGGATAATTTTGGGCTTATCGATGTAAACATTCCTAACCTTCTGTTGTAATTGGAAATTGCATGTTGTAGGAGTATATAGTTAAGTATACTATATAGAGAACTGAACATAGTTGTGCGGCAATGTCTTTTGACTTAAGACTGAATAATACTTACAGCGATGTCTTGCGACTTAAGCTGAATTTAAAGAAGAAAGCGAGCTGTAATTACATGGGGTGTATTCTGTAGACTTGTGTAACATTGCGGTGTAGTAGAATTGTAGGCGTCAGGTTAGGCGTGTTAACCCCACTGGTTGGCTTGGTGGCGGCCTCGATAGAGGAGGAGATTTCTGTTGTTGCGGGGAGAATCTTCTTGAATTTTACGTAGAATATTCTACATTGAGATCTAAGATGTTAATAGGCGCCTTGTGGCCTCTATGGGTTGAAATACTCGTGTGGCGTGATCTGCTTGGCAAGGTAGCCGAAGCGGTTTGAGGTACTTGGGCGTTTTGCTATTAGTCGATAATCGTCGCGAGGTATGTGAACCTCTTCCTATCTTTTCTAGCATGATATGTGTGTAACTATGTAATGCGGTGAGCGTCACGTGTGCTAAATGTATTTGATTGGTTTGAGACATAAAGTGTTATAACGACTTTATGGGAGGTTGGTTATAACGACTTTATGTAGATAAGAAAATGCTTTGTGATTGTTAAAAGGTAAGCGGTTGACTTATAAGCGACTTGATGTGTGATAATAAGGCATTTGAAGTATTTCATTAAGAAACCGTTTTGAAAGAAGAGTAGTACTTGGTTTTGAAAACATAAGAGTTATACTAGCTTTATGGGAAGTTAGGTATAACGTCTTAAGACTTGACTTGATATGGATGTTAGTGTGAAACCTCGTTCGTGAGTAATGAGTACTTGATTTTAAAAGGAATAATGTTTCTTGATTGGAAATCGAGAATAAGTATCGAACAAACCGCTGCGGCGCTAATAAAGGAAAATGTAATGACTAGCAGTATTATTAAAACCGGTGAAACCTCCATCTGCATAGAAGCTAAGATGAGACAAAATGATATTACATTTTCTAGATCATGGTGCTTAATAAGATTGATTATGATCAAGAATAACCTACTACTTAGGGCATATGTTACTCAATTGTTTTAAAAGAGATTAAGACATTGAACTATGAAACTTTTCTAAAAAGAGACTTGCGTAATTGAAATTAGGCAAAGCTGGAACTTTAGGGTAAAGAAAGGCATTGTGTTGTCTTAAAATGGTTTAAAACATAGCGTGTTATAACGACCTTATGGGAAGTTGGTTATAACGGCGTTATGAAAACAAAGAAGGTTTTATCACTTTGGTTTTAAGGTGGTAACTTGACTTTAAAAAAGAGAAGTGTTTTGGTCTAAAAAGAAGGCATGGTGTTGCCTTAATTTGGTTTTAAAAGGATAGTATGGAAGTTGTTTTAGTTTATTTAAAAGATATAAGTCACTCTATTTTTATACTACGAATTATCGGGTGACTTTTATAAAAGGAATAAATCTCTTTAAAGGAATTTAACGTCACGTAGTACTTTAGGGTAAAACCGAACTTGGGCATAAAAATGAAAGTACTTGAGTTGTGTATAAACTTGCCTATGCTTGTTGTTGTGAAACTTGCCTATGCTTGTTGTGAAACTTGCCTATCTTGTTGTGATAACCTTTGTTGTGCAGAATTGTGTTTCTATACTCTGGCGTCTCTCGATGGAGAATCGGTTGACTTGTTGAGAACTTACTTGGGCGTGGCCAGGCGGTGGCGGATAAATTCCGCAGTGCGTTCTGTTGATAGTGTTACTTTTGTTGTCGCTTTGGACATCGACCACGATCGTAGCGCGCGGGTATGCTTCGCTTTGATTACCGCCTTGTTGTCTTATTGTTTCCCTTTGGACATCTTGCGCGATGCATAAGCGCGGGTATCTTCCATTTGGAATGTTGTCTTATTGTTTCCACTTTGGACATCTTGACCACGATCGTAGCGCGCGGGTATTCTTCCGTTTGGAATCTTTGTCTTATTGTTTCCCTTTGGACATCACGACCACGATCGTGGCGCGCGGGTATCTTCCGTTTGGAATGTTGTCTTATTTGTTCCCTTTGGACATCTTGACACGATCGTAAGCGCGGGTATGCTCCCTTTTGGATTCTTTGTCTTGTTGTTATCATATCATGCTGGCGTGAGAAGGTACTCAGGCGGGATTGATGTTGTGGGCGTGAGACCACTGAATTGATATAAGCGTTATGTGTGTGTATCTTGTAGTTTGGTTATCATACTGTCTCACCTTTTATAGGCTAGTATGATTTCATTTCTGATATTTTGTAGTTCGCATACTTAGTACTGTTGTCTTGACCTCGCCCGGAGTGCGTTCATCACCGCGGTAGAAATCGTCATTTGTCGATCCACTTTTAGGATCACCTTTCGTTTTGGGAAGCTCGTTCCTTGGAGCTTATCTTTGGTATGTTACCACGATGTCAGTGGTTAGCATGCGGTCGGGGTATGGCGAGCCTGTCGTCATAGTTGTTATATAAATCTTAAGTGCATGCTTTGTTGTGGGCGAGTTTGTAAGGATAAGCTGTTAGGGTATTTATGTATATATGGTGAAAGCATTTGTTTTGGTTGTCTGTTTATTTATCTTGTCTCTTAATTCATATTCATGTTTTTATTTCGCTGATTTTCTCGATGTTGTATCACTAGGGTGCCGGGGTAAGGCACGATCACGAAGGTTGGTCGTGACAAAAGTGGTATCGAGCGATTAGTCCTCGGAAAGTGTCTAGAACCGTGTCTAGTAGAGTCTTGATTATCGATGTGTTGTGCGCCACGTCTATGTCGGAGGCTGCGAGACATTTAGGATTAGTTTCCATTCTTCTCATTACGAGATCGGGCCTTAGAAGGTTGTGTTGTAAGTTGAACCCTACGGCGTATCTCATTTTTATCGATTATGCCTCGCCATGGTAGCGAGAGGAGATCTGAGTAAGCGCGGCGATCTACGAGACACGATGCTGAGCCCCGATCCTACAGTAGGCGAGAGAAGATAGGTTACTGAGAGATGGCCCGATTAATGGCGAGGTTGTGGCGAACTTGAGATAAGGCTGGGCCAGCGGATTCGATCCAGTAGCACCGTAATTCAACCGGCGAGCGGTTTGAGACTACGGGATTTTACGAGGTGTAACGCGAGTTTTATGGGTGAGGCACGAGGATGATCGCGGGAGTTCATCCGGCGATTCTGGATCGTAAGTGATCGAGCATCGGAGACGAGTCGGTGGTCTGAGTTACGCATCGGTGCGTGATACGCGATCGATTGGTTTGATTCGTGGGAGGCGTCGGGAGAGAATGCCTTGGCTTTGTGGGGCGAGTTCTCAGGCATTTCTTGCACTTCTTGCGCCCGCGCGGATGAGAGGGCTCGGTAACAGATTTTTGGTGTTGCGGCGAGCGAGCGTCTGATGCGGGAGTACAATGTGAGTTCGACTCATTGGCGATGCGTCCCGCGTTAGTAACTAGTATGGAGGATCGAGTCCGCGATATATTCTGAGGCTCGATGATTACTAGCAGAGAGTTGTTGGTGTAGCTCTTGACGAGCATGGACATTGCCGCGTGCGAGCTTATGCACTTGGAGGTGAGGCGGGTGTCGGCAGAATGACCAAAGTCGGCGAAGAGGCGAAGCTGCGAGGTCCTTTGGTGATTTTAGCGAACGCCTCGGCCGGCGATTCGTTATGCGCCTCGCCCGATTCAGTGGTCTCTACAATCTTGAGCGTCGAGTTTTGAGGCGGTCGGGGCTCGAGGTTCAGATTTTGGAGAAGCGGTGTTAACGGTGAAGCCACCCTACCTCGTTGTGGCTGTGGTAGACTCGCGGTGGGGATTGTCGTGCTAGTCAGGGAGTTTGTTTTACATGCGGCCAGCGGGGCCATTTAGGAGCGTCCGGCCGGGGTATGCTTGGTAGGATAGCCTGGACTCTGAGATCGATTCGGGTTCTTCGCGCCTACGACTAGGCGGGATGTTCATACACCGGCGAGCCGGTAAGTCGCGGTGGAAGTTCGATTTTAACGGTCCTTTGAGCACTTTATTTTGGTATATCCTTAACCTACAGAGACTTGTATGTATTGATGTTATGATAATGTGTTAAGTGTTATGTTCGGATAGCTTTGTGCTAAAGCGTGATGTAGAACTGGTTAGTGAGGAGGGTAAGCTTGGGGGTGAGAAAATGATGAACCTTAGAATATTACGGTTGAGACCTTAGATGTAAGGTCGTCTTGAGTCAGTTTTGCAAGTGATCCTTGTCGGAGCGCATTTATGCCTAGAGCGTTTTGTGTGATAAAGTACAGGTAGTGTGCGATGGAAGTGGTAGCTTTCATGACTGTAGAAGGTAAGATTGTTGGATCGAGAACAGGCGTGATGCGTTAAGTGGGTCGGGTTGGGGCCATGATGAGGGCGACCAGCGACTGTTGGAGGTAGGGTCGACTGGGTGGTCGCCCGGTGGTAAGTCACGAGGTGTTAGGCGAGTTTAGATGACCGTCGTATGAGTTACGTGGATATGTTCGACCATAAGCGGATCGTGAAGGCGGGAATGGCCTTAAGGAAGATTGAGGCTAGTAAGATAACCAAGTTGGAGGTGGTGACTCGAGTTTGGAGAAGCGAGCGGGGCGAAGTGTGATGCGTATACTAGAAGAGTTCAAGTGTTAGAAGAGTCTGGCGAGTAAGGGTAGAGCGAGCATGTATTGCGAGCTTAGATATGATCATTTCTTGTGAAGGGAGAAGGTCACGAAGGATGTATATTTTAGACCTCGGGGATCGCATGCGATCGGTACCATTTGTTGGGTCGCCGGAGTGACATTAGAACCTCGCGGCAAAGTGACAAAAGTTTGTGATGTTAGAGGTGTTTCCTCGTGGACTTGGATGTAAGTATTTGCGGGTGTTTACGTGGCGGTGTGGCGAGTTGTTCTCGTAAGTATAGTAGTGAAGACTATCTTTGGCGCATATTTGTTTGAGGCTTAGCGGGGAACATTCGGGCGAATGTTTCTAAGGAGGAAGAATGTTATACCGTATTTCACGAGTATGTGCGTGAGGGCATACGTATATTAATTGAGCCTTAAAGTAAGCATAGTTTCGAAATTTGTACACAAGTGCCAAAAAGTCGTTTTTAAACGAAGCGTTTCCACGACTTTCGTAGGAAAATTCCGGCTATGTCGTTTATAATTTTTGCGGATTTTTAGAGGCGAAATATTTTGGACCAACGGGAGGTGACCTTGTCACCCAGTGGGATTTGGTTGAGCTCCGCTTTGTACGTTTTTTCATGTTTCTTGCCTTAAACATTTGGTCGATGTTTGGCTAAATATTTTGTGTGGTAGATGAGAAAGTGGGGCCCAAACACTTGTCCAAATCCTAGCCTTACACTTGCTAACACTTGTCTTCATCTTGGCCATTGGTTGGCCATTGCTTGACCTATAAATACCCCCTTAGTTGATGAACTTCTTCATCAAAATCATTCTCAAGTCTCAAAATCCCTCCCCTTAAGTGTAGCATTCGGCCAAGTCCCTCCCGCTGTTGGGCACTTGTGCGAGCCTACCCCACTGCTAGTTGTTTCGTATAATACCCTTGTTGTGGTATAGAAATACTCTCCTAGTATTGTTATAATGCCCAAATACCTTGGCCTAAATACCTTGTAGTATTCCCAGGTTACCTCTATCTGAAAAGCCCGTAAATACTAGTATACTTTCCTTTAGCCACTAAACGAAACCCTTTGGAAAAATCTTCACCCGTAGTTGAAGTTATAAGTAGAAGTTGGTTAGAACTTCTAAGGGTTGGTTGGAGCGGGTCGGAGCGCACAGAGTAGGAGCTAAACCTTGCTCAGGATCGACATATAAACTCGGATAATTTTGGGCTTATCGATGTAAACATTCCTAACCTTCGGTTGTAATTGGAAATTGCATGTTGTAGGAGTATATAGTTAAGTATACTATATAGAGAACTGAACATAGTTGTGCGGCAATGTCTTTTGACTTAAGCCTGAATAATACTTACGGCAATGTCTTGCGACTTAAGCTGAATTTAAAGAAGAAGCGAGCGTAATTACATGGGCGTATTACGATAGACTTGTGTAAGTGCGGTGTAGTAGAATTGTACACGTCAGGTTAGGCGTGTTAACCCCACGGTTGGCTTGGTAGCGGCCTCGATAGAGGAGAGATTTCTGACATTGCGGGGAAGTCTTTGCGAATTTTACGTAGAATATTCTACATTGAGATCTAAGATGTTAATAGGCGCCTTGTGGCCTCTATAGGTTGAAATACTACGTGTGGCGTGATACTACTTGGCAGGAGTAGCGACGGTTTGAAGTACTTGGGCGTTTTGCTATTAGTCGATAATCGTCGCGAGGTATGTGAACCTCTTCCTATCTTTTCTAGCATGATATGTGTGTAACTATGTAATGCAGTAGGCGTACGTGTGCTAAATGTATTTGATTGGTTTGAGACATAAAGTGTTATAACGGCTTTATGGGAGGTTGGTTATAACGACTTTATGTAGATAAGAAAATGCTTTGTGATTGTTAAAGGTAGCGATTTGACTTATAAGCGACTTGATGTGTGATAATAAGGCATTTGAAGTATTTCATTAAGAAACCGTTTTGAAAGAAGAGTAGTACTTGGTTTTGAAAACATAAGAGTTATACTAGCTTTATGGGAAGTTAGGTATAACGTCTTAAGAACTTGACTTGATATGGATGTTAGTGTGAAACCTCGTTCGTGAGTAATGAGTACTTGATTTTAAAAGGAATAATGTTTCTTGATTGAATCGAATAAATGTCGAACAAACCGGTCTTGCGCTAATAAAGGAAAATGTAATGACTAGCAGTATTATTAAAACCGATGAAACCTCCGTCTAAAAAGAAGGCATGGTGTTGCCTTAATTTGGTTTAAAAGGATAGTATGGAAGTTGTTTTAGTTTATTTAAAAGATATAAGTCACTCTATTTTTATACTACGGTGTCGGGTGACTTTTATAAAAGGAATAAATCTCTTTAAAGGAATTTAACGTCACGTAGTACTTTAGAAGTAAAACAGAACTTGGGCATAAAAATGAAAGTACTTGAGTTGTGTATAAACTTGCCTATGCTTGTTGTGAAACTTGCCTATGCTTGTTGTTGTGAAACTTGCCTATCTTGTTGTGATAACCTTTGTTGTGC
Source organism: Przewalskia tangutica (assembly GCA_029844215.1). Taxonomy (NCBI): domain Eukaryota; kingdom Viridiplantae; phylum Streptophyta; class Magnoliopsida; order Solanales; family Solanaceae; genus Przewalskia; species Przewalskia tangutica. The sequence goes on from CM056720.1 coordinate 49,218,710, forward strand.
AGAATTGTGTTTCTATACTCTGGCGTCTCGATGGAGGGTCGGTTGACTTGTTGAGAACTTACTTGGGCGTGGCCGCGGTGGCGGATAAATTCCGCAGTGCGTTCACGGTGATAGTGTTACTTTTGTTGTCGCTTTGGACATCGACACGATCGTGGCGCGCGGGTATCTTCCACTTTGATTCTGCTTGTTGTCTTATTGTTTCCCTTTGGACATCTTGACGATCACGTGGCGCGGGTATCTTCCATTTGGAATGTTGTCTTATTGTTTCCCTTTGGACATCGACCACGATCGTGGCGCGCGGGTATGCTTCCATTTGGAATCTTTGTCTTATTATTTCCCTTTGGACATCTTGACCGATCGTGGCGCTGCGGGTATCTTCCATTTGGAATGTTGTCTTATTTGTTCCCTTTGGACATCTTGACACGATCGTAGCGCGGGTATGCTCCACTTTTGGATTCTTTGTCTTGTTGTTATCATATCATAGGCTTAAGCGATGAGGAAAGGTACTCAGGCGGGATTGATGTTGTGGCGTGAGACCACTGATATAAGCTTTGTTATGTGTGTGTACTGTAGTTTGGTTATCATACATGTCTCCTGCTTTTATAGGCTGGTATGATTTCATTTACAGTATTTTGTAGTTTCACATACTTGGTACCTGTTGTACTGACCTCCTTCGGGGGGCTGCGTTCATCTGCGGTAGAAATACATCGGTATCGATCCAGCTTTTAGGATCACCTTTGTATTGGGAAGCTCAGTTCCTTGGAGGCTTATCTTTGGTATGTTACCACGATGTTTGTAGGTTCTTTATGCGATCGAGGGTATGGCGGAGCCACTGTCCGTCATAATTGTTGTATAAATCTTAAGTGCATGCTGTTGTGGGCGGGGTTTGTAAAGGATAATTGTTCGGGTATTTATGTATATATGGTGAAAAGCTGTTTTGGTTGGCTTTGTTTATTTATCTTGTCTCTTAATTCATATTCATGTTTTATTTCCTGATTTTCTCGATGTTGTATCACTAGGGTGCGGGTAAGGCACGATCCACGGGCAGGTTGAGTCGTGACACTACTACACTTTTAAATCAATACAATATTTTCATAAACAAATAAGTAAAACCGTTCCTTTTATCTTTCTTAAGTGTTATACCTAACTTCCCGTAAAGCTAGTATAACTCTTAAGCTTTCTGTTTAAAATCAAGTATTACTCTTCTTTTGAAATGATTCATAATTCTTTTGAAATACTTCAAGGTTCTTATTATTTAGACTCAAGTCAAAAGGCGTCGATAAAACCATGTTGATTAACACACGTCGTCTAGTACTATATATATATTTTAAAATATCATGCTCGAGAGGATAGGAACAATCACATGCATACCGGCGAAATCCACACGCTAAGTCGGTATGTCGCGTATGATATCAACCTATAATAGTCAAATCGTCTATCAATGTCTGAACTACTCTGAGGATATTCTAAGCAGAGGGTTCTCTATTCTGCGGAAAGTTGGGCAGCATTTCCTGCAGTCAAACTACTCGAGTCTCTGTAAATACCTCACATGTAAATGCAGTTCAATTAACTTCTTTTATACCCTTCTCTTGTGATTACGGTCAATTATATTCTTTTATATCCTTACATATCTTATACTCAACTCTTAACTATTCTTATATGTAATCTTGATTACAATAGAAGGACAAAGTATTTACCTCGATAAGCCTAAAATTATCAAGTTAAATGTCGATCACGAGCAAGGTTTAGCTCACAATTTGCGCTCAGATAGCTCGAGAAACCTTAGAAGTTTCTAAACAACTTCTACTTAAATACTATAAGGGATTTGGGGCTAGGGTATTTTGGAATAGTAACTATACTAGAAGGCAACTTCTACCAAAGAGGGGTTTGGCCAAAGCCACTAGGGGTTTGGGCGAGACTTCTACACAAGGGGAAGGATTTTTGAGACTTAGAAAAATGTGGAGTGGATGAAGAAGTCTTGAACACAGGGGTATTTATAGAGTCCTCGAGACCAAGATTAAAACAAATGGAGGTTGGGATTAGGATCCGTGTGAAAGATGAGGTCTTCCGACCAAGTGTCTACCTGATATTTGGACATATGTCCACGCGATATTGGAACACGTGCCCATACAACAATGAGCCATTTGGCCTCCATTATCTCACAAAAACCGTCACTTCCACTGCTCCCACTCGCGCAAAATCAACTTGCAAGACTTGACCAATTGACTTGCCCACTAGGCCCGATTCGTCGACCAAAGCCAACTAAGGGTGACACATGTTGCCTCACAATAGTCAAAATATTTCGTCTCTCGGAAAAATCCGTGTCGGTTAAAAATATTAAAAGCGTAGAATTTCCTTCACGAGTTGGAATCTTTTCCGTCAGCTTACAAGTTCATTCTTAACCTATTTAGGGCTTGAATAATCGTATGTACGTCCTCGCACCTACTCTGGAAGTACGGGGTATAACATTCTCCCCTCCTTAGAAACATTAGTCCCGAATGTTCCTTCTTAAGACAGATAACGATAAAGTTCCTCATAACTTAAGCAGTTTGCAAATGCCACACATGGCCGCGATACAACACTTAAGCAAATATGTCAATGAAAATTTACAAGTAGGAAAGTGAGTTACGGAGGTGTAGGGAATGGTGAGGATACTTACGCCTCATGTCCTCGCCGACTTCCGCGTCATCTCCTCACGAGCTCGTTCGCCCACAGACTTTGTGGAAGCCACGTCCTTGGTCGCGAGCGCCTAACACGACGATCGATTATCGCTATGGGAATCTCCTCATCGATAACCCCTCGGTCACTGGACATCGTCGATCGGGTGTACCTAGATGGATCCGATACATCTACCGGCGTAAACATGAAAAACCGGATGCTGCGCCTCGAGATCGGACGGCGGATCGACTCATAGGCAACCTTGCATATCTGCGGACAATCGTCACGGCCCGATGTACCTTGGTGATTTCCCTTTCTTCGAATCTCATCACACCGCCGTGGGTGGCGCCGAGGAAAACCCAATCATCGACCTCAAACTCGGATCTGCGGCGGCGATGATCTGCATCGACTTACATCGACTCACGGTGTCGATGGCGCTCTGGATAAGCTTTCCTTATCGCTGCGTCTTGAACGGTCTGGTCCCATAGCGCACCTCGCCTACATCAAACCAGCCTATCGGCGATCTGCACTTCCTCGTACAAGGCCTCATAAGGCGCCGTCTGAATCTTTGGGTGGTAGCTATTATTATCATGAAACTCAACTAGAGGAAAATGATCCTCCGGCTACCACGAAGTCGATATACGGGCTCGCGACATATCCTCGAGAGTGCGGATAGTGCGCTCTGCTGTCAGATGCATGCGAGGATGGAATGCGATTACTCGAGCTCGCTGCGTCCTAATCCCTGGAAGGACCTCCAGAAGTTAGCGTAAGCGGGCTCCTGCATGCGATATGATAGAAATAGGGACCCATGCGATCGGCGATCTCTCGGATGTAAAGTCTGGCATAATCCTCGGTAGAAAAAGTCGTCTGACGGGAAGAAAGTGGGCTGATTTCATCGACTGTCGGCGATAACCGGATAGAATCATGCTTATACGAGTGCGAGGTAATCACGTGATAAAGTCCATGTTGATCACCTCCACTTCGGTCGGGATCTCTAAATGCGCAACAAACCACCGGGCCTGCGGTGCTCTGCTCACTGCGACAACGGGCGAGCCTGAGCCACTGCTGCGGCGTCCTCTTGAGCCATCCCACGATACATAGATGCGAGGTCGTGGTATATCTTGATGCGACCCGGATGGATAGAGTAACGTCTTGTGTGCTTCCCTAGAACCTGCTGCCGAAGTCTGCAATATCGGAACACCTGGCTGTTGTTGCCGCTCCTCGATGATGGAAGACTCGGCAACCTCTCGAACTCGAACAGCTGCTATCGAGAATCAATCAATCGGACTCGAGGCTCGCTAGGTGATGCAACTTCGCGGACCATGCCCTCTCTGCAGTTGCACATCGATGGGCTCCCGTCGACTACGACTAAGGCATACGCCTGACGTTGGCCTTCCCGGGTGAGTACGGGATATCGACATCGTAATCCTTGAGTAACTCTAACCACCGTCTGCAGTCGTAAGTTCGACTCACTCTGGTGAAGATATCTTTGGAGCTCTTGTGGTGCGTATAAATATCCACATGAACCCCGTACAAATAGTGCCTCCGGATCTTGGCGTGAATCACTGCGCGACTCGAATCATGGGTGGGGTAGTTCCTCTCATGCTTCTTAAGGTTGTCGGGATCGTGCGCTATAACCTTGCCTGCTGCGTCAACACATCCGGCCGATGCCGATGCGTCCACGATACGACATAGTAAATGCGGACCCTACTGGAAGAGTAAGAGCGAGGCGGTCGTCGGTCTCTCCCCGATGGCGGAAACCACGCTCCTGCGACATCGATCCACTGAAACTTGCGCCAAAGTCGGCTGGTCGATGGTGCGAAGATAGAAGCAAACTTCTCCCGAACGCGATAATAACTGCGAGGCCCAGAACTGCGCCTCTGCCGGAGTAGTAGGTCTAGGCAAGTCTGGCCGCCTCGATCTTGGCGTATCCGCGAATACCGTGACCCTGATATGCCCGAAATGCCACGAAGCCAGCAAAACTCACGTTTGGAAAACTTGGCGTATAGCTGCTGGTCTGGAGAACTCAACCACGGTCGCCGAATGCTCGCATGCTCGTACTCTGGCGGGAATAAACCAAGATGTCATCAATGAACACTATCACAAGCGTGTCCAAAAATGGCTTGAACACTCGGTTCATCAAATCCATGAATCTGCGGAGCATTGGTCAACCGAAAGACATAACCACGAACTCATAGTGCTCGTGCGGTCGGAATGCGATCCTAGGGATATCGCCTCTCTAACTACTTTTGATGATAGCGATCGATCAATCTTGGAGAAACATCTACGCACCACTGCGGTGGTCGAACAAATCATCAATCACGGGAAGGGGTATCTGTTCTTAATAGTCACCTGTTGCTGCACGTAATCAACACACGTGCGCGGCGTCCGTCATCTTCGCGAACAATCAGGTGCTCCCGGGGAGAAACACTGGGCTGATGAAGCCGCTTCTCGGCCAAATCTCTCGGTGGTCCTTGACTCTCTCTCAACTCGGCGGTGCCGTTACGTATGGCGGAATGGAAATAGGCGAGTGTGCAGCAACACGTCGATACAAAACTCTATCTCCTCTCGGGAGAGATGCAGGGAGGTCGTCGAAACACGTCGGGAACTCTCGACTCTGGGCGATTGAAAATCTGGTGCGCGACCTCGATATCAAACACCGAATGAGATGGTAGATATACCGCCTGCGCACCGTCTTCACGGCCTTGAGGTAGGAAATAAACCTACCGCCGGCGACACGGTGTTCCCTCGCTCGATAGCGGCTCCGGCCCCGGAACGTACCACTCTCTCCTGCGGTCTACATGGGCGTAGCAAGCTAGCCAATCCGTATCCGTGATCACGTCGAAATCGGTCATGTCGACTCTGTCGTGTCGGCTGAGTGCGGCGACTACATAAAGTCGCAGGGCAAGCCACATCGCCCGTAGAGCTACCGAATCACCAGCTGGCATAGCTACCTCAAAAGGTCTATGGACTCGGGCTCTATCCACATCCTACTAGCGATAAGGGAGATATATGGGGCCAGTAGAACCGGATCTATCAAGGCATACTGCGTCCTGACATGGCCCGATAAAGTACACACGCGGCGACATCGGTGGCGCCTCTCACGGTCTGCAGTGGACAAGAGCATAAATGCGATTACGAGGACCGCTAGAAGCTGACACACTCGCGACCTGCATCGCGACCTGCTGGTCCATGAGTACCACGCCCTCGGGCGGAAGTAGCTGTGGGGATGAGAGCCGGTGTCAAGGCCGAACCGGGCGTGGTAGTGCCTTACCGGGCACCTAGTGATACAACAACCAGAGAAAACCGGTGAAATAAAAATCTTAAACATGAAATGAGAGACATGATAGATAAGCAGGCCAGCCAAAGCAGTTGCCTTGGTATATATATAAAAACCCGACGATTATCCTTTTTACAAAACCCTTCCCCAGCGGTACTCTGAGACCTCTAAGATTTACAACAATGGCGGGGCCGCCCGCCGTACCACGAATGTACAGAGACTACAACTCGAGAAACCTACAAGATAAGCCTCAGAAGGAAGCGGGCTTTCAACCGCCAAATGTGATCCTAGGCGAGGATCACGGCCGATGTACCTCTACTGCGGCGTGACGCGGCCCCGAAGGAGTCGATTGGCGGTACCAAGTATGTGAAAGCGTAAATCGTAAATGAAATCATAATAGTCTATATAAAGCGGGAGACATGTATGATGACAAACTACGATGCATAACATATATGATTACATCAGTCGAGGACTGCGCCTCCAATTATCACTCGTGCGTGGAATTTCTTCCTCCTTTGGCGGTTTATGATATAACAATACCAAGGTATACATAAACACGAGTCCCACTGTGCCATAAAAACCGTATAGGACAAGTATAACTACCAGATCCGGCCGTACCAATAATACAATGCAACCAAAAACACGAAGCTGACACGGGGCAAGTGCGAGAGCCGACTACGAATGCAAGGCGGTCCGTGGTGGCCAGGGAAATGCGGTGACCACCGGGTACCAAGGCGTATCACGAGACCGTCACTACTGGCGAGCGGGGCAAGTCACGAGGGCTAACTTCCAGGGTACCAAGGCGAATCGGCCGTGAGGCGGGCGGAATCTGGCCGACCACGGGTACGAGGCGAGCGATGAAAACCTCGTGGAGAGCTAGTCCGTGGAATAACACTATCAGCAGGGCATACGGTGGAATTTTCCGTCTTGCTTGATGCGTCCAAGTAAGTCCTCAACAAGTCAGCCACTCGTGAAGCAGCGGTTAAATAGAACACAATTCTTGCGACGAGGCTATCATCCTGGCGTAAGCAAGTTACGCAACAACAAGCATAGGCAAGTTACACAACACAAGTATGGGCAAGTTACCTGACAACACGTATGGCAAGTAACACAACTCAAGGTACTTTCATTTTTATGCCAAAGTCGGGTTTTAACCTAAAGTACTACGTAAGTTAAGTTCCTTTTAAAGATCCATTCCACTTTTATAAAAGTCACCCGATGCAGTAGTATAAAAAATGAGTGACTTATATCTTTTAAGTAAACCAAATGCTTTCCTTTGTAAAATCAAGTAACAACCTTATTTTCCAAGCGTTGAGTTTGCCTAATTTCAAATGCTCGAGTTTCTCATTTTAGAAAAGGTTTACGTAGTTCTAGTTTTAATCCTTTAAAACATAATTCTCCTTTAAGCGTTTTGAGAAACATATGTCTTATATGTGAGTAGGTTATTCTTGTTTATAAACAATCTTATTAAGACCATGATCTAGAAAATGTAATATCATTTTGTCTCATCTTAGCTTATGCGGATGGAGGTTTCTCTTGGTTTTAATAATACTTAATTATTGATACATTTTCCTTTATTAGCACTGCGGTGGTTTGTCGATACGTTATGATTTCCGAAATCAGTAAAACATTATTCCTTTCAAAAACCAAGTACTCATTACTCACGAATGAGGTTTCACACAAAATTCATATTAATTTAATTTAATTAAGTTAAGTCTCTTATCTTGTAAGATCAAGTCTCTTAACTTCTAACTCCCCATAAAGCTAGTATAACTCTTTTTAAAACCTTTTCAAACCAAGTGTTATTCTTCTTCCAAAAATGGTTTCTTAACTTTTGACACACTTCAAGTTCCTTATTATCACACGTCAAATCAGTTATAAGTCAAATCGATTACCTTTCAAAACCATGGCATTTTCTTACCTCATAAAGTATTATAACCAACTTCCCATAAAGCCGTTATAACACTTTATGTTTCAAATAATCAAATACATTTAACACGTATGCGTCTACCGTACTACATAGTTCACCCGTATCATGCTAGAAAAGATAGGAAGAGGTTCACATACCTGCGGCCAGTGCAGACTAATAGCAAAGCGCTCCAAGTACTTGAAAGTCGGCTGCTCCTTAAGCCGCGTGAATCGCGCCACACGTGGTACTTGACCTATAAGGCCACGAGGCACTTATTAACATCTAGATCTCATCGTTCCAAATTCTCTGAAAATTCGGCGCCTCCCCATGCGGCGTAAATCTCCTCTATCGGTAGGCTACGAGCCAACCGGGGTTAACACGTCTAACGGGCGTGTACAATTCTACCACGGTAATGCTACACAAGTCTCTTTATGTCTGATCTATGTCTGATTGATTCTTATCTTTAATACCCTTACATGTGATTCTTGTTGATTCTTATTGGGCTTAAGTCAAAGACATTGTAGAAGAACTACGCTTAGTTCTAATCAATTTTCATTCTATATATAGTATCTTCAACTATATATTCTAACAAGCATGTAATTTCCAATTACAATAGGGAGACCAGATATTTACCTCGATAAGCCCAAAATTATCCGGGTTTATATGTCGATCTGAGCAAGGTTTAGCTCTACTCGCGCGTTCCAACCCGCTCAAACAACCCTTAGAAGTTCTACACAACTTCTGCATAACTTATTCTACGGCGAAGATTTGCTTAGGGCTTCGTTTTGTGGCTAAAGGGAAGTATAATAGTATTTTAGGATTTCGTAAAGGGTACTTTGGAAAGTACTACAAGGTATTTAGCTAAAGTTGTCACGACCGATTAGGGCGTGGTAGTGCCTACCGGGCACCCTAGTGATACAACGTCAGTAATCAGTGAACATAAAGCGATACAAGACATATTATGAAATATGAAACAATAATCTGAGAAAAACTTGCCTTTCGTATATAGAAATAACAACTTTTACAAAATGAGCAGTTTAATCCTTTTCACAAACCACCTTGCAGCGATACTACTGGACCTCTGAAATGATCGACAACGATGGCGGGACGGGGCCACTATACCACGAATGTAAACACCTGCAACAACGGGGAATATACCCTTGATAAGCCTCGGAGAAGCGGAGCTTTCCCAAGCAATGACTGTGACCACTAAGGCGAGGATCGATGGCGGTGTACCTTTACTGCGGCATGAGCGGCCCCGAAGGAGGTCGATCTGGCAGTGCAGTATATGAAACAAAAAATAAATCGTAAATGAAATCATAGTAGTCTATACAAAGCGGGAGACATGTATGATAGCAAACTCTGATTCCACAATAATAGCGATCGTGTCAAGTCGGGGACTCGCGCCTCGAGTCATCACTCAAATATAACAATGGGTCTCACGCCCACATCAATCATGCGGGTGGAATACGCCCTCGCTGGCGGTTATGATATGAAAGCACCGAGGAACACACGTGAACACGGGTCCCGCTGTGCCATAATAACTGCGTGCGGGGTAAATGCGAAGGCATGGCCAGGCTACTGCGCCCACGGTACCAACAAGGTCATGAAGCGTATCATAAGATCTGTCTAGGCGTCACGTGATCAAAGCGACCAACGCGCGATATCTAATGTGCGCGTCTAGCCACCTGGAACTTTCCGCGACTCCGCGTAGGCCAATCGGTCGGCCGCGTGAGGTATAACCCGCATCGGTAGCTACTCCCGGCGGCGTCTGGACTCGCCGTCCGCGTAGCCACAAGACGCGTGACCACGAGGCGCGTCTAACACGGAACTCCAGCGATTCGCGCAGGCCACTGGACGCGTAGGTAGTCTCGAATCATAGGTCCGTGACCGCTGATCTACCCGCGTCGGGCGACAACCGGAATCATCTCGAGATGAGTGATGTATAATACTATCATAACGACTTATCGTTAAACAACATAAGCCTGACAAGGAAAAACCCCTTTACACAAACATCACGAGATACTAACACGCGTAGCGTCTGGCATGTTTACTTATCAAATCAACAAGAAGGTATTACAAGGCTATCACAAACCAACACGATCAAGTTATACACACGGTACTTTCTACTATATGCTAACAAGTTGGGTTTTATCCCGAAGTACTTCATACATTAACTCTTTAAAAGATACGTTACTTTCACAAAGTCACCTGATACGTAGTATATGAAAATATAGTGATTATCTTTTGAAGTAAATCAAAACACTTCTCTTTGTAAAACTCAAGTATGACATTATTTTCCAAGCGTCGAGTTTGCCTAATTTCAAGTGTTCATGTTTCTTATTTAGAAAGGTTTAGTAGTTCATAGTCTTATTCATTTAAGAATATAATTCTCTTTTAAACTATCGAAACATAAGTCTTATATGTGAGTAGGATATTCTTGTTTACAACAATCTTATTCTGACCATGATCTAGGAAATATCATTTTGTCTCGTCTTAGCTACATGCGGATGGAAGTTTCTCTTGGTTTAATAATACTTAATCTGTCAAAACATTTCCTTTTATTATTTTGCGCATGGTTTGTCGATACGTTCGATTTCCAAAATCGATAAAACATTCTTAAGGCGTTATACCTAACTTTCCATAAAGCTAGTATAACTCTTAAGTTTTCAAAACAAATCAAGTATTACTTCTTATCTCAAAATGATTCAAAACTCTTTTGAAATACTTGAAGTTCTTTATTAACACATAACAAGCCATTATAGATCAAATCGATTACCTTTTAAAAACCACGTGTATTTTCTTACCAACGTAAAGCCGTTATAACCAACTTCCCATAAAGCGTTATAACACTTTATGTTTACATAATCAAATACATTTAGTACGTATGCGTCTGGTACTACATAGTTCACACATATCATGCTAGAAGAGATAGGAAGAGGTTCGCATGCCTGCGGCCAGTATCGACTAATAGCAAAGCGCTCAGTACTCCCAGTGGCTACTCCTAAAGCCAAGTAGAGCGCGCCACACGTAGTACTTGACCTATAAGGCCACAAGTGACATTAACATTAAGATCTTATCGTAGAACATTCTCTGAGAAAATTGGCACCTCCCCACATGGCGTAAATCTCTCTCTAGCAGGCGGCTGCGAAGCCAACCAAGGGGTTATACATCTAACGAGCGGTACAATTCTACTCACGGTACTACTACAGTCTCATGTCTGATTCGATTCGATTCTTGGGCTTAAGTCAAAGACATTGCCAACTAACCACGTTGATTATATATAGTATACTTTAACTATATATTCTAACAACATGTAATTTCCAATTACAATAGAGGACAAGATATTTACCTCGATAAGCCCGTAATTATCAAGTATAAAGTCGATCTGGGCAATCGTTTAGCTCGACTCAGGCGCTCGACCAGCTAAACCACCAGAAGTTCTAACCAACCACCTGATACTCCGGCGGTATGGAGATTTTCCTAGGGTTTCGGTTTTGTAGTGACGGGAAGTATAATAGTATTTAGGGCTTTCGTATAGGTATAACCTTAGAATACTACAAGGTATCTGCTAAGGTAATTTGGGCATTATAACAATACTTTAGAGAGTATTTCTACACCACAAGGGGGTATTATCACAACAACTTGGCTGGGGTACCCACGGCCACACTACTAGGAGGGGTGTACCCTGGGCCAAACCTCTAGGAGAGGGAGGCCTCTTGGCGAACTCGACACTAAGGGAGGGAGAAGATTTAACACTTAGAAACATTTAGGAAAGGATGAAGAATTCATCAAAGGGAGAGGGTATTTATAGCACAAGCCAAGGCCAACCAATGGCCAAGATTGAGCCAAGTGTTACACACAAGTGTAGGGCGAGATATGCCCAGTGCCCCTAGTCCTACTCCCCAAAACCCTCAAAATATCTACCAAAATATCTACCACTTGACCTCCCAATTCGTCCCATGTGCCTCCGCTTGCCCGCTGATGAGAGGGTGCCAAGTGCAGCCCTCTCGTTGGTCCAAAATGTTAGTCTCTCGGAAAAATCCATAAAAATAAGAAAAGACATGGCGGAATTTTCCTCGCAAGTTAGGTAGAGCGTTTAGTCGAAAGCGACTACAGCAGGGTGTTGTGCACAAATGCCAATTCGGCCAAGCCACTAGGCGGGGTGACGCGTGTCACCCTCGCTGTTAAAATAAAACATCTTAGAAAATATCCTGATGGCCAAAAATCTCGAAAACAAAGTGGGCCCACAAGGCAGTAAATTTCTCCAGTGGGCCCAGTGACCATTCAGAAAATAAAATTCCATAATTCTCTAATATTCCGGAAGTCAGAATACCAAATCGGGAATCGATTCCCGTTAACGAACCTTTTCCTTCCAAAAGCAGGAAACTTTTAGTGGAAAAATCGCCTCTTTCTTCCTTTCCAATCTTTGCATGCGTATTCTCAAATGCGTCGTCCTCGCATACATACCACGGGACTACGGGTATAACATTCTTCCCCAGAAACATTCGTCGAATGTTCCTTCTAAATCTCAAAGCGAGCGGCGTGCGGTATAGTCTTCACTCTATGCTTACGAAACAATCTTTGCCCACGGTGGCGCGAAATACCACGCAAAATACCTACATCCAAGTCCACGAGAAACACCTCTAACATCACCACAAATAATACTACTTTTGTCACTTTGTCGCGAGCCTGCTCGGCGACCCGACAAATGATGCCGGGCTGCGTCACGATCCGAAAGGCGTGCGCTCGAATTCTTACCATATTTACGATCTTGCTTTGGTATCCAAAACTCGGGGTTACTATCTCTAACGTGGTCATCATTAGCGGGAATATTACGGATGGATCTTGATACTTCCCGAACATAACAATCTGAAGGCCAGGACGTCCTTCCTCCTAAGTCGGGCGGCAAATGCTAACATATAAACGACGGCCTATTCTTCGCATGAACTCACAAAGGCCCCAAGTAACTCGGGCTAAGTTCCTTTTGTTTCCAATACTCGTCACACCTGTCAGGTGGTACTTTCAAGAAGACCGACCGTCAACGAACTCTGGCGTCGTCGCCGATTATCCATACGATTCCTACAGTGCGAACTTCTTCTAGACAAGCTTCATTATCCGCGGTCTGCTTGGAACAAGGTGAACCAACTATCGAACCACGCCAACATCAGACCAATCGGCCAGGCAACTTACACTTACGCCCTCTGAGGCCGTGGCGACATCAGAACCGAAATGGTAGCTCAAGCGCTCCTCCACGGAGACAACAATCCTCGCAACTACCCACGAAATCCATGGCGGCGGCGAATGCGGTCCCGAGACTACGCTGAGTTCTTAACACATGCTTGGTAAAACTTCCGAAACAAAAACAGTAGTAACACAGGCTCCAGCATGCGTCATAAGGTGAAGGTAGGCACCCGTGCAGCCTTACAACCTTTACGATAAATCAACTTTGCCAAGTGAGCGGTCCGACAGAAGAACACGATGGGCTGCCCCGTCGGCCCGACCACCGGTCGAGCGTCCACGAACTCGTGCGTTGGTTAACTAAACTTGGGCCTAACATCCTCGTGACCCTACCACGGCGGGACCACCACGCGGACCCCACCGCCGTACATGCAGCGGGTTGACCCGCAGCGTGGCCTCAACCCGACCGACGCGCACAATACTAGCTCCGTCGAAACAATCTCACTAATCACGTTCACGAAAACCTGGCGGTCTTCTTAGCTCAACTACCCTCTTCATTTCACACTACTTAGGGACCTATCCCAAACACGGCTCACGTGCACTATGCACTCCTATAAGGGTCAAACATAAACATGCGTCTCTACGAGATGGCCTTACCTCTAAGGTCTTTGCGTATAAAGCTCTAAGGCTACACTTTCTCTATCCTCCAAAATCTTACTCGGTTAACCCACCATGATTTCTAATCACAACTAACACCGCTATCGAACATAGCACTTAAGGTATACTCGCCTTGAAAGTTACAGAAGGACCTTCTGCTCGACCTGTACCTCGCCCTTGGTTAACGCGTCGATCTCTACGTTTTTCGACTGCGTACATAAGCGTACAGGCCATGCTCAACCAATGAAGAATTACTCTTGCCTGACCCTCTCTTAGGTAGTCATCAAGACTCGCGATGCATCGGTATAATCTCTGGTAGCCAAATCCATAGCTAATGTGAGTCGCCTCTTTGCAATCTATATTCCTTGTTCGATGTCGTGGGCGGAGGTTCAAATATCATGGGCCTTGGAGGAGCGCCGCCAGCGTGCTAAACTCTGCTTGGGGCTAGTGGCGTCGCGAAATCCCGAATGAAGAACTACCTAGGTAATGATTGGGCTGTGCCCTCGACCCTCGTATTTTACTCGCGGCTCCACCATTGCGCCTTGCCTCTGGGCGGGTTGCCTGCGCGGAGGCATAGCGGTGAGGAAAGAAATACGTTTAGAGGTCGACTTAAAACTCTGACTCTAAGGCACGACCTCAGTGAGAAGAATAGAAACCAATCCTAAATATCCTATAGCCTCACGATTATTGGCGTGGTGCACAACACAGATAATCAAGACTCTGCGGATCTGATGCGTAGACACTTTCAGAGATTAAGCGCTCACGATACCACTTTTGTCACGACCGATTAGGGCGTGGTAGTGCCTTACCGGGCACCCTGGTGATACAACATCGAGTGTCGGCGGAACATAAAGCGATACAAGACATATTATGAAATATGAAACAATAATCGAGAAAAACTTGCCTTTCGGCATATATAGAAATAACAACTTTTACAAAATGAGCAGTTTAATCCTTTTCACAAACCACACTTGTGATTACTACAGGACCTCTGAAATGATCGACAACAATGGCGGGACGGGGCCTTATACCCACTGAATGTAAACACCTACAACAACGGGGAATATACAGTGATAAGCCTCGGAGAAGCGGAGCTTTCCCAAGCATGACTGTGACCACTAGGCGAGGATCGATGGCGGGTGTACCTTTACTGCGGCGTGAGCGGCCCGAAGAGAGTCGATCTACAGTGCAGGTATATGAAACAAAAAAATAAATCTGTAAATGAAATCATAGTAGTCTATACAAGCGGGAGACATGTATGATAACCAAACTACGATTCCACAATAATAGCGATCATGTCAAGTCGGGGACTCGCGCCTCAGTCGTCACTCAAATATAACAATGGGTCTCACGCCCACACATCAATCATGCGTGGAATATCTTCCTCCACTGCGCGGTTTATGATATGAAAGCACCAAGGAACACACATGAACACGGGTCCCACGTGCCATAATAACGCGTGCGAGGTAAATGCGAAGGCATGGCGGACTACTAACGCCGGTGCCAACAAGGTCATGAAGCGTATCATAAGATCTGTCTAGGCCGTCACATGATCAAAGTGACCACTTGCGCGGTATCTAATGTGCGCGTCTAGCCACGGAACTTTCGCGACTCGCGTAGGCCAATCAGATCGGCCCGCGTGAGTATAACCCGCGTCGGTAGCTACTCCGGCGGCGTCTGGACTCGCCGTCGCGCCACGAGGACGCGTGACCACAAGGGCGCGTCTAACACGGAACTCCGCGGTTCCGCATAGGCCCCGGACCCGCGTGAGGTAGTCTCGAATCATAGGTCCGTCGACCCGCTGAGTCTACCCGCGTCGGGCGGCAACCGGAATCATCTCGAGATGAGTGATGTATAATACTATCATAACGACATCGTTAAACAACATAAGCGCAACAAGGAAAAACCCTTTACACAAACATCACGAGATACTAACACGCGTAGCATCCTGGCGTGTTTGCTTATCAAATCAACAAGAAGGTATTACAAGGCTATCACAAACCAACACAATCAAGTTATACACACGGTACTTTCTACTATATGCTAACAAGTTCGGGTTTTATCCCCAAAGTACTTCATCATTAACTCTTTAAAAGATCGTTACTTTCACAAAGTCACCTGATACAGTAGTATATGAAAATATAGTGATTATCTTTTGAAGTAAATCAAAACACTTCTCTTTGTAAAACTTCAGTAACAACATTATTTTCCAAGCGTCAAGTTTGCCTAATTTCAAGTGTTCATGTTTCTTATTTAGAAAGGTTTAGTAGTTCATAGTCTTATTCATTTAAGAATATAATTCTCTTTTAAACTATCGAGAAACATAAGTCTTATATGTGAGTAGGATATTCTTGTTTACAACAATCTTATTCTGGCGACCATGATCTAGGAAATATCATTTTGTCTCGTCTTGGCTTCATGCGGATGGAAGTTTCTCTTTGGTTTTAATAATACTTAATCTGTCAAAACATTTCCTTTTATTAAGCTGCGGTGGTTTGTCGATACACATTCTGATTTCCAAAATCGGTAAAACATTCTTAAGGCGTTATACTAACTTTCCATAAAGCTAGTATAACTCTTAAGTTTTCAAAACAAATCAGTATTACTTATTCTCTCAAAATGATTCAAAACTCTTTTGAAATACTTGAAGTTCTTTATTAACACATAACAAGCGGTTATAGATCAAATCGGTTACCTTTTAAAAACCACGTGTATTTTCTTACCAACGTAAAGCCGTTATAACCAACTTCCCATAAAGCGTTATAACAACTTTATGTTTTACACAATCAAATACATTTAGTACGTATGCGTCTCACCGTACTACATAGTTCTACGTATCATGCTAGAAGAGATAGGAAGAGGTTCGCATACCTCGCGGCCAGTATCGACTAATAGCAAGCGCTCAGTACTCCCAGTCGGCTACTCCTAAAGCCAAGTAGAGCGCGCCACCGCGTAGTACTTGACCTATAAGGCCACAGCGCTTATTAACATTAAGATCTTATCGTAGAACATTCTAGAAAATTGGCGGCCTCCCCATGGCAGCGTAAATCTCCTCTCTAGCGGCGGCTACGAAGCCAACCGGGGGTTATACATCTAACACGACGGGTACAATTACTCCTCACGTCTACTACACAAGTCTCATGTCTGATTCGATTCGATTCTTGAGCTTAAGTCAAAAGACATTGCCAACTAACCACGTTGAGTTCTATATATAGTATACTTTAACTATATATTCTAACAACATGTAATTTCAATTACAATAGAGGACAAGATATTTACCTCGATAAGCCCGTAATTATCCAAGTATAAAGTCGATCACTGGGCAATCGTTTAGCTCGACTCGGCGCTCGAACCGCTCTAAACCACCCAGAAGTTCTAACCAACTTACACCTGATACTCCGGACTATGGATATTTTCCTAGGGTTTCGGTTTTGTGGTAGGAAGTATAATAGTATTTAGGGCTTTTCGTATAGGTATAACCTTAGAATACTACAAGGTATCGGCTAAGGTAATTTGGGCATTATAGCAATACTTTAGAGTATTTCTACACCCTGAGGGGGTATTATCTGGCAACTTGGCTGGGGTGCCCGGCCACACTACTAGGAGGGGTGTACCCTGGCCGAGGCCTCTAGGAGGGGAGGCCTCTTGGCGAACTCGACACTAAGGAGGAGAAGATTTAACACTTAGAAACATTTAGGAAAGGATGAAGAATTCATCAAAGGGAGAGGGTATTTATAGCCTGAGCCAAGGCCAACCAATGGCCAAGATTGAGCCAAGTGTTACACAAGTGTAGGGCCAAGATATGCCCAAGTGCCCCTGGTCCTACTCGCTTAAAACCCTCGCAAATATCTACCAAAATATCTACCATGACCTCACGATTAGTCGTATGCGCCACCGCCCAATGAGAGGGTGCCAAGTGCTGCCGTCTCGTTGGTCCAAAATGTTAGTCTCTCGGAAAAATCCAAAAATAAGAAAAGACATAGCGGAATTTTCCTCGCAAGTTAGGTAGAGCGTTTGCGAAAAGCGACTCTAGCAGGGTGTTGTGCACAAATGCCAATTCGGCGAGCCACAGGCGGGGTGACACGTGTCACCCTCTATTGAAATAAAACATCTTAGAAAATATCCACAATGGCCAAAATCTAGAAAACAAAGTGGGCCCCACAAAAGTAAATTTCTCCGTGGGCCCAGCGTGACCATTCAGAAAATAAAATTCCATAATTCTCTAATATTCCGGAAGTCAGAATACCAAATCAGGAATCAATTCCCGTTAACGAACCTTTTTCCTTCACAAAAGCAGGAAACTTTTAGTGGAAAAATCGCCTCTTCTTCGCTCGATATTTACGTGTATTCTAATGCGTGCGTCCTCGCATACATGCCACGGGACTACGGTATAACAAAAGTATTTTGGGCATTATAACAATACTTGAAGAGTATTTCTATACCACAAAGGGGTATTTATACGAGACAACTAGGCTAGGGGGTACCCGATTGCTCTTACAAAGGGGTGGGGAAGCTCTCGGCCAAAGGGGAGGGTGTGGTGGGCCGAAACTCAAGAGGGAGGGAGTAGTTTGAGACTTAGATAGATTGCTCAAGTTTAGGATGAAGAATGTCTTGACTAGAGGTATTTATAGGTCAGTGAAGGCGATCAATGGCGAAGATGAAGACAAGTGCATAGCAGTGTAAGGCGAAGATTTATCCATGTGCTACCTTATCCGTCTACCACAAAAATATCCTACCTAACCCTTGACCAAAGGAAAGGCACAAAAATCGTCAACCTAGCCCATTGTTGCGTCCTCCTTCGATTAGAGGGTGACAAGTGTAAGCCTCTCGTTGATCAAAATGTTTCGTCTCTCGGAAAAATCCATAAAAATTATTAATGACATGGCGAATTTTCCCTACGGCTAATGAAGCGTTTACGTCAAGCGACTCTAATCGGGTGTTGTGTACAATTTTGAAACTAGCCAATCCTTAAGGCTTAAATTATTATCGTCGCCTCGCGTCGTACTGCGGAAATCGGGGTATAACATTCTTCCCCCAGAAACATTCGTCGAATGTTCCTTCTCGATCTCAAAACAAACACGTGCGGTATAGCCTTCACTACTATATTTACGAAACCAAACATGCCACACTTTGCCGCAAAATAACATCTTGTAGAAAACCAAATCCAAGCAGCGAGGAATCACCTCTGTTTACCTCAAAGTCCCTTTGAGGTCTAAAAATATAATCTCTTGCACCTTTATTTCTCAAAGAAAGCGATCACACACGTTCACTTCTCCCTATCTCATTGTACCCTTCTCGAACACTCGAAGTCTTTCTAGTATCGTACCATACTTGATTTCCAAAACTTTGGAGTCACTACCTCGAGCTTGATCATCTTACTAGCCTCGATCTCCTCAAGGCCATTCTCGGCCTTGCGAACTGATTCTGGTTGAGCGTATCCACGAACTCATACGATGGTCATCTAAACTTGGGCCTAGCACCCTCGTGACCACTGCCACTGGCGGGACCACCGAGTGACCCGCTCGAAAGCAGGCAGCGGGTTGGCATGGCATAGCCCGACCCGACCATTATCGCGCCGACTCTTGCTCGCCGACCACGGAACAATCTAGCTAAAACACATCATGAAAGCTACCACTTTCATTTACCCAACCAGGACTTATCACCTGATACATTCTAGGCATAAAATGCACTCGACAAGGATCACTCGCAAAATCTTGTACTCAAGATGGCACTTACATCTAAGGTCTCAATTGTAATATTCTAAGGTTCGCACTTTCTCGTCCCAGGCTTACCGCTTTTACACTAACGGGTTTACGAATCACATTTTTGCACAAAGCTATCCGAACATAACACTAAACACATCATCAACATCAATACATATAAGTCTCTAGAGGTTAAGGATATACGAAAATAGGCGGTTCAAAGGACGCTAAAGCGGAACTCGCGCGACCTCTAGGGGCTGCCGGTGTCTGAGCATCTGCTGGCTATGGAAGGTGAAGAACCATGGCTGCTCTAGTAGTCCATGCTATCCTACCGGTGCTACCACAGTGGGCGATCTCTTGCCGGATGGCCTGTTGGCGCGAGAATAACAATCTCAGTCGATGCGACACTCTCGCTTTATGAAGTTTTCCTGGCGACCACCGGCTGAGAGAAGAGGCAACCTTATCCGTGAGCACTCTGCTCCACGAAAATCTGAAACACAGGAGCCAGGCACGCTCCTGAATATCTCGAAGGTCGAAAGGCTGTGGAGGACCACTCTGTCTTGGCGGGGCGCATAAGCGGCTTTCTTCTTGAGGCGGTCCGCCTCGAAAGTCACGCGAGACCTGCTGTTGCAGCCTCTTACTGTGACCTTGGTCATTCAGTCGATTTATCCTCTCCTCGCATCCCGGTCATAAGCTGCGTGCGGGCAATGTCCGTGCCGGTGAAGAGCTACGGAACAACTCGGCTAGGTGATCGTGAGCCACGTAACATATCGGCGCCTCGATCCTCCATACTAGCTACCAGCGGGGGCGTCTGGGGCGATGGTCGAACTCACATTGTACTCCCGAACCGTGCGCGGATTACGCGCAACACCAAAAATGCATGCGCGAGCCCTCCTCATGCAGTGGAGGCAAGAAATGTACAAGGAATGCCTCTAAGAACTCGTCCCGTATAGTGGAAGTGCATTCTCTCCCGGGACAGCTCCAGATCAAACGATCATTGCGGTATCACGCGGTGATGTGAACCTAGGACCACGGCTCGGTCTCCGATGCCTGATTACTCTCATGATCCGTATGGCGCCGGATGAACTCCTGCGGATCATCCTCGGGCCTCGACCCGTAAAACTCTGGCGATTTACAACTCGGAAAATCCGTAGCCTCGAACTATCGATCTAGGGTGAACGGCGGTGCTCTTTGGGCTGCTGCGTCCGGCTATCCTCAAGTCGGCCTGACCACGGCCGTGGCGGGCCAGCTCCTTGTGACTCATCTCCTCTGCTCGGTGCGGGCCGGAGGCTCGAGTGCGTGGTCTCTGCCGCATTGCTCTACTCGCGACTCCCTGCCTTGCCGCCGCACGGGCGGGTTGCCTGCTGCGGAGGCATAGCGGTAAAACGAAGTATGTCGGAGGGTCGATCTTATCACCTGGCTACAGGCACGATCTCGAGAATGAGAAGAATGAAACCAATCCTAAATGTCTGCGACCTCACGATTATAGATGTGGTGCACAACACGTCGATAATCAAGACTCTACTAGACACGATGCAGACACTTTCAGAGACTAAGCGCTCGATACAACTTTGTCAAGGCCGAACCGGGCGTGGTGGTGCCTTACCCGGGCACCCTGGTGATACAACAACGAGAAAACCAGCGGAAATAAAAACCTTAAACATGAAATGAGAGACATGATAGATAAGCAGGCCAGCAAAGCGGTTGCCTTGGTATATATACATAAAAACCGAGCAGTTATCCTTTTACAAAACCCTTCCACATTGCTCTGAGACCTCTAAGATTTACAACAACAATGGCGGACGGGGCCCGCCATACCACGAATGTACAAGAGACTACAACTCGGAGAAACCTGCGAAGATAAGCCTCAGAAGGCAGACTTTCAACACGTGAAATGTGATCCTAGGCGAGGATCCACGGCCGTGTACCTACACTGCGGCATGAGCGGCCCGAAGGAGAGTCGATGCAGGTACCAAGTATGTGAAGCTGTAAATACTGTAAATGAAATCATAATAGTCTATATAAAGCAGGAGACATGTATGATGACCAAACTACAGTACATAACATATATGATTACATCAGTCGAGGACTCGGGCCTCCAATTATCACTCGTGCGTGGAATTTCTTCCTCGCTGCGTGATTTATGATATAACAATACCAAGGGTATCATAAACACGAGTCCCACTGTGTCATAAAACCGTCTGGGACAAGTATAACTACGAGATCCGGCCGTACCAATAATACAATGCAACCAAAAACACGAAGGCGACACGGGGCAAGTGCGGCCGACTACGGATACCAAGGCGGTCCGCGTAGCTGGCGGGGCAATCTGGTGACCACCGGGTACGAGCCGTATCGCGAGACCGTCACTACTGAGCAGGGCAAGTCGAGGGCTAACTACAGGTACAGGCGAATCGGCCATGAGGCGGGGCAAGTCTGGCCGACCACCGGGTACCAAGGCGAGCGGTAAGAAAACCTCATGGAGAGCTAGTCCATGGAATAACACTATCAGCGGGGCATGCGGTGGAATTTTCCATCACTGCCAGGTGCGTCCGAGTAAGTCCTCAGCAAGTCGGCGGCGATCCATCGAAGCGTGGTTAAATAGAACACAATTCTTGCACAACCAAGGCTATCATCACAAGCATAAGCAAGTTACACAACAACAAGCATAGGCAAGTTACACAACACAAGTATAGGCAAGTTACACAACAACACGTATAGGCAAGTTACCTGACTCGAGTACTTTTATTTTTATGCCAAAGTCGGGTTTTAACCTAAGTACTACGTAAGTTAAGTTCCTTTTAAAGATCCATTCCCTTTTATAAAAGTCACGATACAGTAGTATAAAAAAATGAGTGACTTATATCTTTTAAGTAAACCAAAATGCTTTCCTTTGTAAAATCAAGTAACAACCTTATTTTCCAAGCGTTGAGTTTGCCTAATTTCAAATGCTCAAGTTTCTCATTTTAGAAAAGGTTTAGTAGTTCTAGTTTTAATCCTTTAAAACATAATTCTCCTTTAAGCGTTTTGAGAAACATATGTCTTATATGTGAGTAGGTTATTCTTGTTTATAAACAATCTTATTAAGCGACCATGATCTAGAAAATGTAATATCATTTTGTCTCGTCTTAAACTTACATGCGGATGGAGGTTTCTCTTGGTTTTAATAATACTTAATTATTGATACATTTTCCTTTATTAGCTTTGCGGTGGTTTGTCGATACACGTTACGATTTCGAAATCGGTAAAACATTATTCCTTTCAAAACCAAGTACTCATTACTCACGAATGAGGTTTCACACAAAATTCATATTAATTTAATTTAATTAAGTTAAGTCTCTTATCTTGTAAGATCAAGTCTCTTAACTTCTAAAACGATAAACCATTTTCTTTACCTCTCTTAAGGCGTTATACCTAACTCCATAAAGCTAGTATAACTCTTTTTAAAACCTTTTCAAACCAAGTGTTATTCTTCTTTAAAAATGGTTTCTTAACTTTTGACACACTTCAAGTTCCTTATTATCACCGTCAAATCGGTTATAAGTCAAATCGATTTACCTTTCAAAACCATGGCATTTTCTTACCTACGTAAAGTGTTATAACCAACTTCCCGTAAAAGCGTTATAACACTTTATGTTTCAAACAATCAAATACATTTAACACGTATGCGTCTATCGTACTACATAGTTCACCCGTATCATGCTAGAAAAGATAGGAAGAGGTTCACATACCTCGCGGCAGTGCAAACTAATAGCAAAGCGCTCCAAGTACTTGAAGCCGTCGGCTACTCCTTAAGCCACGTAGATCGCACCACACGTGTACTTGACCTATAAGGCCACAAGGCACTTATTAACATCTAGATCTCGTCGTTCCAAATTCGCGAGAAAATTCGGCGGCACCTCCCGCATGACAGCGTAAATCTCCTCTATCGGTAGGCTACCAAGCCAACGAGGGGTTAACACGTCTAACCGGACGTGTACAATTCTACCACACAGTAATACTACACAAGTCTCTTAATGTCTGATCTATGTAATCTGATTCGATTCTTCTCTTTAATACCATACATGTGATTCTTGTTGATTCTTATTAGCTTAAGTCAAAGACATTGCAGAAGAACTACGCTTAGTTCTAATCAATTTTCATTCTATATATAGTATACTTGACTATATATTCTAACAAACATGTAATTTCCAATTACAATGAGAACAGATATTTACCTCGATAAGCCCAAAATTATCAGAGTTTATATGTCGATCTGAGCGAGTTTAGCTCTACTCACGCGTTCCAACCCGCTCCAAACAACCCTTAGAAGTTCTACACAACTTCTACTTATAACTTCAACTACGGGTGAAGATTTACTTAGGAGCCGTTTGTGGCTAAAGGAAGTATAATAGTATTTTCAGGATTTAGTAAAGGGTACTTTGGAAAGTACTACAAGGTATTTAGCTAAAGTATTTTGGGCATTATAACAATACTTGAAGAGTATTTCTATACCACAAAGGGGGTATTTATACGAGACAACTAGGCTAGGGGTACCCACTAACACTACAAAGGGGAGGAAGCTCTCGGCCAAAGGGGAGGGGGTGTGGTGGGCCAGAAACTCGAGAGGAGGGAGTAGTTTGAGATTAGATAGATTGCTCAAGTTTAGGATGAAGAATGTCTTCAACTAGAGGGTATTTATAGGTCAGTGAAGGCGATCAATGGCGAGATGAAGACAAGTGCATAGCAAGTGTAAGGCCGAGATTTAGCCATGTGCTACCTTATCCATCTACCACAAAATATCCTACCTAACCCATGACCAAGGAAAGGCACAAAAATCGTCCAACCTAGCCCATTGTTGCCGTCCACTCCTTCCAATTAGAGGTGACAAGTGTAAGCCTCTCGTTGATCAAAATGTTTCGTCTCGGAAAAATCCGCAAAAATTATTAATGACATAGCGAATTTTCCCTACGGCGTGGAAATGTTTAAGTCAACGACTCTGTCGGGTGTTGTGTACAATTTTGAAACTAGCCAATCCTTAAGGCTTAAATTATTATCGTCGCCCTCAGCGTACTCTGGAAATACGGGTATAACACGCGTGAGACCATGGTGACCCCTCCCATCTGCGCTTCCCACAGTCGGACGGGCTCGCATAGTGACCTGCGGCCACAAGTATAACAAACTCAGTAGTACCACAACTCCACGAATGGAATCTACCACATCGAACCTTTGGCGGACCTCGATCGGTTAGCACCCTTCTGCCTGGAAGTCAGAAGTCTGGGGCCACGACACGCCCGAATATTACGTACATGCGAAGGCGGTGTCGGAGTACTGAGTGGTGTGGTGCAAATCTAGAATCTTCTTGAGCCGTCCACCAGAGAGCTACAAAAGATCTGCCGTCGGCGCCTTCTGCTGGCGATATCACATGCGACCGTCGGCCTCTGCGCTTCTCGCATCAGTGCATGAGCTGCGTGCGGGCAATGTCCATGCGGTGAAGAGCCACGCTGAGCAAGACTGCGGATAATCATCTAACCGGTGGCGTGGCGGTGCACTCGGTCCTCCGTATGCGCTACTAAGCGCGAGGGGACATATCGAGCCAGCGAATCGAACTCGGCGTTATACTCACTAACGGTCGCCTCTGCGTCTCGGCATCAAAAACTTATCGGCCCGTGCCTCCTCATGCGGAGGCATGAAGTGAGTGAGAAAAGCCTCAGAGAACTTCGTCCCCGAATAGCGGAGGCACGTGCTCTCCCGGGATATCTCGCGAATCAAACGATCATTGCGGTATCACGCAACCGATGTGAACCGAAGATCACGGACTCGGTCTCCGAAGCCTTGATCACTCGCATGATCCTCTGTAACTGACGGATGAACTCCTGCGGATCATCCTCAGTCCTCGACCCGTAGAACTCTGGCGGGCTACAACTCAGAAAATCCCGTAGTCTCAGGCTATCCGATCTAGGATGTACCACGGGTGCCACTGGAACTGCGTCCGGCTATCCTCGTCGCCCACGATCACGGCGATGGCGGCCATCTCTATGTAACCCATCTCCTCTGCTCCAGGCTGTGGGACTGGATGTGAAGGTACTGTGGTCTCATAAGCCACTGCTGCGGCTCTAAACCTGCTTTGAAATTTGGCGGCGTTAATGGAACTCGCCGTCAGTGTCGCCTCGGGTATAGGCGGGCACAGGCCTCGTGGCCCTCTGTGTCCTACTAGCGGCTCCTCGGTTGCCTTACCATACGGGCGGGTTGCCTTACGTGGAGGCATAAGCATTAAATAAAGGAAATACGTTAGAGGGTCGACTTATAACACAACTCTAAGGCACGATCTCGAGTGAGAAGAATGGAAACCAATCCTAAATATCCTATAGCCTCACGATTATTGGTGTGGTGCATAACACACGATAATCAGACTTCTACTAGATGCGGTCTGTAGACACTTTCAGAGATTAAGCGCTCGATACCACTTTTGTCACGACCGATCCGGGCGTGGTAGTGCTACGGGCACGCAGTAGCATCATCGGAAATCGGAATATAAAAAAGACATGAAACAAGTGTAAAATGAGACACGATTTATTTGAGAAAAAAGTCGTCTTTTCGTATATATATATAAACCAAGTCTGCGATTACATCCCAAGCGTACAATAGGACTATAGACCTCTGAGGAAGTAAACAACTATGGCGGGACGGGGCCGCCATACCTGAATGTACAAAACTATCTA
The DNA here is from genome assembly GCA_029844215.1 of Przewalskia tangutica. NCBI lineage: Eukaryota > Viridiplantae > Streptophyta > Magnoliopsida > Solanales > Solanaceae > Przewalskia > Przewalskia tangutica. Next base: position 49,244,798 of record CM056720.1, read on the forward strand.
CAACAACGGGAGATCATACCCAAAGTCGAGCCTCGGAGAAGATGGAGCTCACGACCAAAAAGATCCTAAAGCGAGGATCGCTACCTTCCCTTTACTGCGGCATGAGCAGCCCAGGAGTCGATCTGTGGTACCAAGTATGTGAAGCGTAAAGTACTTTAAATGAAATCATACCATTTTAAAAGCAATTTTACAAATATGCGAAACAACGATATAACGCACATAGTGCCGCATCATAACCAAAAGCAAAATAGATATAACATAAGCGGTCTTTTCTAGGCCTCACAATGATCGAAGCAAGGCCGATCGCCCGTAGTATCATTATGCGAGCCTAATCACGGAACTCCGCGATCGCATGGGTCACGCGAACCGCGTGAGGTATTCCTCGCGTCGGGGTAGCTAGCCCGCGGTATCCTCTGGACTCCCGATCCGCATAGTCACATATACGCGTAGTCACGCGGACCGCGTAAGGCATTCCTCGCGTCGGGATAATACACGGAATGATCAATCCACGGAACTCCGCGACTCTGCGTAGTCGCGCAGACGCGTAGTAGTATAGACCGCGTCAAGGGTGGCAAGCCCTCGGTATAACAAGTCGAGGGTATGTGATATAATAATGATACAACGGGCTTAACATTTAACAACGTAAGCACAACAAGAATAACCCCTTACACAACATCACAAGACACTAACAGCGTGGCGTCGCGCATGTTTACTTATCAAACTATCTTACTACACTTTTAAATCAATACAAGATTTTCATAAACAAATAAGTAAAACCATTCCTTTTATCTTTCTTAAGTTGTTATACCTAACTTCCCATAAATCTAGTATAACTCTTAGCTTTACGTTTAAAAATCAAGTATTACTCTTCTTTCGAAATGATTCATAATTCTTTTGAAATCTTCAAGGTTCTTATTATTTAGACTCGAGTCAAAAAGGCGTCGGTAAAACCATGTTCAGCTAACACGTCGTCTACCGTACTATATATATATTTTAAAATATCATGCTCGAGGATAGGAAGAATCACATACATTCCGGTGAAATCCACCTGCCAAGTCAGTATGTCGCGTGATATCAACCTATAATAGTCAAATCGTCTATCAGCGTCTAGACTACTCTGTAGGATATTCTAAGCGAGGGTTCTCTATTCTACGGAAAATTGGGCAGCATTTCCCTACGTCAAACTACTCAGTCTCTTGTAAATACGGTCTATGTAAATCTGATTCAATTCTTCTTCTTTTATACCGCCTACTTTGTGATTACGGTCAATTCTATTCTTTTATATCCTTACATATCTTATACTCGACTCTTAACTATTCTTATATGTAATCTTGATTACAATAGAAGGACAAAGTATTTACCTCGATAAGCCCAAAATTATCCAAGTTAAATGTCGATCACGAGCAAGGTTTAGCTCTAATTTGCACGCTCAGATAGCTCGAAACCCTTAGAAGTTTCTAAACAACCTGCTTAAATACTATAAGGGATTTGGGGCTAGGGTATTTTGGAATAGTAACTATACTAGAAGGCAACTTCTACCAAGAGGGGGTTTCGTCCAAAGCCACTAGGAAGGGGTTTGGGCGAGACTTCTACACAAAGGGGGAAGGATTTTTGAGACTTAGAAAAATGTGGAGTGGATGAAGAAGTCTTCAACACAAGGGGGTATTTATAGAGTCCTCAAAGGCCAAGATTAAAACAAATGGAGGGTTGGGATTAGGATCCATGTGAAAGATGAGGTCTTCCAACCAAGTGTCTACCACAATATTTGGACATATGTTGTCACGACCCGTGCCGGGGCCCGTGACTGGTGCCTTACCGGGGCACCCAAGTAGTCATACATCAGAGTAATCAGCGGAAATATAAAGCAAGACATGAAACAGTTTATAAAGTAAGACCACGGTTTATGTGAAAAACACTTTCGGCATATATATATATAATCATAGTTCAGATTACATCAAACCTTTGTACAACATGACTACAGACCTCTAAGAAATATACAACTATGGCGGGACGGGGCCCGCCATACCACAGTGTACAAAACTATCTGACGGGGAGATCATGCCAAAAGTAGAGCCTCGGAAGAGATGGAGCTCAGGCACGCGTAGAGATCCTAAGAATGCGGATCTAGCACTGCTTGCCCTTACTGCGGCATGAGCGGCCCGAAGGAGGTCGATCTACAAGTACTAAGTATGCAGCGTAAAGTACTTAAATGAAACATATCATTTTTAAAACCAGTTTACAAATATGTATGAAACAACCGAGAAACGCGCATAGTGCCGCATCACAAACAAGAGCAACGATAGGTAAGCGTGATGAGTCTTGTCTGAGCTGCGAATGATCGAAGCAGGGCCACTCGCCCCGTCATCGTACGCAAGCCTAATCTGAACTCGAGTCGCATGGGCCACTCGCGTGGGCGCGTGAGGTAAAACCCGCGTCGGTGCTACTCCTCGGCGTAAATCACGGACTCATTGTCCGCATGGCCATGCGGACCGCGTGAGGTATAACCCGCGTACTAACACGGAACTCTCGTAGCTCGCGTAGGCCCCTGGACCGCGTAGGTATTCTCGAATCATGGTCCCGGACACGCTGAGTCTACCCGCGTCGGAGGCGACAACCCGGTATCGTCTCGAGGTGGTGATAGTATACTAACATAACAACATCTTTAAACAACATAAGCCTGATAAGGATACTCACCTATACAAGCGTTACAAGATACTAACACATGCGACATATCATGTCTATTGATCAAACCATCTTTATTCTTTTCACAATACAAGTCTGTTATAAACACGTAGGCAAACTGTTTCTTTTATAAAACTTAAGTGGTTATACTCACTTCCCGTAAAGCTAGTATAACTCTTAAGCTTACATTTTAAAAACCAATTAGTTCTCTTACATTAATATGATTGATAGTCTTTTGAAATGTTTTGATTCTTTATCATTCGAGCTTAAGCGTGAGGCATTCAAGTAAGTATTGTCGGGCTTAAGCGTGAGGCATTCCGTAAGTATTATTAGGCTTAAGTCGAAGACATTGCCGTAGTTATATTGTAAAATATCATGCTTTAGGAAGAATCACATACATACCTTACCGTGAAAACCACCTTGAGTTGAATATGTCGCGAGAAGTCGACTATAATAGTCACGGATATCTATTAAAGCCTACTGAAGGTCATTCTAAGCGGGGGTTCATAATTCTACGGTAAGTCGGGCAGCACTTCCCTGCAGGTGAGCTATATAAGTCTCTTGTGAAAGCAGTCTATGTAAATCTGATTGATTATTCCTCTTTTAAACCCTTACAAGTGATTAATACTTCAATTCTATTACGTGATATACTTCTAAGTATTTATACTTATTCTTATACTATAACGATAAGTATTCTCTAATTCAAAGAGGGTTAGGATTATTACCTCGGTAAGCCTGATAATATCTAGAAAAGTCGCGCTGAGCAGGTTTTGCTCTAAGTTGTATGCTCAAGAACCTTAGAAGTTCTTCACAACTTCTACTAAGTACTAAGGTATTTGGGCTAGGGTATTTTGGGCATTATAACAATACAAGAAGATAACTTTTCTACCAAGGGAGGGGGGTAGATTTTTGGCTAGGCTAGGGGGGGTATTCGGCCAAGGCCACTTAGGCTAGAGGGGGAAGAGGGCTTTGGACGAATTGGCTAACAAGGGAGAAGGGAGGATTTTCAAGACTTGGAAAGTAATTTGTGGATGAAGAACTCTTCATCTTAAGGGGTATTTATAGGTCAAGAAGTGGCCAACCAATGGCCAAGATTTAGACAAGTGCAAGGCAAGTGTAGGGTGAGGATTAACTATACACAAATATCCTACCAACTCCTTGACTTTGAACAAGGCACCAAAAACGTGCCACACTTCTTCAAATCGTCCAAATGGACGATTTCAAGTCCTGATTGGAGGTGCCAAGTGTAAGCCCTCGTTGGTCCAAAATGTTTCGTCTCTCGGAAAAATCCATAAAAATTAGAAATGGCATGGCGGAATTTACCTACGAAGGCGTGGAAGCGTTTAGTCGGAAAACTATTCGTTTAGTGAGTTGTGCCTAAAAAAAGCGTTGAGGCTTATCTTTAAGGCAAGACTTTAAATGCGTATTCCTACGTACATACTGCGGAAATACGGTATAACATTCTCCCCTCGCCAGAAACATTCGTCGAATGTTCCTTCCCAAACGATTATCGAAGAAGCTTAGCGGTTGTAAATGCCACGCCTGGCTCTGAGCAACACTTAGGTAAGCGATAGCGAAAATTTACAAGTAGGAAAGTGAATTACGGAGGTGTGGGAAATAGGTGAGGTACCTGCGCCTCGTATCCTCCTCGACTTCCCGTCATCTCCTCCTAAGCTCGTTCGCCCAAGACTTTGGCGGAAGCCCGTCGCCGTCGCGAGCGCTAACACGGCGATCGACTATCGCTATGGGAATCTCCTCATCGATAACCCCCTCGGTCACTGGACATCGTCAATCGGGTGCACCCTAGATGGATCCGATACATCTCGCCGGCATAGATCGTGAAACAGGATGCTGCCTCCGGTCGGACGGCGAGATCAACTCGTGAGCAACCTTGCCTACCACTGCGGACAATCTGAAGCGGCCCGATGTACCTTGGTGAGCTTCCTCTTCGAATCTCATCACACCCGCCATGGGTGACGCTAGGAAAACCCAATCATGAACCTCGAACTCAAGATGCACGGCGATGATCTGCATCGACTTACATCGACTACGGTGTCGATAGCGCTCTCGGATAAGCCGCCTTATCCACTGCTTTGTACCGTCTGGTCCCATTTGTCCCTCGCCCACGTCGAACCAACCTATAGGCGATCTGCACTTCCTCCCATACAAGGCCTCGTAAGGCGCCGTCGAATCTTGGAGTGGTAGCTATTATTATATCACGAACTCAACTAGAGGCAAATGATCCTCCCACTACCACTAAAGTCAATAACACGGGCTCGCGACATATCCTCGAAGTGCGGATGGTGCGCTCTGCTGTCCGTGCATGCGTGGATGAAATGCGATTACTCGAGCTCACTGCGTCCTAAACCCCTGGAAGGACCTCCAGTTAGCGTGGCGGGCTCCTGCATGCGATATGATCAGTAGGGACTCCATGCAATCGGCGATCTCTCGGATGTAAAGTGCGGCATAATCCTCGGTAGAAAAAGTCGTCGGACGGAAGAAAGTGGGCTGATTTAGTCGACTGTCGGCGATAACCCATATAGAATCATGTCTCCTGCGAGTGCGAGGTAATCTGTGATGAAATCCATGTTGATTACCTCGGCTTCGGTCGGGATCTCGATAAATGCGTAACAAACCACGGGCCTGCGGTGCTCTGCCTTCGCTGCGACAACCACGGGCGAGCTACGAACTGCTGCAGCGTCCTCTTGAGCCATCCACCAATACGGATCTAAGGTCGTGGTACATCTTGGTCGACCCGGATGGATAGTAATGCTTGTTGTGTGCTTCCCGAGAACACTGCTGCCGAAGTCACGAAACATCTGGAACACCTGATGCGCCCTCGAACCTTAGCACCCGTGGTGCTACCTCAAGGACCGCGCCTCGCGAAGAGGCGTATCGCGATATCGAATCAAAATTTGGATCCTCGGTGTTGCCTCTTCGCCTCGCCGGCGATGGAAGACTCGGCAACCTCGCGAACTCTAACCCATTTGCTATCGAGAATCAATCAAGCGGACACGAGGCTGCTAAGCGATGCAAATCACGAACCATGTCCTCATCTCTAGTGCACATCCGATAGGCTCCCGTCGACCTACGACTAGGCGTACGCCGCAGCGTTGGCCTTCCCGGGTGGTATAGGATATCAACATCGTAATCCTTAAGCAACTCTAACCAGTCTGCATCGTAAGTTCGGCTCCTACGGTGAAGATATCTTTGGAGGCTCTTGTGGTGCGTATAAATATCACGTGAACCCCATTACAAATAGTGCCTCGGATCTTGGCGTGAATCACATTGCGCGACTCCAAATCATGGGTGGGGTAGTTCCTCTCGTGTTTCTTGGTGTCGGGATGCGTATGCTATAACTCTGCCATCTGCGTCAACACATCCCAACGATGCGGCGCATCCTGATACGACATAACCATCGGACCCTGCGGAAGAAGTAAAGCGAGGCGGTCGTCGGTCTCTCTTCGGCTGAAACCACCGCTCCTGACATCGATCCGGCTGAAACTTGGCGCCATACGAGTCGGCTAGTCAATGGTGCGAAGATAAAGCAAACTTCTCCACGAACGCCGATAATATCTGCAAGGCCCGAGCTGCGAACCTGCAGCCGGATAGTAGGTCTAGGCAAGTCTGGCTGCCTCGATCTTGGCGTATCCACTCGAATGCCATCGGCCCGACAATATGCCCGAGCGCCATGAAGTCAGCAAAACTCACGTTTGGAAAACTTGGCGTCAAGCTGCAGTCTGGAAGCGTCGGCCTGATCGCCAAATGCTCGCGTGCTCTGCTACGGCGAGAATAAACGAAGATATCATCGATGAACACTATCACTGGCGTGTCCGAAAATGGTTTGAACACTCGGTTCATCAAATCCATGAATCTGCGGAGCATTGGTCAACCAAAGACATGACCACTGAACTCATAATGCGTCTGGGTCACGAATGCGATCCTAGGGACATCCGCTCTCGACACGAACGATGATAGCGACGCGGATCAATCTTGGAGAAACATCTCGCGCCACGCAGTGGTCGAACAAATCATCAATCACAGGAAGGGTATCATTCTTAATGGTCACCTTGTTGGTGCTGTAATCAACACACGTGCGCGGCGTCGTCACTTCTTCTTCGCGAACAATCTGGCGCCCCCGGGGAGAAACTTGGGCCTAATGAAGCCGCTTTTCTAGCAAATCCTAAGGTGATCCTTGACTCTCTCCTTCGGCGGTGCCGTTACGTATGGCGGAATGGAAATAGGCGAGTATCGCAATATGTCAATACAAAACTCAATCTCCTCTGGGAGGATGCAGGGAGTCATGCAGGAACACGTGCGGGAACTTCGTGACTACGAGGCCGGTGAAAATCTGGTACGACCTCGATATCAAACACTCGAACTAGATGGTAGATGTACCCGCCGCACCGTCTTCCTAGCCTTGAGGTAGGAAATAAACCTACCACCAGCGTCTGGTGCTCCTCCCACTCAGCAATGGCTCGCCGAGCTGGGAACCGTACTACTCTCTCTCTGCGGTCTACATTGGCGTAGCAGAGGCTGCCAATCCGTCCGTGATCACGTCGAAGTCAATCATCTCGACTCTGTCAAGTCGGCTGAGTCAAACGGCGTAAATAGTCACGGGACAAGCTCTATATACGTAGAGCTACCGAATCACCAGCTGGCGTAGCTACCTCGAAAGGGTCTATGGACTCGGGCTCTATCCACTATCTACTAGCAACAGGGGATATATGGGGCCAGTAGAACCGGATCTATCAAGGCATAAACATCAAACCAGCCCGATAAGGTACACATGGCGACATCGGTGAGGCCTCACGATCTGTCGGTGGACAAAGCATAAATGCGGTTACGAGGACCGCTAGAAGCTGGACACGAGCCACGACCTCTGCGCGACCTGCGACCCATGAGCACCCACACGCCTCGGGCGATAAGCTGTAGGAGATGATGGCGGCCACGAGAACACGAAGGTGGGCCTACCACGTAGCGCCCGGTCGGACGATCCTCGCAAAGTGACCTGCGGCCTGGCCGTAACAAGATCCATAAGTAGTACCACACTTCCGTAATGGGATCTCTGCGCATCGGCCACCTTTGGGGTGGTCCGTCGGCGATACCTCTGCTACTACTGCGGGCGTCTGAAGCCACAGGGCCACAGTGCGCCCTCGAAAACTGGGTGTCTTGAGGGCGGTGCGGGAGTGCTCTGGTGGGCGTGGTGCGAATCTAGGCTAACTGCGAGGCCGCCCACGATAACCACGAGAAGACCCTCCGTCACGGCCTTAACCTGCTGTACGTCGTCATCGTCGACCTCTGCGCTCGCCGCATCAAGGCGTGAGCTGCGTGCGGGTAATGTCCATACCGGTGGAGAAACCCGCATGACTTCGGCCATATAGTCGTCTAGCGGTGACATGGCGGTGCACCTATCCTCATATCTGCTACCAATCTTTGGGACATATCGAGCGAAGAATCAAACTCGACATTGTACTCACGACGGTCGTCCTCTGCCTCGGCGGTAAAAATCTATCGGCCGCGCCCTCGCAAATGTGGAGGCAAAAAGTGAGTGAGAAAGCCTCGAGAACTCATCCCAAGTAGGCTGGGCGCGTGCTCTCCCGGGATAACTCCGTGAATCAAACCAATCATTGCGGTATCACGCGGCTATGTGAACCAAGATCACGGACTCGGTCTCGGCCTACGATCACTCTCAAAATCCTCTGAATCGGCGGATGAACTCCTGCGGATCATCCTCCGGCCTCGACCCGTAAAACTCCGTGAACTCTGACTCGAAGTCTCGTAGCCTCAGGCTCTCTGCCCTCGGGTGTACCACAGGTGCGGCCCGGGTGGAGGCTGAGCTGCCGCATCAATCTCTCCTCGTGTCGGGCCTGACTTTGCCAAAGGCTGGGCCGTCTCCTTGTACCCTAACTCCTCCGCCCGGTGTGGGGCGGGAGGTGTGGATGCTGTGGTCTCTTTGAAATTTTGGCGGCGTCATAGAACTCGCCGTCTGCGGTATAGGCGGGCACGAGCCCTCGTGACTCTGGGTGTCTGCTAGCGGCTCCTCATTTGCCTTGCCCATACGGGCGGGTTGCCTTACGTGGAGGCATAAGCATTACGAGGAAAGGAATACGTTAGAGGTCCGACCTATAACACGGCTCTAAAGCGCGATCTCGGAATGAGAAGAATGAAACCAATCCTAAATATCCTATAGCCTCACGATTATTGGTGTGGTGCGCGACACAGATAATCAGACTCTACTAGATACGATGCAGTAGACACTTTCAGAGATTAAGCGCTCTGATACCACTTTTGTCACGACGTGCGGGGCGTGTTGGTGCCTCTGGGGCACCCAGTAGTCATACATCGAGTGTCGGCGGAAATATAAAGCAAGACATGAAACAGTTTATAAAGTAAGACACGGTTTATGTGAGAAAACAGCCTTTCGGCATATATATATAATCATAGTTCGTGATTACATCCGACCTTTGTACAACATGACTCTGAACCTCTGAAATATACAACTATGGCGGGACGGGGCCCGCCATACCTGGCTGTACAAAACTATCTCTGGGAGATCATACCAAAAGTAGAGCCTCGGAAGAGATGGAGCTCAGGCACCAGCGTAGAGATCCTAAGAATGCGGATCTAGCACTTCTTGCCCTTACTGCGGCATGAGCGGCCCGAAGGAAGTCGATCACAAGTACTAAGTATGCAGCGTAAAGTACTTAAATGAAACATATCATTTTTAAAACCGGTTTACAAATATGTATGAAACAACGAGAAGCGCGCATAGTGCCGCATCACAAACAAAGCAACAATAGGTAGCGTGATGAGTCTTGTCTGAAATCTGCGAATGATCGAAAGCAGGGCCACTCGCCCCCATCGTCGATCTGCAAGCCTAATCTGAACTCGGTCGCATGGGCCACTCGCGTGGGCCGCGTGAGGTAAAACCCGCGTCGGTGCTACTCCTCGGCGTAAATCTGGACTCATTGTCGCGTAGCGCCATGAGGCCGCGTGAGGTATAACCCGCATACTAACACGGAACTCGTAGCTCGCATAGGCCCCCTGGACCCGCGTGAGGTATTCTCGAATCATGGTCCCGGACCGCTGAGTCTACCCGCGTCGGAGGCTTAACCCCGGTATCGTCTCGAGGTGAGTGATAGTATACTAACATAACAACATCTTTAAACAACATAAGCCTGATAAGGATACTACTATACAAGCGTTACAAGATACTAACACACATGCGACATATCATGTCTATTGATCAAACCATCTTTATTCTTTTCACAATACAAATGCATTATAAACACATAGGCAAACTGTTTCTTTTATAAAACTTAAGTGGTTATACTCGCTTCCCGTAAAGCTAGTATAACTCTTAACACATTTTAAAAACCGATTAGTTCTCTTACATTAATATGATTGGTAGTCTTTTGAAATGTTTTGATTCTTTATCATTCGAGCTTAAGCCGTGAGGCATTCTGTAAGTATTATTCGGGCTTAAGCGTGAGGCATTCTTAGTAAGTATTATTTAGGCTTAAGTCGAAGACATTGCAGTAGTTATATTGTAAAATATCATGCTTTAGGAAGAATCACATACCAGTGAAAACCACGCGAGTTGAATATGTGCCTTGAGAGTCGACCTATAATAGTCACAGATATCTATTAAAGCCTACTCTGAAAGGTCATTCTAAGCGGGGTTCATAATTCTACGGTAAGTCGGCGCACTTCCTGCAGGTGAGCTATATAAGTCTCTTGTGAAAGCGATCCTATGTAAATCTGATTGATTATTCCTCTTTTAAACCCTTCTAAGTGATTAATACTTCAATTCTATTACGTGATATACTTCTAAGTATTTATACTTATTCTTATACTATAACGATGAAGTATTCTCTAATTCAAAGAGGGTTAGGATTATTACCTCGGTAAGCCCAATAATATCCTAGAAAAGTCGCTCTGAGCAGGTTTTGCTCACTAAGTTGTATGCTCGAGAACCTTAGAAGTTCTTCACAACTTCTACTAAGTACTAAGGTATTTGGGCTAGGGTATTTTGGGCATTATAACAATACAAGAAGATAACTTTTCTACCAAGGGAGGGGTAGATTTTTGGCTAGGCTAGGGGTATTCGGCCAGGCCACTTAGGCTAGAGGGAAGAGGGCTTTGGGCCGAATTGGCTAACAAGGGAGAAGGGAGGATTTTCAAGACTTGGAAAGTAATTTGTGGATGAAGAACTCTTCGTCTTAAGGGGGTATTTATAGGTCAAGAAGTGGCCAACCAATGGCGAAGATTTAGACAAGTGCAAGGCAAGTGTAGGGTGAGGATTAACTATACACAAATATCCTACCAACTCCTTGACTTTGAACAAGGCACCAAGCGTGCCACACTTCTTCAAATCGTCGAATGGGCGATTTCAAATCCTGAATTGGAGGTGCCAAGTGTCGCCCTCCCGTTGGTCCAAAATGTTTCGTCTCTCGGAAAAATCCGCAAAAATTAGAAATGGCATAGCCGGAATTTACCCTACGAAAGCTGTGGAAACGTTTCGTCGGAAAACTATTCGTTTAGTGAGTTGTGCCTAAAAAAAAACGTTCAAGGCTTATCTTTAAGGCAAGACTTTCGTACGTATTCCCTTACGTACATACTCTGGAAATACGGGGTATAACATATGTCCACCACAATTGTTATACCCCGAATTTCCAGAGTATGTATGTGAGGACGTACGTACAAAAGTTTAGCCTTAGTTAGACACTTTGGACGAAAATATTGTGCACACCTATCAAAAGAATCATTTTTCGCGAAGCGTTTTACAAACTGCGAAGGAAAATTACGGTTATGTCGTTATATTTTGGATTTTTCGAGAGGCGTAATACTTTGGACCAAGCGAGGAAAGCGACTTGTCACCCTCTAATTAGCGGATGTGTGAGCGGTAATGGGGCGAGTTGGAGGTCTTGGGTAGGTAGGATATTTGTGATATTTTGTGTGGTAGTTGGATAAGGTACACATGGATGAATCCTCACCTACTTGCATAACACAGCTTCATCTTGGCCATTGGTTGGCCTATAAATACCCCCTTTACTTGAAGGTTATCTTCATCCACAAAATCATTTCTCCAAGTCTTGAAATCTTTCCCCCTCTGTTGTAGTGTTTCGGCCAACACTCCGCCTCCCCGTTGAGAAAGCCCTAGCCGAAACACCTCCCCACCTGAGTGGCCAGTAAATACACCTCCCCCTTGGAAGGAAGTTGTCTTCCAAGTGTAGTTACTATTCCTAAATACCCTAGCCCAAATCCCGTTTAGTACTTAGTAGAAGTTGTGAAGAACTTCTAAGGGTTTCTTGGAGCTATCGGGCGTCTTGATTAGGAGCTAAACCTTGCTCATGATCGACTTTTAACTTGGATAATTTTGGGCTTATCGAGGTAAATACTCGTGTCCGGCTATTGGCCTTGGATATTACATGTAAGAAGAGGGACGACTTGAGTAGAAGATCCTTACAAGGGTATTAAAGAAAGAATTGAGCTGTAATTACAACTTTGAAGGATATTCAGAATAGAATTGAGCTGTTATCACGGATGAAGGGTATAAAGAAGAATAATTGAATGTACTTACATGGGGTATTTTCTGATGAACTTGAGTAGCTTGGGGTGAAGTGCTGCTCAATTTTCCGTCAGAATAGAGAACCCTACGCTTAGAACTTTATACGATTATAGTCTAGGCGTTGATAGGCGCGTTTGGTATTATGAGTCGATACTCTGTAGCGACATATTCGACTTGGCGGTGGTCTTCGCCAAGAAGGTATGTGATTCTTCCTATACTCTTGAGCATGATATTTTAAAACATATATATAGTACGGTAGACGTACGTGTTTTAACTGGACATAGTTTTACGGCAATGTCTTTTGACTTAAGCCTGAATAATAAGAACCTTGAAGTATTTCAAAAGAACTATGAATCATTTTTAAAAGAAGAGTAATACTTGATTTTTAAACAAAAAGCTTAAGAGTTATACTAGCTTTATGGGAAGTTAGGTATAACGACTTAAGAAAAGATAAAAAGAACGGTTTTACTTGTTTGTTAGGGAAATCTTGTATTGACTTCTGCAAGTATAGTAAGATGGTTTGATAAGTAAGCATGTTATGATACTCGTGGGTTAGTGTCTTGTGATGTTATTCTTGTTGTGCTTACGTTGTTAAGCGTTAAGACCGTTATCTTGTTATTATATCACATACCCCTTTACTTGTTATCTGAGGCTTGCCACCCTTGATGCGGTCTATCGACTGTCACGATGTGTGACTATGCGGGTGCGGGAGTTCGAGTTGATCATTCGGGTGTTTTATCCGTCGGGGATGCCTATCGCGATGCACGTGTGACTATCACGGTCTATTGAGACTATGCGGGCTGCGGAAGTCGGGAGATGCAGGGGTTAGCTACCGTCACGAGAATACCTCATGCGGGTGCATGTGTGACCTATGCGGATGCGGGAGTCGAGGATTAGGCACGCATAATGATACTATAGGCGATTGGCCTTGCTTGATCATTAGCGGCCTAGAAAATATACATTACAGATTTATTATTGCTCTTGTTTATGATATGGCACTATGTGCGATTAAGCTATTTGTATTTGCAAATGGGTTTAAATACTTTGATTTCATTTAATGTACTTTCTGATTTCACATACTTGGTACTGTTATGCGGCCTCCTTGAGTGCGTTAAATGCGCGGTAAGGGAAGCAGTGCTAGATCCACATCCTTAGGATCTACTATGGTGTCGGGAGCTCCGTCTTCTCGGAGGCTCGACTTTTGGTATGGTTCTCCACGATGTTGTAGATATATGTACATTTAGGGTATGGCGGGGCCACTGTCGCCATAGTTGTTACATTCCTAAGTGCGTAGTCATGTTGTAAAGTTGGGATGTAGCGTTCCTCTTTATATATATGTCGGCGACTTTAAATCAGATAAAGCGTGTCTCGATTTACATTTGTTTCATGTCTTGTTTTTATATTCGTGATTACTCGATGTATGTCTGCTTGGGTGCCGATGAGCGCGATCAGCTCCGGGCAGTGCGTGACAAAAGTAGTATCAAAGCGATTAATCCTCGGAAAGTGTCTCTGAGCCGTATCTAGTAGTGTCTTGATTATCGGTGTGTTGTGCGCCACATCAATGTCGGGAGGCTATAGGATATTTAGGATTGGTTTCCATTCTTCTCGCTCTGAGATCGTGCCTTAGAAGGCGTGTTATAAGTTGGACCCCTCTAACGTATTCCTTTTACTGATTATACCTCGCGTAAGGCAACCGGGCCGGAAGGGCAAAGCGTGAGGCGCTAATCGGACAAAGTCACGAGGGCTCGGACCAGTCTATACAGAGGCAGCGAGTTCTATGGCGCCGGCCCAGCGAACCACGATGCCGCACCTCGTCCCCACGGCTGGGGCGGAAGAGTTAAGTACAAGGAGATGGCGATTATTGGCGAGTTGTGGCGAACATGAGGATAAATGGATGCGGCGATGCAGTTCAGCGATACTGCGGTTCACGAATCGAACGGTTTGAGGCTGCGGGATTTTACGAGTTGTAGCCGCGAGTTCTGGTCGAGGCACGAGGATGATCGCGGAGTTCATCCGTCGATTCTGAGATGATCATGCGGGTGATCGAGGCCGTAGGCCGTCCGTGATCTTCGGTTCGCGTCGGCTGCGTGATACGCGATCGGTAGTTTGACTTGTAGAGCTTTCGGGAGAGCATGCGCCTCGGCAGTATGGGGCGAGTTTTGAGTTTGTTCTCACGCACTTCTTGCCTCACGCGAATGAGAGAACGCGGGCCAAGCGATTTTTATTCTTTGAGCGAGGCGCCGCGGTTAGGAGTACAGCGTCGACGATTCAGCGGCTCGATATGTCCCTGCGCTAGTAGCGGAATGGAGGCCGAGTGCCGATCGTCCGGGCTAGATGATTATATGGCGAGTCTTGTGCGGGTGTGGCTCTTGACGGCATGGACATTACGTATGCGAGCTCATGCACTGAGATCACGAGGCGTAGAGGCCGGCGGGTCGGCGGATATCGGCGAAGAAGGCCAAGGCGGCGGATCTTTTGGTAACTCTCATCGTTTTGATGCAGCCCGAGCGTTGAGGCGGTCGGGCCCGAGGACTTGGACTTCGGGGTAGCAAGGGTGCTAACCGTCGAGGTCTCAGTATCCCTCGGAGAGGAGATAGAGTTTTATGTCGATGTCTTTGCGGACACTCGGCTATTTCCATTCCGCCATACAGAATGGCACTGCCGAGTTGAGAGAGTTGAAGGATCGGCTTAGAGATTTCTTTGGAGAAGGGCTTGTCAGGCCAGTGTTTCTCCAGAGGCCGTGTGTTCGTGAAGAAGAAGGGCGGGACAGCTGCGCATGTGTGTTGATCTGACGGTGAACAAGGTGACCATTAAACGAATACCCCCTTCCCAAGATTGATGATTTGTTCGACCCGATTGCGAGTGCGAGATGGTTCTCCAAGATTGATGCGATCGGGCTATCATCAGTGCGTGTTAGAGGCGGATGTCCACAGAGTGCGTTCGGACGTGCGAACACTATGAGTTGGGGTTATGTCTTTCGGGTTGACGATGCTCGTGGTATTCATGGATTTGATGAACCAAGTGTTCAAGCCATTTTGGACCGCGTTGTGATAGTGTTCATTGATGACATCTTGGTTTATTCTCGCTCGAAGCGAGGCATCGCGGAGCATTTGAGAATTTGTGTTGAGGGTTCTCGAGGCCGCGATTATCCGCTAAGTTTTCCAAATGTGAGTTTTGGTTAGCTTGGTGGCTTTTCTTGGGCATATTGTAGGCCGATGGTATTAGTGGATCGGCCAAGATCGAAGCGATCGAGTTGGCCTGAACTCTTACTCAGGCAGGTTCGCGATTTTAGGCCTTGCGAGTTGTGCTCGGCGGTTCGTAGAAGTTTTCTTATCTACGCACCGTTGACTAGGTGACTCGGAAAAGCGACTAAGTTTGATGGTGATGCGTGTGGCGGGGTTTCGATTCTTGAAGGAGCGGCGACCGCCCGTTCTTACTCTTCCGGAGGTCGGCGGCTATGTGTGTATTGTGATCGTCGGGCATCGGGTTGGGATGTGTGTTGATGCGGCGGGGCAAGGTTATAGCGTCGCGTCGGCGACTTAAGAAGCATGAGAGGAACTACCCCCATGATTTGGAGTTGGCGGTGATTCACGCCTTGAAGATCTGGAGGCACTATTTGTATGGGGTTCGTGGATATTTATACGAGACCACAAGAGCCTCGGTATATCATCGGCCAGAGGAGTGAACTTCAGCGAAGGCGGTGGTTAGAGTTGCTTAAGGATTATGATGTCGATATCTGTACCACTCGGGAAGGCCAATGTTGTGGCGGATGCCGCCAGTCGTAGGTCGATGGTAGCCTATCGGATGTCTGGGAGAAGGAGGGCATGGTTCACGATTTGCATCGATTAGCAAGCCTTGGTGTCCGTTTGATCGATTACGATGGCGGTGGGGTTCGAGAGGTTGCCGAGTCTTCCATCGTCGAGGTGAAGAAGCCTTGATTTGAGGATCGATTTGTGATGCGTGATCGACTCTTCGTGAGGAAGGATCCTTTTGAGGTAGCACGATGGGTGCTGGGTTCGAGGCGGGTTGTGTGTTCGGATATTGCGGGACTTGGCGGAGTTCTGGGAAGCACTGGCGTGCGTTACTCTATCCGTCGAAGTCGACAGATGTACCGCGACCTCGGATCTGTGTATTGGTGGGATGGCTTGAAGAGGGGCGTTGCGAGTTTGTATCTCGATTGCGTGTTGTCGGCGGTGAAGGTAGAGCACGAGGCACGGTGGTTTATTGCGACGATTGAGATCCGACACGGAAGTAGGAGATGATCAACATGGACTTTATCGCGGGATTACCTTGCACTCCGGAGGAGACTGATTCTATTTGGGTTATCGTCGGCGGTGGAAATCAGCCCACTTTCTTCCGTCGGGGCGACTTTTGGTGAGGATTATGCGGACTTTACATCAGAGATCGTCGGTGCATAAGTCCCTATTTCGATCATATCGGTGCAGGAAGCCCGGTTTATGGCTAACCGGAGGTCCTTCGGAGAAGGAGTTTAGGGGCGGTGAGCACGAGTCACGCATTCCATCCGCAGCAGAGCCGGACGGTGGCGCTATCGGACTGCGAGGATATCTTTGCGAGCTGTGTTATTGACCGAGTGGTAGGAGGATCATTTGCCTCTAGTTTAGTTTGCGAATAATAATAGCTACTAATCCAGTATTAAGATGGCGCCTTATGAGGCCTTTTATGGGAGGAAGTGCGGTCGTCGATAGGCTGGTTTTGATGTAGGCGAGTGCGATTAGTAGGACGGTGGTGCGGCGGGCGATGGATAAGGTGAAGCTTATCCGGGAGCGGTCTTGGCGGCTCGAGTCGACAGAAGTCATATCGGTCATCGTCGTCGGCATGCTGGTTCGAGTTGATGATTGGGTTTTCTGAAGGTGTCGCCCCATGAAGGGTGTGATGAGATTCGGGAAGAAAGGAAACTTCGGCCAGTACATTAAGTAGTATCAGTTGTCGCGAGGTAGGCAAGGTTACTATGAGTTGGATCTGTCGTCCGTCTGGAAGCGATGCATCGATGTTTCATGTTTCTATCTTTGAGGAGATGTATCGGGGATCCATCTAGAGTGCATCAGATTGGCGATGTCGGGTGACCAGGGTTATCGTATGAGAGATTCCATAGCGATGTCGATCGTCGGGTTAGGCGTCTGCGGACAGGGCGTGGCTTCCGTCGAAGTCTTGTGGCGGAGCAGGCTCGGGGAGGAGATGACGTGGGAAGCTAAGGAGGACATGAGGCAGAAGTATCCTCACTTATTCCCCACACCTCCAGGTAACTTAATTTCCTACTTGCTGGTTTTTAATTATCGTATTTGCTTAAGTGTTATATTGTGGCCGTGAGCGCACTATCCAGACTCTTGAGGATATGCTGTGAGCCTGTGTTATTGACTTCAGGGGTAGCTGGGAGGATCATTTGCCTCTAGTTGAGTTTGCGTATAATAATAGCTACGGCTCCGGTATCGAGATGGCGCCTTATGAGGCCTTGTATGGGAGGAAGTGCGGTCGCCGATAGGCTGGTTTGATGTAGGCGAATGCGATTAGTAGGACGGATTTGGTGCGTGACGATGGATAAGGTGAAGCTTATCCGAGGCGATGCGGCGGCTCGAGTCGACAAAAGTCATATCGTATCATCGTCGTCGGCATCTGCGATTCGAGTTGATGATTGGGTTTTCTGAAGGTGTCACCCATGAAGGTGTGATGAGATTCGGGAAGAAAGGAAACTTCGACCAGGTACATTGGGCGTGTCAGTTGTCGCGAGGTAGGCAAGGTTGCCTATGAGTTGAATCTGCCGTCCGATGCGGAAGCGGTGCATCGATGTTTCATGTTTCTATCTTTGAGGAGATGTATCGGGATCCATCTAGAGTCCATCCGATTGGCGATGTCCGGTGTGGGGTTATCGTATGAGAGATTCCCATGGCGATGTCGATCGTCGGGTTAGGCGTCTGCCGGACGGGGCGTGGCTTAGTGAAGTCTTGTGGCGGAGCGAGCTCGGGGAGAGATGGCGTGGGAAGGCGAGGAGGACATGAGGCGAAGTATCCTCACTTATTCCCCACACCTCGGGTAACTTACTTTCCTACTTGCTGGTTTTAATTATCGTATTTGCTTAAGTGTTATATTGTGGCGTGTGTGGCAACACGCAAAGCTGTTAAGTTGTGAGGTACTTTTGCTCGTTAGCCCGTCTTAGGAAGGAACATTTGGGGCGAATGTTTCTAAGGAAAGGGAGAATGTTATACCAGTATTTCGAGTATGTATGTGAGGACTTGTCACGTGCAAAGAAGTTTAGCCTTAGTTAGACACTTTGGACGAAAATATTGTGCCACCTTTTATCAAAAGAATCGTTTTTCGATGAGAACATTTTACAAAACTTGCGAAGGAAAATTATGGCTATGTCATTTATATTTTTGCGGATTTTTAGAGGCGTAATACTTTGGAACAACGAGAGAGAGCGACATTTGTCACGCACTGGTGCGTGAAAGCGGATGTGTGGCGATAATGGGGACGAGTTGGAGGTCTTGGAGTTGGTAGGATATTTGTGATATTTTGTGTGGTAGTTGGATAAGGTACGTGGATGAATCCCTCGCTAGCACTTGCGTAGCAGCTTGGAGCCGTCTTGGCCGTTGGTTGGCCTGCTATAAATCTCCCAGCTTACTTGAAGGTTTTCTTCGTCCACAAAATCATTTCTCCAGTCTTGAAATCTTTCCCTGCTACTGCTGCGTAGTGTTTCGTCCCAACACTCCCGGCCTCCCCGTGAGAAAGCCTAAGCGAAACACCACTCCCCAACTAGCCTGAAGTGGATTCGGTAAGTACACCCCCACATATTGGTAGGAAGTTGTCTTCAGTGTAGTTACTATTCCTAAATACACTACAGCCCAGATCCCGTTTAGTACTTAGTAGAAGTTGTGAAGAACTTACAGGGTTTCAACTACATGAGCTATCGGGTGTGCGATTAGGAGCTAAACCTTGCTCGGGATCGACTTTTAACTTGGATAATTTTGGGCTTATCGAGGATTAAATACTCTTTTCCTTCTACATTGTAATTGGATATTACATGTAAGAATAGTTAAGACTTGAGTATAAGATATTTAGAAGGAGTATTAAAGAAAGAATTGAGCTATGAAGAATTACTGCTTGAAGGATATTCTTAGAATAGAATTGGCATTATCACGATCAGGAAGGGTATAAAGAAGAATAATTGAACTACTTACATGAGAGTGTGTTTCACAGTGAGTAGACTTGAGTAGCTTAGCCGGGTGGGAAGTCTTTGCTTGATTTTAAAAGTAGAATAGAGAACCTACTGCGCTTGGGAAGCTTTATACGGTATAGTGCAGGCGTTGATAGGCGTATTTTCTTTATTATGGAGTCGAAATACTCTGCTTGTATGACATATTCGACTTGGCGAATTAGTGTGTCTTTACGAGAAGGTATGTGTTGATTCTTCACACATACTCTTGGCGCTGATATTTTAAAGCGTATATATGAGTGCGGTAGGCGTCGATGTGTTAACTTGGCGTAGTTTCACGGCAATGTCTTTTGACTTAAGCTTTGAATAATAAGAACGCTTGAGTATTTCCAAAAGAATTATGAATCATTTTTAAAGAAGAAGTAATACTTGATTTTTTAAGCGAAAGCAAGAGTTATACTAGGCACTTTATGGGAAGTTAGATTATAACGACTTAAGAAAAGATGAAAAGAGCGGTTTTACTTGTTTTGTTTAGGAAATCTTGTATTATTACGCGCAAGAGTATAGTAAGATGGTTTGATAAGTAAACGTATGTTATGATACTCGTAGGTTAGTGTCTTGTGATGTTATTCTAGTTGTGCTTCTACGTTGTTAAGCGATTAAGGCTAGTTATCTTGTTATTATATCATACCCACATGACTTGTTATCTGAGGCTTGTCTGCGCGATGCGGTAAAATCACATCGGCTTTAAAATTGCGGTGCAATCACATTGTTATCGCGGAGCTGCGGGAAGTTCGAGTTGATCATTAAGGTGTTTTATCCGATCACGGGGATGCCACCTGCTATGCGATGCAATGTGACTATCGCGGTCTATTGAGACTATCACGAAGCTGCTGCTTGAAGTCGAGGAGGGTGCAGGGGTTAGTGTCTGCGCGCCGGACCGGGGAGAACGCGGCCAGTGCCTGCTACTGGGCACCCGTTCAGTATCGTGAGGAAGAATAGCAATGGAACATCACATGACATAAACACGTGTGTAATAAAAGCGTCGCGGACTAAGCCGTCGGGCCGCGCTTCCATAATATAAACATATGTCAAAGTACAACTCGATTCTTACAGCTGACCCACGTATGCTGAATCTGGACTCTAGGAATAGCATGATTTGAACAAGCTGTGGCGGAGCGAGGCCACGCCGTACCACGAATATATATGAATCTCTTGCCTCGGGAAAGCCGTACCAAAGAGATAAGCCTCGGAGCAAATGGGCTTTTACCGAAAGCTGACAGCGAGATCCACAGAGCGAGGATCACGGCAACACAGGTACCTAAAACCTGCGGGGCATGAGTAGCGGCCGAAGAAGTCGGTACAACGAGTCACAGAATATGAGCGAGCAGAAATAAGCTTCTGATGCGCCGGACCGTAAGCGTACAAAGTGTTATACCGTATTTCAGTATATGCGTGGGGGCGTGCGTAGAAATTTTCGAACTTCTTTAGGCTTGGCGAATTCTTTTTGTGCACAACACGGTTAGAGTCGTTTTTAAATGAAGCGTTTTCTGACTTTCGTGGGAATTTCGGTATGTCGTTTATAATTTTTGCGGAATTTTCAGAGGCGAAACATTTTGGACCAGCGGGAGGGTAGCGTATGTCACCTGCGTGGCACTTGAGTGGGCGGTAATGGTGGGCCGAAAAAGAGGCTTTAGTTGGTAGGATATTTTGTGCAAGTTGTGTGGTAGATGGATAAGGTACACGTGGTGGAAATCTAGCCACTGACACTTGCTATACACTTGGATGCGTCTTGGCCGTTGGTTGGCCTTTGCTTGACTTATAAATACCCCGCCCGCTTTTGGAAGACTTCTTCGTCCAAAATCTTCACCAAGTCTTGAAGTTCTCTTCCTCCCTCCACTTGTGTGGTTCGTCCACTTACCCTTTTACATCCCCTTTGAGAGCCATGGCGAGAGCCTGCCCCCTTGCCTGGTGGCTCTAGCGAAGCGACCCCACAGCCTAGTTGTGCTGAGTCAAAATCTTACCACTTGGTAGAAATGTATTCTCTTAGTATCGTTATAATGCCCAAATACTTTAGCCAAATACCTTGTAGTACTTTCCAAAGTACCGCTATCTGGCTTGGAAAATACTATTATACCTTCACAGCCCCATGAAACCACAAGGAAAAATCTTCACCGTAGTTGAAGTATTAAGTAGAAGTTGTGTAGACAACTTCCTAAGGGTTTCTTGGAGCGTTTTGGAGGCGCCACGGGTAGGAGCTAAACCTTGTTAGAACGACTTATAACTTGGATAATTTTGGAAGCTTGTTGAGTAAATATCTTGACCTTATTGTAATTGGAAATTACATGTTGTAGGAATATATAGTTGAAGTATACTATATATAGAAGCTGAACATTATAATTGTCGAAGCAATGTCTTTTGACTTAAGCTGAATAATACTTCAGCGATGTCTTGCGACTTAGCTGAATTTAAATAAGAGAAGAGCTGTAATTACATGGGGTATTCTGATAGACTTGTGTAGCATTCTTTGTGTAGTAGAATTGTACACGTCAGGTCGGACGTGTGCTTCACCAGTTGGCTTGGTAGCGGCCTCGATAGAGAGAGGAGATTTCTGTTTGTTGCGGGAGAGTGCTTTGAAGAATTTTACGTAGAATATTCTCGTCGGGATCTAAAGGTATTAATGGCGCTTTGTGGCCTCTATAGGTTGTAGTCTTTGCGTGTGGAGTGATCTTCTTGGTGAGAGTGTCGCGGGCGGTTTGAAGGTACTTGGGCGTTTTTGCTATTAGTCGATGTCGATCGCGGTATGTGAACCTCTTCCTATCTCTTCCTAGCATGATATGTGTGAACTATGTAGTGCGGTAGGCGTCGTGTGCTAAATGTATTTGATTGATGTAAAACATAAAGTGTTATAACGACTTTATGGGAAGTTGGTTATAATAGCTTTATGTGGATAAGCACATACTTTGTAGTTTTAAAAGATGGCGGATTTGAATAATAAGCGGCTTGATATGTGTTAATAAGAACTTGAAGCATTTCAAAAGATTTATGAATCGTTTTGAAAGAATGAGTATTACAGGTTTTGAAAGCTTAAGAGTTATACTAGCTTTATGGGAAGTTAGGTATAGCGGCAGAATATTTCTTGATTTGAAATCGAATGTGTATCGACAAACCTTTGCGAGCGTTAATAAAAGGAAAATGTATTGACTAAAGAAGTATTATTAAAACCCGATGAAACCTCCGTACTGCATAGAAGCTAGATGAGACAAAATGATATTACATTTCTAGATCATGGTGCTTAATAAGATTGATTATAAACAAGAATAACCTACTCACATAAGACATAGGTTTCTCAGCGTTTAAAGGAGAATTATGTTTTAAAGGACTAAAACTATGAACTGAAACCTTTTTCTAAAATGAAACTTGAGCATTGAAATTAGGCAAACTTGAGCGTTTGGAAAATAA
Source organism: Przewalskia tangutica (assembly GCA_029844215.1). NCBI lineage: Eukaryota > Viridiplantae > Streptophyta > Magnoliopsida > Solanales > Solanaceae > Przewalskia > Przewalskia tangutica. Next base: position 49,267,684 of record CM056720.1, read on the forward strand.
GGTTGTTACTTGGTTTTACAAAGGAAGCATTTTGGTTTACTTAACAATGTTAGTCACTCTATTTTTATACTACGGTATCGGGTGACCTTTGTAAAGAAATGGATCTTAAAAGGAATTTAACGGACGTAGTACTTTAAAGTTAAAATCAGGACTTTGATATAAAATGAAAGTACCTTGAGTCGTGTGTAACTGCTTATACTTGTTGTTATGAAACTTGATCATGTTCGTGTGATAGCCTTGTTGTGTAAATGCGTGTTCTACTCGACTCTGGTTCATCCAGGAATGTATATCCTTGACTCTAGGTTTATCAGGAATGTATATCAACTTGACTCTGGTTTTATCCGGGAATGCTTATATCACTTGACTACAGGTTTATCAGAATGTATATCAACGATTCTTGGGTTTATCAGAATGTATTCACGATTGAGGCAGGTTCATCAGGAATGTATTTCACTTGAGGACAGGTTCATCCAGGAATGTATTTCACTTGAGGCCAGGTTCATCAGAATGTATTTCACGACTCTGGGTTCATCAGGGAATGTATTCCACTCGACTAGGTTCGGATGCATGGAGATATTCCACCCTTTTCTATATTGGGTCCATAAGATGGGCGAGACACATTATACGTATCACATGATTTGTACCTAGGCTATGGCGGTGAGGAAGGAATTCCGCGGGCATGAGGATGACTTTTAGGGCGTGAGTCCACGACTTGACATATGTTGCTTCTATGTTGTGAGCGTAGTTTGGTTATCATCATATCTCTGCTTTATATAGACTATTATGATTTCATTCTGATATCTTACAGTTTTCACATACTTGGTACTGTTATGCGACCTCGCCTTGAGTGCGTTCATCTGTGAGTAAAAGTCGTCATTTGTCGATCCCGACATAGGATCGCATTGACGTGTTGGGAAGCTCCGTTTCTCGGAGCTTATCTTTTGGTATGTGTTCCACGAGTTGTAGGTTCTTGTACATTCGGGGTATGGCGGGGCCACTGTCCGTCATAGTTGTTGTAAATCTTAGAGTCTGTGTTGTGGCGGGAGTTTGTAAAGGATAAGCTGTTGGTATTTATGTATATATGATGAAAATTTGTTTTGGTTGCTTTGTTTATTTATCTTGTCTCTTAATTCATGTTCATGTTTTTTATTTGCTGATTTTCTCACGATGTTGTATCAACTAGGGTGCAGGGGTAAGGCACGATCCGGGCGAGTTGGTGCGTGACAAAAGTGGTATCAGGCTTGATTAGTCTCGGAAAGTGTCTGACCGTGTAGTAGAGTGCTTGATTGCTCGGTGTGTTGTGCACCACGTCTATGTCGGGAGAGTGCGAGACATTTAGGATTAGTTTCCATCATACTCGTTACGAGATCGTGCCTTAGAGTGTGTGATAAATTGGACCCTACGGCGTATTCCTTTCCTTTGCAGTTATGCCTCGCGTAAGCAGCGAGCGGATGGGCAAAGCGATCGAGGCTGTTGGCGAATCTGAGAGAACGAGAAGCGCGAGCAGATCGATGCGAGCGAGTGCTTTGGCCGGCGGGTTTAGCGGCCCGCCCGGCTGAGTTTAGAAGCGCGGCGATGGGCTGCTGAGACTCTGATGCACGAGCCTCGGTCCACGGCTGGGCGATGAGATGAAGTACAAGAGATGGCGATTCTTGGCGGTCGTGGCGGATATGAGATAAATTTGGATCGGCGATTCCGATAGCACGTAGTAAATACAGCGGCGAGCGGTTTGAGACTCGTGACTTCACGAGTTGTAGCCTCGGTGTTCTATGGATCGAGGCGAGGGCGACCCTCGAGAGTTTATCAAGCGACTCTGACGGATCATGAGTGATGAGCCTCGAGCGAGTCGGTGGTATTGGGTTCGCATCAGTGCGTGATCTTTGCCCGATTGGTAGTTTGGTCGTGGGGCTGTCGGGAAGAGCATCTTATTCAGCGGTTTGGGCGAGTTCTCGAGGCATTTCTTGCACATTTCTTGCCTCCACGGATGAGGCTCGGTAAACAATTTTTGACGTTGGCGGGGCGGCGAACGGTTAGAAAGTACAATGTGAGTTAGACTCATTAGCTTCGGTATGTTCCGTAATGGCGGATATGGAAACGAGTACAGCTACGTCAGAGTGGGCGATTAAGCGAGCTTATGCGGGTGTAGCTCTTGATCGAGCATGGACATTGCCGCGCATGCAAGCTCATGCACTAGGATGTGAGGCGCGGAGAGGTCGGCGGAATGGCCAAGATCGGCGAAGAGGCGAGCAGCGAGGTCCTTTGGTAACTTTGAGCGGACGCGCCGGCGATCTAGTTATGTACCTCCGCGATACAGTGGTCCCCTCGATCTTGGGGCGTTCGTGTTGGGGTGGTGAGCTCGGGGCTTAGTTCCGCGGTATGCGTGAGTGCTAGCGGTAGGATTCATATCACCTGGTGTGCGATGTAGCGAAACATCATCGGGAATGTCGTCTTTGCGGTGCTTGCCGCTGCGGTAGTCGAGGGCATGTGGCGAAGCGTGCTTATAGGAAGTGCGGCAGCGCGACCTCGGATCGATGCGCGGGTTAAGCCGCGCCTGCGATTATCGCCTGCGAAGTGACTTACGATTAGAGTGGGCGGTAGCCGGTATATCATAACCATCTAGAGGCTTGTATGTTTTGATGTTATGTTAATGTGTTAAGTGTTATGTTCGGATAGCTTTGTGCTAAAATGTGATTTAGGAACCTAGTTGGGGAAAAGGAGTAAGCTGAGGGTGAGAAAATGATGAACCTTAGAATATTACGGTTGAGACCTTAGATGTAAGGCACGTCTTGAGTACAAGATTTTGCGAGTGATCCTTGTCGAGTGCATTTTATGCCTAGAAAATATTGTGTGATAAGTCTACAGGTTGGAGTAAATGAAAGTGGTATCTTTAAGCGTGTGATTTAACAAGGTTGTTAGGATCGAAACAAGAGAGTTGGCGTGACGGAGGGTCGGGTTGAGGCGTGTTGCGTGTCAACCGTGGCCGAATGAGGTAGGAGTCGGCTACGGGTGGTCGCGGTGGTAAGTCACGGTGCTAGGCCCAGTTTTGATGACCATCGTATGAGTTCGTGGATCGTTCGACCAGAAGTAGATCGTGAAGGCGGGAATAGCCTTAAGGAAGATCGAGGCTAATAGGATGACCAAGTTGGGAGGTAGTGACTCAAGTTTGAAACTAAAGTGTAGTGCGTATGCTAAAGAGTTCAAGAGTTAGAAAAGTCTGACGAGTAAGGGTAGGCGAGCGTGTATTGCGAGCATAGATCTGATCATTTCTTGTAAAGGGAAGGTCACGAAGGATGTATATTTTAGACCTCGGGAATCGCATGCGATCCGATGCCGTTTGTTGGGTGGGGGTGACACTAGAACCTCGCGGCAAAGTGACAAAGTTTGTGATGTTAGAGGTGTTTTCGTGGACTTGGATATAAGTATTTGCGTGCATATGTTGTTTAGTGGCGGTTGTGGCGTTGGCAACTTATTAGAAGAACTTTCTGATTATCCGTCTTGAGAAGGAACATTGGGACGAATGTTTCTAAGGAGGAAGAATGTTATACCCGTATTTCGGTATATGCGTGGGGCGTCGTAGAAATTTCGAACTTCTTTGAAGCGGCGAATTCTTTTTGTGCCTGACACGGTTAGAGTCGTTTTTCGGCGAAGCGTTTTCCACGACTTTCGTAGGGAATTTCCGGCTATGTCATTTATAATTTTTGCGGAATTTTCAGAGGCGAAACATTTTGGACCAGCGGGAGGGTGGCGTATGTCACACCGCGTTAACTGAGTGAAGCGATAATGGTGGATGAAAAGAGAGCTTTAGTTGGTAGGATATTTTGTGCAAGTTGTGTGGTAGATGGATAAGGTACGTGGTGGAAATCTGGCCTGCACTTGCTATACACTTGGATGCATCTTGGCCGTTGGTTGGCCTTTGCGACTATAAATACCCGCTTTGGAAGACTTCTTCATCAAATCTTCCTAAGTCTTGAAGTTCTCTTCCTCCTCCACTTGTGTAGTTAGATCCACCACCCTCCCCACTGAGAGCCCATGGCGAGAGCCCCACTTGCCTAGTGGCTCTGGCAGAGCAACCCACACTGCTAGTTGTGCTAGTCAAAATACTACCCCGCTTGGTAGAAATGTATTCTACTAGTATCGTTATAATGCCCAATACTTTAGCCAAATACCTTGTAGTACTTTCCAAAGTACCACTTTATCTGGCTTAGGAAAATGCTATTATACCTTCCTTTAGCCATGCGAAACCACTGGAAAAATCTTCACAGTGGTTGAAGTATTAAGTAGAAGTTGTGTAGACACTTCTAAGGGTTTCTTGGAGGCGTTTTGGAGCGCCGGGTAGGAGCTAAACCTTGTTCGAGAGCGACTTATAACTTGGATAATTTTGGGCTTATTGAGGTAAATATCTTGACCTTATTGTAATTGGAAATTACGTATTTGTAGGAATATATAGTTGAAGTATACTATATATAAATGAACATTATAATTGTGCGGCAATGTCTTTTGACTTAAGCTGAATAATATACGGCAATGTCTTGCGACTTAAGCTGAATTTAAATAAGAAATGATTGTAATTACATGGGTGTATTCTGATGGAGCTTGTGTAGCATTCTTTGTGTAGTAGAATTGTACGTCCGGTCGGGCGTGTTAACCCGCAGTTGGCTTGTGTAGCGGCCTCGATAGAGGAGGAGATTCTGTTGTTGGGGAGGTCTTTGCGAATTTTACCGTAGAATATTCTCGTCGGGATCTAAAGGTATTAATAAGTGACTTTGTGGCCTCTATGGGTTGTAATCTTTGCGTGTGGAGTGATCTTCTTGGTGAGAGTGTCGCCAAGCGGTTTGAAGTACTTGGGCGTTTTGCTATTAGTCGATGTCGTCGCGAGGTATGTGAACCTCTTCTATCTCTTACAGCGTGATATGTGTGAACTATGTAGTGCGGTGAGCGTCGTGTGCTAAATGTATTTGATTGATGTAAAACATAAAGTGTTATAACGACTTTATGGGAAGTTAGTTATAATAGCTTTATGTGGATAAGCACATACTTTGTGGTTTTAAAAGGTAAGCGATTTGAATAATAAGCGGCGATATGTGTTAATAAAGAACTTGAAGCATTTCCAAAGATTTATGAATCGTTTTGAAAGAATGAGTATTACTTGGGTTTTGAAAGCTTAAGAGTTATACTAGCTTTATGGGAAGTTAGGTATAACGGCAAGAATGTTTCTTGATTTGAAATCGGAATGTGTATCGACAAACCAACTGCGAGCGTTAATAAAAGGAAAATGTATTGACTAAAGAAGTATTATTAAAACCGGTAAAACCTCAATCTGCATAGAAGCTAAGATGAGACAAAATGATATTACATTTCTAGATCATGGTGCTTAATAAGATTGATTATAAGCAAGAATAACCTACTCGACATAAGACATAGGTTTCTCAAAGCGTTTAAAGGAGAATTATGTTTTAAGGACTAAAACTATGAACTACGAAACCTTTTTCTAAAATGAGAAACTTGAGCATTGAAATTGGGCAAACTTGAGCGTTTGGAAAATAAGGTTGTTACTTGATTTTACAAAGGAAAGCATTTTGGTTTACTTAACAATGTTAGTCACTCTATTTTTATACTACGGTGTATCGGGTGACCTTTGTAAAAGAAATGGATCTTAAAAGGAATTTAACGGACGTAGTACTTTAAGGTTAAAATCAGGACTTTGATATAAAATGAAAGTACCTTGAGTCGTGTGTAACTTGCTTATACTTGTTGTTATGAAACTTGATCATGTTCGTGTGATAGCCTTGTTGTGTAAATCTTGTGTTCTGCTCGACTACAGGTTAATCCCAGGAATGTATATCACTTGACTACAGGTTTATCAGAATGTATATCACTTGACTCAGGTTTATCCAGGAATGTATATCATGACTACCGGTTTATCAAGGAATGTATATCAACTTGACTAGGTTTATCAGGGAATGTATATCACTTGATTGCAGGTTCATCAGGAATGTATTCACTTGAGGCCAGGTTCATCAGAATGTATTTCACTTGAGGCCAGTTCATCAGAATGTATTCACTTGAGACCGGTTCATCAGGAATGTATTCACTTGACTAGGTTCGTCAGGAATGTATTCGCTCGACTCTGGGATTCGTAGGATGAGCAGGAATATAATCCACCCTTTTCTATATTGGGTCCGTAAGATGGGCGAGACACATTATCGTATCACATGATTTGTACCTAGGCTGGCGGTGAGGAAGGAGTTCAGGCATGAGGATGACTTTTAGGGCGTGAGTCACGACTTGACATATTTGCTTCTATGTTGTGAGCTGTAGTTTGGTTATCATACATGTCTCACCTTTATATAGACTATTATGATTTCATTTCTGATATCTTACAGTTTCACATACTTGGTACTGTTATCTTGACCTCCTTGAGGTGCGTTCATCTGCGAGTAAAAGATCATCGTGTCGATCCACATAGGATCACGTTCGGCGTGTTGGGAAGCTCCGTTTCTCGGAGGCTTATCTTTTGGTATGTGTTCCACTGAGTTGTAGGTTCTTGTACATTCGGGGTATGGCGGGGCCTGTCGTCATGGTTGTTGTAAATCTTAAGTGTGCAGAAGCTATTGTGGCGGGGTTTGTAAAAAGGATAAGCTGTTCGGGTATTTATGTATATATATGATGAAAGCATTTATTTTGGTTGGCTTTGTTTATTTATCTTGTCTCTTAATTCATGTTCGTATTTTTATTTCGTGATTTTCTCACGATGTTGTATCACTAGGGTGCGGGGTAAGGCACGATCCACGGGCGGGTTAGTCGTGACAAAAGAATAACGAGGACCAGTATAAAAGTACATACGAATCCTGATCGTTACGACATGAACTTAATTTCACATCAATATTTTTCCCATTTTCAATAAAGGTTATAGTCACGTTCTTACCATGCGTGATTAGGAAAAATCATTACGTTCATTTCTATATAACTTACTTATCTTTCATAAGTATAATCCGGCCACTTTAAGGAGGGCATTTACTACGGCCCAATCGGGGGCGATCCAAATCACGCAAATATCAAAGCGTGTCAAGTGGAATCCCCATCCCAGCGGTATAAGTGTAAAATATAATCATGTGATGCGCGTGGCATCCTTTATTTGTCGGCGTACACATACACATATATATATATATATATATCTCTGCGTGGAATCCCGTCCTCAACTGTAAATGATCCGGTATAATAATACATGATAGGCATACATGAACACAAGTCCCAGGTGGTATATACGTCTTGAGAGTCTACCCGACATTATACTCTTATCACGGAGAAGGTGGTAAAGCGGTGGTATAGCATCTTGAGGATTACCCCTCACATACTCTTACCTATCTCGTGAGCCGTGAACAAAACAATGGTATAATGTCTTGGGGTTTACCACTCACATACTCTTACCACGGAGAAGGTGGTATAGCGTCTTGGGGTTTACCTCGCATACTCTTACCACATCTCGGCCAGGCGTCAAACAAGCGGAAGCACTACCGTGTCTTCATAAAAATCCAGGAATTTAACCCAGTACTACTAATAGCGGAAGCATGCGGTGGAATCCATCAGCGTCGATGCGTCCAGTACTTTACAAAGGCAGTGACCCGGTAAAGTCGCGGCAGCGTAATAAAACATAATACTTGCACTCAAGGCTATCACCAACACATGGCTAATTCTCAACTAACAAGCCAAAGTACTTATCAAGGCACACTTAGACTAATTCTCAATTAATCAAGAAAGTACTTATCGAGCACAAATAGAATAATTCTCGTTTAACAAGCCAAAGTACTTATCAAGGCATACTTAGACAAATTCTCAATTAATCAAGCCAAAGTACTTATCAAGGCATAAATAAAATAATTCTCATTTAACAAGCCAAAGTACTAATTGTCACGGCAGGCCAAGACATGATGTGCCACTACAGGCATCCTTTGATAAACATCGAGAATAGCGGTGGAGCATGCAGTGAAAAAGTACTTAAACATAAAATGACAACAGGCTGGCGGATAAGGCCACCTCACAAAACTATATCAATAAAATAGTACATTTTTTCTTGACCCGATCCTGATGTGACTCTGGACCTCTGAGAATACAGCTCTGGCGGGATGGGGCCCGCCGTACCTGAATGTACAATAGCAATACGGTATAAGCCTCGGAATAGGAGCTTCTCAACGGTAGCGATGATCCTAGGCGAGGATCGACGCATACTCTACTGCGGCATGAGCGGCCATGCGAAATCGGTCTGACATGTACCAAATATGTGGCCGAAATCTTGTAATGAAATCATAAGTCTAAAATAAAGCGGAGACATGTATGATGCTTCGATTAACGATGCATGCCTTACTAACAATGAGAGTAAATAGGGTATACTTACAATATAAAGTAGGAAAGCTCACGATCAGCAGGACCACCCGCCCGCGGTGTCGTTAAGCAATCTATTCCGGGACTATTTCACCGCGTAGATCGATGGACCCGCGTGAGGTATTCGCCGCGTGGGACTATTCCACCGCGTAAGCCACTTACGGACTCGCGTGAGGTATTCGCCGCGTAAATTTGGACCACTTGCGTGGGACTATTTCACGCGTAATCACTACGGACTCGCGTGAGGTATTCCTCGCGTCGTGGGTAGCAAATCCACGGAAATATGCAATGCCACAAACGGGAATGACCATGACGAATAATATGTTACTAGCACAAATCAGAAGCTATCACACATAACATAAGCACTCTGGCTTATCATCTGATACATAAATGAAGTTAAGAAATCCCTAACTTCTTATTATTCTTGTTATACATATATACACTCATTTAGTTTACCTAAGGCCTTATCATGTCTTTTATAATAAAAAAATCCGGGAATTTAACCCAAAGTACTACATACTTCTATTCTTTTTAAGATATTTCGTTTCATTATAATCCTTCGAGACACTAATAGTAGTATCGATTACAATTCTTTTCAAGACAAGTCCTGATACTCTTAGAAATAAAGTTAGGTTTCTAAATCAAGTGACTCCTTTTCTTATAAATCTTTAGGCAATTGATGCCTTAAAATCAATTACTTCCATTAAATCAAACCATTTATCTTTCCATAAAGCCAATATAACCAACTCACATAAAGTCGTTATATTCACTTTTATACCTTAATCAGTACAATTTCCTATCGAGGACTTATCGTTTAAAATGAAACAAGTATCAATCTTTAAAACTCTTAAGTCCTTAACATACTTAAATTACTTAGAGTAAATACTCTTTAAACTTTCCATAACAACAAGTATCAAAAATACTTTCAGCGTACTTAAAGTCTCTTAACTTTTGAAAACCAAGATATCTTAATAATTAAACGTTGAGTTAATTCACTAACTCGACAACTTGGGCATTCTTAAAATAAGCCAAGGATATCAAATAGACTAGATTGTCAAAATCTTGTCGTCTATCGTACTTATACCTTCTGACTTAATCATGCTCGAGAGATAAGAAAGTTTCACACCACCTTGCGCGTAAGGGTCGAACCAGCATGCAAGTACAAAGTCCGCTTAGTAGTATATCAACCTATAATATTCTGTCGTCTATGTAACGCCTTACTTCTAATGTAGAATATTATAAGTGTAAAAGTCTCCATTTTCTCTGAAAATCGGACAACACCTTCTTTGTATTTACTGGCTGCCACCTTTTTCAAGTAGAAAATACAATAACCATTGCAATTGGCTCACAATTATATAGAAGGTAGTCAATGCAAATGACTAACTAAATGACCCGATTGGCTCAGCGATTATATAGAAAGTAGTCGATGCAAATGACTAACTAAAGCGACCCCGATTGGCTCGCGATTATATGAAAGTAGTCGATGCAAATGACTAACTAAACAGCCCCGATTGGCTCACAATTATATAGAAAGTAGTCGATGCAAATGACTAACTTCATGACCCGATTGGCTCGCACTTATATGAAGGTAGTCGATGCAAATTCTGAGTCCAAAATCGGCCACGGCGGGTTCAAAACCAATTAACATCCAAATTCCATTTCAATCCATATTGGTAGCATAACGTGATATCAGAAGTCGCGTTTGATTATAATAACCATAATCTTTAAGTAAGTAACATCGGCGATTTTTAACAGCGATTAAATTAGTAATCGATTCCAAGTGGTTTGTATAGCATTTGGTTGCTACAAGAAATCCATAATACTTATAACTTCAACCTATCAACTTCATGCTACAACAAGTAAAGCTAGCAACAATGATATAAATATGTAATCTTGTAACACCTTTAAAGACAAGATTATACATGCGATTCTTAATCGACTCGTCCCAAATCAGTGGCTCCTTAGTAGTTTAGAGCGCTTTCCAAGATACTTGTCCGACATTGAGACCATAGAACAACGTAACTATTATCCTTAACTCGACACAAAACCTAGAAAGACCATTTAGGTTTTAGTTTGCGACTAACAGTAAACAACCTTTTCCAAGATTTTCTATTGAGATGTGTTTACAAAACACTAAGAACACTTGGTTTAAAGTGTGGAATCAAATGGACAAGCGAAAATTCTTTCTTACATCCCTAGGTGAACCGAGACCACGATGTGTTCTTCCAAATTTTGTGGCCAATAAAATTTTCTAAGTATTAAACTCCTCTCTCTACTAGTAGTAATATAAAGCACCTTGGAGGTTATGATAAAAACACGTAGGTGGTTTAGATGAAATCTACTAAAATATCAAGACCAAAGTGGGACGCTGACTTTAGTCGATGTTCTCATCTTCAAGATGCAAGACTTAGCCATAGAAGACTTATGGTCGATGACCATATTGGCCATGCCATTTCGTCGAGCATTGCTAAGGGGGTGGCGTGTTAATAAGCCCTCGTTAAATCCGCAACACTAACGTTTCGAGCAATTTACATAATTAGATAAATTTTTACTGCGTCTCAAGCCTTAACATTGTTGAGTTAACTTGCGTGCGTTCTTATAAGCGTATCACGAAATTAGGGGTGTAACATTTCTTCCCGGCAGAAAGCATTCGTCCCGAATGTTCTTTGAAATCGACTTAAAGATAGTGACATAGTCTTCTTTACCCCAGCATGCAATAACGCCACACGTGGCCCACGTAACAATACTCGTGCAAAATATCAAATTGAACCCCGCGTGTCGACATCGGTTATCTGCATAAAGCCTGCGGACTCTAAAACAACAATCTTCCCGGATAAGCCGCTTATCCATGCGCTTGTGAATCAAGTGCGGACCAAATAAGCTGAACCTCGACTTATGTGAACCATCCAAATGGCGATCTCACTTTCTTACACCGCGAGGCCTGCGTCGCGGGCCACACAGCGGAAGGGTATACGGTATCGTGCGTAACAAGACAAGAGAATTAATCTTCGGCTATTCACGAAATCAAAGACACGGACGCATGACCTATCCTCGAGTGCTTGGATGATGCGCTCTGCTGACCGTCGATACGGTGTAATGCACGACGAGACTCACGTGTCCTAATCGCTACGAAAAACCTCGAGAAGTTATCATGTCGAGCTCATATGCGTAATCATAGCGTAGGAACCCGTGCGATCTCACAATATCTACGCTATACAAGCTAGTATAAACCCGGTAGAGTAAGTGGTCCCAATCCAGAAAGAACAATTTGGTTTCGCGGTCTAGTACCATGACCCCGAGTCGCTTTCCTCGATGCGATGCCACCGTAACAAGACCCGTATTAATTCTGCTCTGCGTATCTAGGTTGGAATTTCAATTTACTGCAATAGCCCAGCTAGGCTTACGGTGTGGCCATGACTGCTACAAACTCGGACACTAAGCGGTAAACTCGGCTATGTCTCTTTTAGGTCATCTCACCCATACATGCGTGCGAGGTCACGACCGCGGCTTAGTCGGCCCCAACAATTAGAGCAATACATGCTGCGTGCCTCACTGCTTTACTGTCTTGTCTGGTCCTGCGACACGGTACATGCAATCTATCCTCGTCTCCACGGCACCCAATGGGTGCTACTCGAAGCGAGCTCTTCTCTCCTCGGAGAGTCGTATTTCGATATCGTATCAAGCTGGATCTCATCTGCATCGCCTCTTTACTTCTCGTATTTGGAAGACTCGCCTCTCGGATCGAACCATTAACCTTGAAACAAATAATCGAACCCCGGGCTTGTGGCCAGAAGAATCTTACGGACTACATCCGCATACATCTGTCATTGTCCCAGCGGACTACCGCTGATACACCACAAGAGTATGCATGCTTGTCTTGCTTTCCCGGATGGTATAGGATATCAATATCACAATCGGCTTGAGTAACTCTAACCACCATATTTGTCGCCGACTTCTCTGCCTCGATGCTGCGGATATCTGGAGGCTTTTGTAGTGCGCAGTATCCACATGAAATGCAGTATATGTCATGCCCCGAATCTTGAAGGCACGATTTGCGCGCCGACTCTAAATCATGGTGGCGCGATTTCGCTCTGTTTCCTAACTCTAGGAAAATGTAGGCTATATCACGATGCGTTGCGCGTTACAGTAACCTATTGACACTGACGTTTTATCATAATATTTTAACCTCTGGTCTCGTGAGGGGTTATAATATAGTCGAATCAACTTATCTTCCATGCTGAAACCTTTCTCATTCTTGCGAAATATTCGGGTGCCACTTAATTTCAAATATGGTTCTTGTTTCCTTTTCTGCTGTTGCAACCCAACTTGGTCACTAAACTTAGACTTAATTCCCTTGCTTGCCTCGTGGCTGAGACTTCTTTGTCGATCACAATTTAGGGGAGTTTCCTTGATCTCGTCAGTAGTAACCGGTTCTCCTTTCCGGTTGTAGAGCCTATAACTAGGTGTTACCATATTTTCTTGAAATGTTCTTACGCCCATTATCAACTAATGGTCTTTACACTCGTCTGGGTAATGTGACTCGTGCGACTTACATTTATATCTTTCTGATGCACTTATCGACCAATTAAATGCGTCGTCTTAATTACTGACGCGACACTTTTCCCACGGTTATCTACAATTGTAACCTATGGCATGGCGATCAGAAGACCTTACGATCCTATATCCTTGTCCCAACAACATGGGTACATGACCCATGTCGTAAAGCGTCGTCCTTTACGTGGGGATGAACTTATCTCCGCACTTAAACTTTCCTTGAGTCAACCACAATCACGAAGTCTCTCGCGGTCGATTATTATCTAATCATCACTTACGCGCCTTAAAGTCATGTAGATTTTCAAAACCTACGAGTTGCCTGACTTTCCAGTGCGACATTCGTACTTATTTTTATCCTTGCATTGCACATTTTCTGAAATTATCAGGAAGGTCATTGGCCACGACCGCCACACCTGACTCAAGTACCTCGAGGGCACTTAACATAAATTCCTTCAAATTCATTTTATTACATGCTTCTGCGTCGATATACCCCAGTGAAATAGCCTTAAAAAACAGGTGCGAAGAAGGAAGGATAATTCACTTTGGTTACTACCACTTCTCTTCCTTTTCTTTGGATAATCGGTTTACGAGCGGAATCGAGCCAATCTCTCTGCGGTCAACGTTGGCGTAACAAGAGGCCAGTAGTTCAAACTTCATAATGACCTCGATATGCGTCATAACACTCTGCTAGAGCGCTGGGGTCCGATGAGCGTCGTTCACGGCAAATATCTACCCACTCGGCTACCGCTGACACTCGCGGGTGTAGTCATCGAAAGGTTCTCATGGATTGAGCTTTATTTCTTTACACTTGGTTGCTCTTTTCACAGTGCGTACTCTTTCCGTATTCCCAAACTTATTCTAGCTTACATGCGTAAATTTCCATACTAATTACGGCCTCCGCTCTTTTGGAGTTACAAAATTAACCAATCTGAGCCCGTTCAGGCTCGCGACTGGTCGGTGGAACACGTCCACGAGCGTAAAATGATTAACTAAACTTGGGCCTTGCACCTGCCGTGTTTCTTGTCACATAGAGGACTACTACCCAGTGATCCGTTTCCTTTCGGTTATGAGAGACCCTTAATAGATCGACCCGACTGGCGTCGTATTTAACTCCTTTCCAGAGTGCATGTCTTAACTCTTTTACTGCGAGAAGGCCTTATATATCTAAGGTCTCGGTGGTTATCACGTTCTCGGGCTCGCGATTTCCGGGCTCGAAGCCTAAACTTATCAGCCACCCGGCAGTACAACACTTCTCGATATACTATAATCGGGTTGTCTTGTCCTGACAACATACTTACTCCATACGGATCTCACGTACCATTCCACTTAAGCATACCGTGGCTTAAGTTCTGAACATAGTCTCCCATTAAGTTCTAATAATAACTTCTTAAGGGTCCATTTCATTCTCGCATAACTCATCATCACCTAATTATCTCAAATTAGCACGTAAAACCTTGATGAGAGTTCATTAAAGCTATTTCGTACATTCCGGTATTTATATAGTCCTTACGAATCACGGTAATCTAAAATCATCTTAGGCAACACGTATGTGACCACTTTGTACATAAATCTGTATAGTTGTATGTCCCGATACCAACTATCTGATAACAATCATTACTGACTGGATCAATCCGCATAATCTTTCTGAGTGCTCTTTGCCGCTTTCGTGGCTATAAGCAACGTAACTTTGTTAGGGAGGCGACCTAACCATACGATTCTGTCATACGATCTTAGAGTGAGAATAATGAAATCAATCCTAAATGTCCTGCTGACCTCACGATTATAGATGTGGTGCGCAACAGCCGATAATCAAAACTCTACTGACACGGTGCGTAGACCTTTCAGAGGACTAAGCGCTCACGATACCACTTTTGTCGGCGACCAGGACGCGCGGTGCCTACACAGGCATCCTTCTTAAACATCGAGAGAATAGCGGCGGAACATACCACAATGAAAAGTACTTAAACATAAAATGACAACGAGGCTGGCCGATAAGGCCACTCACCAAAAACTATATCAATAAAATAGTACATTTTCTTCTTGACCCGATCCTGATGTGACTCTGGACCTCTAGAATACAACTCTGGCGGGACGGGGCCGCCCATACCACTGAATGTACAATAGCAGGCAATACGGTATAAGCCTCGGAATAAAGGAGCTTCTCAGCGGTGGCGATGATCTAGAGCGAGGATCGGACAGCATACTCTACTGCGGCGTGAGCGGCCCAAGGAGGTCGGTCTGCGTGTACCAAATTTGTGGCGAAATGCTGTAATGAAATCATAAGTCTAAAATAAAGCGGAGACATGTATGATAACTCGATTAACGATGTGTGCCTTACTAACAATGAGAGTAAATAGGGTATCTTTACAATATAAAGTAGGAAAGCTCACGATCAAGCAGGACCACCGCGCGGTGTCATTAGCGATCTATTCGGGACTATTTCACCGCGTAGATCGATGGACCGCGTGAGTATTCCTCGCATGGGACTATTCCACCGCGTAAGCCACTTACGGACTCGCGTGAGGTATTATCGCGTAAATTTGGACGCCGCGTGGGACTATTTCACCGCGTAATCCTACGGACTCGCGTAGGTATTCCTCGCGTCGTGGGTAGCAAATCACGAATATGCAATGCCACAAACAGAGAATGACCACATGACGAATAATATGTTACTAGCACAAATCAGGCTATCACCACGTAACATAAGCACTACTGGCTTATCATCTGATACATAAGTAAGTTAAGAAATCCCTAACTTCTTATTATTCTTGTTATACATATATACACTCTCATTTTAGTTTACCTAAGGCACTATCGTATCTTTTATAATAAAAAAATCCGAATTTAACCCAAAGTACTACATACTTCTATTCTTTTTAAGATGACTCATTTCATTATAATCCTTCAAGACACTAATAAGTAGTATCAAGTTACAATTCATTTCAAGACAAGTCACAATACTCTTAGAAATAAAGTTAGGTTTCTAAATCAAGTGACTCCTTTTCTTATAAATCTTTAGGCAATTGATGCCTTAAAATCAAATTGCCTTCCATTAAATCAAGCCATTTATCTTTCCATAAAGCCAATATAACCAACTCCCGTAAAGTTGTTATATTCACTTTATACCTTAGTCAAGTACAATTTCCTATCGAGGACTTATACGTTTAAAGCGAAACAAGTATCACAATACTTTAAAACTCTTGAGTCCATAACATACTTAAATTACTTAGAGTAAACCACTACTTTAAACTTTCCATAACAACAAGTATCAAAATACTTTCAACATACTTAAAGTCTCTTAACTTTTGAAAACCAAGATATCCTTAATAATTAAACGATGAGTTAATTCACAACTCAACAACGGGCATTCTTAAAAATAAGCCGAGGATATCAAATAGACTAGATTGTCAAAATCTTGCGTCTGTCGTACTTATACCTTTACAACAATCATGCTCGAGAGATAAGAAAGTTTCACATACCTTGTCGGGTCAAACCAACATGCCAAGTACAAAGTCATGCGTAGTATATCAACTATAATATTCCGTCGTCTATTAACGCCTTACTTCTAATGTAGAATATTATAAGTGTAAAGTCTCCATTTTCTCTGAGAAAATCGGACAACACCTCCTTTGTATTTACTCACTTTGCCACCTTTTTCAAGGTAGAAAATACAATAACCAAACACCGATTGGCTCACAATTATATGAAGGTAGTCGATGCAAATGACTAACTAAACATCCCCGATTGGCTCACGATTATATAGAAAGTAGTCGATGCAAATGACTAACTAAGCGACCCCAATTGGCTCACAATTATATAGAAAGTAGTCGATGCAAATGACTAACTAAACAGCCCCATTGGCTCGCACTTATATAGAAGGTAGTCGATGCAAATTACAAGTCAAATCGGCCACGCGAGTTCAACAAAACCAATTCTTATCAAATTCCATTTCAATCCATATTGGTAGCATAACGTGATATCAAGTCGCGTTTGATTATAATAACCATAATCTTTAAGTAAGTAACATCGGCGATTTTTAACAACGATTAAATTAGTAATCCAATTCCAAGTGGTTTGTATAACATTTGGATTTAGCTACAAGAAATCCATAATACTTATAACTTCAACCTATCAACTTCATGCTAGCAACAAGTAAAGCTAACAACAACAATATAAATATGTAATCTTGTAACACCTTTAAAGACAAGATTATACCTTAACGATTCTTAATCGACTCGATCAAGTCGCTCCGTAGTAGTTTAGAGCACTTTCGAATACTTGATCCGCTTGTTGAGACCCTTAGAACAACACCAACTATTATCCTTCAAAACTCGACACAAAACCTAGAAAGACCATTAGGTTTTCGTTTTGCGACTAACAGTAAACAACCTTTTCCAAGATTTTTCTATTGAGATGTGTTTACAAAACACCTAGAACCTTGGTTTAAAGTGTGGAATCAAATGGACAAAGAAAGCGAAAATTCTTTCTTCTATCCCCTAGGTGAACCGAGATCCCCAATGTGTTCTTCAAATTTTTGTGTAAAATTTTCTAAGTGTTAAACTCCTCTCTGCTAGTAGTAATATAAAGCACCTTGGAGGGTTATGATAAAAACACATGGGTGGTTTAGATGAAGTCTACTAAAATATCAAGACCAAAGTGGGACCTTTGACTTTAGTCAATGTTCTCATGCTACAAGTTGCAAGACTTAGCCATAGAAGACTTATGGTCAATGACCATATTGGCCATGCCATTTCGTCCAAGGCATTGCTAAGGGGGGGGTGGCACGTGGATCCCTCCCCTTCGTCACAACACTAACGTTTCAGACAATTTCATAATTCCGATAAATTTTTACTCGTCTCAAACCTTAACATTGTTGAGTTCTTACGTACGTTCTTATAAACATATCCTGAAATTCCGGGGTGTAACACTAATCAAGGCACACTTAGACAAATTCTCAATTTATCAAGCCAAAGTACTTATCAAGGCACACTTAGACAAATTCTCAATTTATCAAGCCAAAGTACTTATCAAGGCACAATAGAATAATTCTCATTTAACAAGCCAAAGTACTAATCAAGGCCTGATAGAATAATTCTCATTTAACAAGCCAAAGTACTAATCGGCACACTTAGACAAATTCTCAATTTATCAAGCCAAAGTACTAATCAAGGCATCACACGTAGAATTATTCTCGATTAAGCGGGCCAAAGTACTACGTCACGTCATTCTTTTAAGAGACTCTTTTGTGTAAAACCCGTGATACTAACAGTAGTATCCGGGCTTGTGTACATTTCACATAAGTCACGATACTTTTAGAAATACATTTCTAGGCTTTAAAATCAAGTGACCCTTACTTAAAAGCTTTAAGCAAGTGATACCTTTAAATCACATTACCGTTCCTTAATACAAGTTAATTACGCGATTACTTTATTAGAAAACCATTCTCTTAACTTTCCATAAAACCGTTATAACCAACTTACCATAAAGCCGTTATAACCCTTTTGTAGTTTTAGACAAAACTCTTTTCTTTTATAACCAAGAGACTTCTACCTTTTTTAAAAAACCAAGTATCGAATACTTTCAAATCAATTCTCTTAACTTTCAAAAATACAATTAGTCTCTTAACATTTAGAAATCAAGTGACTCGCTTTTGTTATAAAACCTTAGGCAATTGATGCCTTAAAATTCGATTGCCTTTTTATTAAAATCAAGTCCTTTATCTTTCCATAAAGCAAATATAACCAACTTCCCATAAAGCCGTTATATTCACTTTATACCTTAGCCAAAAACAATTTCCTATCCAAGGACTTATCGTTTTAAAGCTAACAAGTATCACATACTTCAAAAACTCTTCAAGTCCCTTAACTTAATAAAACTTAAGACATCCTTTATTCTTTCAAAGAGGTGAGTTAATCTCTAACTCACCCGACTTGGCTATTCATAAACTAGTAAAGGATATCAAGGTGAGTCGTCGCGCGCAATTACTACATCGTGCAACTAGACATGCTCAAAGATAGGAAAAGTTCTACATAGAGTAAATCACACAACTACCTCTTAACCTAAGAGTGGAAGGAAACATGAAAAGATACCACCGATATATTCCATACATAGAATCATGCCAAAGGAAGGAAAAGGTTCACATACCTCGCGATGATTATCGACAAGTAGCAAAATGCTCCAAAGTACTCCAACCTTGATAGCTATTTCACCCTCCAAGTAGGATACGCTATACTTAGTACTTCAACCTATGATGGTCACACACGTCCGTTAACCTCTTACTTGACGTAGAATATTCTAAGTGCTAAGTCACTAAATTCTACGGAAAATCGGACAGCACCTCCTTTATTTCTACTCACTTTGCCACCTTTTTCAAGGCCGAATACAATAACCAAACAACCCCAATTGGCTCACCACAATCTATAAGGTAGTCCAATACAAATAAATAACCATACAACCCCAATTGGCTCACCACAATATAGAAGGTAGTCCAATACAAAATAATAACAAACTATTACAAACTACAAGTACAAATTCGGCCACCTTGAGTTCAACAATACCAATTCTTATCCAATTTCCATTTCAATCCAAATTGGTAGCATAACATGATATCAAGCCGCATTTGATTATAACAATCATAATCTTTAAGTAAGTAACATGCGACGATTTCTAATAAACGATCAATTAGTAATCCAATTTTTCAAGTGGCGATATACATTTGGTTAGCTTCAAGCAATCCATAATACTTATAACTTCAACCTATCAATCTTCATGCTAGAAACAAGTAAAGCTAACAACAACAATAAAATATATAATCTTGTAACACCTTTAAAAGACAAGATTATACCTCAACGATTCTTAATCGACTCAATCGAAATCGCTCCTTAGAAGATTAGAGCCTCTCCAATACACTTCAATCAAGCATTGAGACCCTTAGAACAACACCAACAATTATCCTTCAAATCTCCAAACAAAACCTAGAAAGACCATTAGGTTTTCGCTTTATGACTAACAGTAAACTACCTTTTTCCAAGATTTTTCTATTGAGATATGCTTCTGATACACATAAGAACCTTGGTTTAAAGTGGGAATTAAAAGAACAAGGAAGCGAAGATTTTTTCTTTTTCTTGAGAGAACAGAGCTTCAAGCTCTATGTTCATCAAATTTTCAAGAAATTTAGCTAAGTGTTGGCACTAGTAGGGCTACTAGTAGTTATATAAAAGGGTCAGCTGGAGGTTAAGATCGTCTAAATGGTTGGCTTGGATAATCTCTTAGCAAATATCAAGACTTATTGACCATTTGACTTAGTCAGATTGTCAAGCCACAACTTGCGAGACTTTAGTCATCCAAGACTTATGGTAAATGACCATCGTGGCCTTGCCTAAATCGACCAAGGCATCAATAAGGGTGACACGTGTCGCTTCTCCCATTCTTCACAATAATACATTTTCCGACAATTTCACAATTAGATAAATTTTTACAAGTCTCATATCTTAACACTATGCGAGTTCTTACGTATGTTCTAAAGCATCCCCGTATATACGGTGTAACATTCTTCCCCTTAGAAACATTCATCCTCGAATGTTCTTCAGAGTCTAATCTAATTAAAGCGCGACATAGTCTCCTCTTACAACACCCTTCATACAACACATACCACCCATGGCCACATAACGATACTTATACTAAAATGCCCACCTTGCACTCACTAAGCCAACTAGCCCATTACTCATAATGACCCCAAAGTCCGTCATAATCATCTCTACTAGGTCTACTGGTCTCAAGATCAGATCATCACGTGAAAACCTCATATTCCCTGCTCACCTCCACCCCAAACATTCACTGGTAGTTACCTCAAAGGTCCTTACATATTCGAGTTCTATTCTTTACACTTGGTTGTTATATTTCTTCTGTAGTACCCTTTCCGCATTCCCAACTCATACTAGTATACATAACTTCCATACCGATGCTGGCCTCCAATCTTTTGGAGTCACTCTGTTAAACAACATAAGGCCATTTCCGACTCCCACGACCTGGTTCCGGTGGAACGCGTCCACGAACCCGTAAAACAATTAGCTAGACTTGGGCCTGCACCCTCGTAACCTGTCACGAGCGAAACTACTACCAATCGATCCCACTCTATTTCAGGCTATGGGCGACCCAATGTCCTCACCTTGACCCGTCGCCGCACTTAACTCTTATTCTTGGTCTATAATATATCTTTCTGCAGAAGACCTTGTACATCTAAGGTCTCAAATGCTTCAACATTCTTAGGCTCGCAATTTCCATGCTCTAAGCCTATCTTATCGCCTCTGCAAACGGGTACAAAAATTTCTCATAATACCATAATCGTGCCGCACGATCACAACAACCCTTACTTACTCTATACGGACCTTATCCGTACAATTGCATAAGCCTACCGCGTAGCTTAATCTATTTACATGACATTCCTTTAAGTTCCTAACATGGCTTCTTAAGGGTTCACTACCCTATCGACTGACTCATCCCTTCCTAATTATCTGAAAACAACACATAAGATCTTGGCGAGAATTCATTAACTATTCCATACCTTCCCGTTATCTAGTTAGTCTTTACCACTCTTGGTAAATCTAAAACCATTCTAGGCAACCCATAAACGACCTTCTTACATAACTCCATATAGATGTATGTCACAATACCAACTATACTATATCATTACCAACCTGGATACGCAATCCACATAGTCCTTCCGGGTCATCACGCTTTCTCGTGAGCCGATCAACATAACTCGTTAGTGGCAAGACGACTTAACAACACCTCTATCGCACGATCTCGAGTGAGAAGAATGGAAACCAATCCTAAATGTCCCGCAGCCTCCCGGTTATAGATGTAGTGCACAACACACCGATAATCAAGACTCTACTAGACACGGTCAGACACTTTCCGAGGACTAATCGCCTAATACCACTTTTGTCACGACTGCACTGCGGCCGCGATCGGTGCCTACCCGGCACCCTGCCTGTATACATCGAGAATAGCAATAACATACACAACATAAACACATGTGTAAATAAAAACGCCACAGTGCTAGCCGATCAGCTTCCATAATATAAACATAATCAAAGCACAACTCGCTTCTACACCAACCATACGTGAATACGGACCTCAGAATAACAATCGAACAATCGTATGAGGCCCCGCCATACCCAATATACATGAATCTGCTCGTGGAAACTGCACAAGAGATAAGCCTCCGAGCAAATGAGCTTTCTTTCTCAAATCAACCGAGATCCTAAGAGCAAGGATCACCAACCTGTACCTAAAACTCGGCATGAACGACTTCGGCGGGTCGCATAACAAAAATTTAATATGGAATGTAAATAACGCATAAATGCACTACAGCAAGACAAAAGAATGACAGGACAAGTATAAAAGTACATACTCGCATCCTCGCCGTGTCATTACCACTTATGAACTTAATTTCACATCAATATTTTTTCCCATTTTCAATAAAGGTTATAGTCACATTCTACGCATACGATTAGGAAAAATCATTAAGTTCATTTCTATATAACTTACTTATCTTTCATAAGTATAATCCGCCCTTTAAGGAGGGCACGTTTACTACACCTACCAACTGGGACGCGATCAAATCACACAAATACGGCGTGTCCGTGGAATCCCCTATCACCGCGATAGATATAAGTGTAAAATATAATCACGTGATCGCGCTGTGGCATTCTACTCACTCGTCTTGCATACATACACAACATATATATATATATATCTCCCGCCGTGGAATCCCACATCATCGCCGATACCAGGTATAATAATACACCAATAGCATACATGAACACCAAGTCCCACCAAAGTGGTATAGCGTGCTTGGGGTCTACCTCACTTATACTCTTATCACGGAGTAGGTGGTAAAGCGGTGGTATAGCATCTTGGGATTTACCTCACTTATACTCTTACCCTATCTCGACTCAATTATCAAACAAAACAAGCGGGTATAATGTCTGGGGTTTACCTCACTTATACTCTTACTGGAGAAGATGGTATAGCGTCTGGGGGTTTACCCGCACTTATACTCTTACCCTATCTCGTGGTGATTAAACAAATGTAAGCTACCGTGTCTTCTATAAAAATCCAGAATTTAACCTAAGTACTACTAATAGCTAAGCATACCCGTGGAATCCCACATCACCGCCGGACGCTCAAGTACTTTACAACAAGACGATCGACCTCCAACCGAGTCGAGAACGTAATAAAACATAATACTTGCACTCAAAGGCTATCACCAAAGACACATAGGCTAATTCTCAACTAACAAGCCAAAGTACTTATCAAGGCACACTTAGACTAATTCTCAATTAATCGCCAAAGTACTTATCAAGGCACAAATAGAATAATTCTCATTTAACAAGCCAAAGTACTTATCAAGGCATACTTAGACAAATTCTCAATTAATCAAGCCAAAGTACTTATCAAGGCATAAATAGAATAATTCTCATTTAACAAGCCAAAGTACTAATCAAGGCACACTTAGACAAATTCTCAATTTATCAAGCCAAAGTACTTATCAAGCCACACTTAGACAAATTCTCAATTTATCAAGCCAAAGTAATTTATCAAGGCATGATAGAATAATTTTCATTTAACAAGCCAAAGTACTAATCAGGCCGCGATAGAATAATTCTCATTTAACAAGCCAAGTACTAATCAAGGCACACTTAGACAAATTCTCAATTTATCAAGCCAAAGTACTAATCAAGGCATCACATAGAATTATTCTCAATTAAGCGGCAAGTACTACGTCATACATCTCTTTTAAGAGACTCATTTTTGTGTAAAACCCTATGATACTAACACCGTAGTATCCAAAGCATGTCACATTTCACATAAGTCACGATACTTTTGAAATACATTTCTCGACTTCTAAAATCAAGTGACCTCTTAAAAGCTTTGTAGTGATACCTTTAAATCACATTGCCCTTCCTTAATACAAGTTAAGTGCAGTTACTTTATTAGAAAACCATTCTCTTAACTTTCCATAAAGCCGTTATAACCAACTTCCCATAAAGCCGTTATAACCCTTTTATGGTTTTAGACAAAACTATTTTCTTTTATAACCAAGAGACTTCTACTTTTTTTTAAAAAAACCAAGTATCGAATACTTTCAAATCAATTCTCTTAACTTTCAAAAATACAATTAGTCTCTTAACCTTTATAAATCAAGTGACTCCTTTTGTTATAAAACCTTAGGCAATTGATGCCTTAAAATTCCAAATTGCCTTTTATTAAAATCAAGTCCTTTATCTTTCCATAAAGCAAATATAACCAACTTCCCATAAAGCCATATATTCACTTTATACCTTAGCCAAAAACAATTTCCTATCCATGGACTTATACATTTTAAAACGGAACAAGTATCACATACTTCAAAAACTCTTCAAGTCCCTTAACTTAATAAAACTTAAGACATCCTTTATTCTTTCAAAGAGGTGAGTTAATCTCCTAACTCACCCGACTTGGCTATTCATAAACTAGTAAAGGATATCAAGGTGAGGTACGTCCACCGTACTACATACGTGCAACATGCTCAAAGATAGGAAAAGTTCTACATAGAGTAAATCACACAACTACCTCTTAACTTCTAAGAGTGAAAGGAAACATGAAAAGATACCACCGGTATATTCCATACATAGAATCATGCCAAAGGAAGGAAAAGGTTCACATACCTCGCGATGATTATCGACAAGTAGCAAAATGCTCCAAAGTACTCCAACCTTGATAGCTATTCCACCCTCCAAGTAGGATACGCTATACTTAGTACTTCAACCTATGATGGTCACAATACGTCCATTAACCTCTTACTTCAAACGTAGAATATTCTAAGTGCTAAGTCACTAAATTCTCGGAAAATCTGGACAAAGCACCTCCTTTGTTTCTACTCACTTTGCCACCTTTTCAAGGCCGAATACAATAACCAAACAGCCCCAATTGGCTCAACACAATCTATAAGGTTGTCCTATACAAATATATAACCATAAAGCGCCAATTGGCTCACCACAATATGTAAGGTAGTCCAATACAAAAGAATAACAAACTATTACAAACTACAAGTACAAATTCGCCACCTTGAGTTCAATAATACCACCCTTATCCAATTTCCATTTCAATCCAAATTGGTAGCATAACATGATATCAAGTAGTATTTGATTATAATAATCATAATCTTTAAGTAAGTAACATGCGACGATTTCTAATAAACGACCAATTAGTAATCCAATTTTTCAAGTTTGTATACATTTGATTTAGCTTCAAGCAATCCATAATACTTATAACTTCAACCTATCAATCTTCATGCTAGCAACAAGTAAAGCTAACAACAATAATAAAATATATAATCTTATAACACCTTTAAAAGACAAAGATTATACCTCAACGATTCTTAATCCAACTCCAATCCAAATCGCTCCGTAGAAGATTAGAGCCTCTCCAATACACTTCAATCCGCTTTGTCGAGACCCTTAGAACAACACCAACAATTATCCTTCAAATCTCCAAACAAAACCTAGAAAGACCATTAGGTTTTCGTTTTACACAAACCCGTAAACTACCTTTTTCCAAGATTTTTCTATTGAGATATGCTTACAATACACATAAGAACCTTGGTTTTAAAGTGGGGAATTAAAAGAACAAGAAACGAAGATTTTTTTCTTTTTCTTCAAGAGAACCCGAGAGCTTCAAGCTCTATGTTCATCAAATTTTCAAGAAATTTAGCTAAGTGTTGGCACTAGTAGGGCTACTAGTAGTTATATAAAGGGTCACGAGGGTTAAGATGCATCCAAATGGTTGTATTGGATAATCTCTTAGCAAATATCAAGACTTATCGACCATTTGACTTAGTCAAGATTGTCAAGCCACAACTTCAAGACTTTAGTCATCCAAGACTTATGGTAAATGACCATTATGGCCTTGCCTAAATCGACCAAGGCATCAATAAGGGGGGTGACACGTGTCTCCCTCCCATTCGTCACAATAATACATTTTCCGACAATTTCACAATTCCGATAAATTTTTACAAGTCTCATATCTTAACACTTGCGAGTTCTTACGTATGTTCTTAAAGATGTCTGCACATACGGTGTAAAGCTTAGCTACTCGATGCGAGGAATACCTCACGCGGTCTGCATGTATGACCTATGCGATGCGGAGTCCAGGATTAGGCACGCATAATGAAACTATGGGTGATTGGCCTTGCTTCGATCATTCGCGGCCTAGAAAAGACACATTCGCTATTACCTATTATCGCTTTGTTTATGATATGGCACTATGTGCACTTGAACTGATTGTATTTGGCAAATGGGTTTAAATACTTTGATTTCATTTAATGTACTTTACTGATTTCACATACTTGGTACTGTTGTCACCTCTTCGGGTGCGTTCATGCCACGGTAAGTGGAAGTGTGTGCTAGATCCACATCCTTAGGATCTCTACTTTGGTGTCAGGAGCTCCATCTTCTCCGGAGGCTCGACTTTTGGTATGGTTCTCCCTGATGTTGTAGATATATGTACATTCAGGTATGGCGGGCCTCACCCCGCCATAGTTGCTTACATTCCTGAGGTCTGTAGTCATGTTGTAAAGTTGGGTTATAACTGCTCACTCTTTATATATATGCCGAAAGGCGACTTTCATCCGATAAACTGTGTCTCAATTTACATTTGTTTCATGTCTTGTTTTTATATTCCGCTGATTACTCTGATGTATGTCTACTTGGGTGCCCCGGTAAGGCACCAGTCACTGGCCCCGGAACGGGTCATGACAACAATATTGGAACACATGCCCACCACAACAATGAGCCATGTGGCCTCACTATCTCACAAAACCGGCCCACTTCCACCTACTTCCCACTCACACAAAATCAACTTGCAAGACTTGACCAATTGACTTGCCCACTAGGCCCCCAATTCGTCCAACCAAAGCCAACTAAGGGTGACACATGTCGCCTCCTAATGGTCCAAAATATTTCATTTCTGAAAAATCCGTAATCGTTAAAAATATTAAAACGTAGAATTTCCTTCACAAGGTTCGAATCTTTTCCGTCGAAAGCTTACAAGTTCATTCTAACCTAATTAGGGCTTGAATAATCGTGACGTGCGTCCTCGCACCTACTCGGAAGTACGGGTATAACAGATCGTGCCTTAGAGTACGGTCGTGTTGGACTCCTCCGACGTATTCTTTTGTACCGATTATGCCTCTACGCAAGACAACAAGAGCCCGGTAAGGGCAGGCAGCGTATGGAGTCGCGAGTGAGAGCACGGAGGGTTACCAGACAGAGGCCCGGATCTTTACCCGAGGTGGTGCTACGACGGCGGATTCTACGACGCCGCCCCAGTGAGTTTAGAGCAAAGAAGAGAGCTACTAAGGCCACGATACACGAGCCTCGGTCCCACAACCCGGAGCAGAGGAGATGGGTTACAAGCGAGATGGCCCGATTATTGGCCGTGATTGTGGCGGACATGAGGATAGGCTGGACGCAGCGATTCCAAAGATGCACCCGTGGTTCACGAGATCGGATAGTTTGAGGCTACGGGATTTTCTCGAGTCACCCGCAGTTCTACTGTCGAGGCTCGAGGATGATCCGCGAGGAGTTCATCCGATTGTGTGGATCGCGAGAGTGATCAAGGCTTCGAGACCGAGTCGGTGGTCTTAGGTTCGCATCGGTTGCGGATCGCAAACTGATCGTTTGATTCATGAGCCGCCCCGGGAGAGCATGCACTTCCAGTGTATGGGGCGAGTTCTCGAGGCATTCCTCACTCACTTCTTGCCTCCGCAGATAGGGCACGCCGGCAGATTTATGATGCCGAGGAGGGCGCGGTTCGGGAGTACAATGTGGAGTTTGACTCACTAGCTCGTACGTCCCGCGTTAGTATCCGACATGGGCCGGCCAGAGTGCACCGCCACGTTACACGGCTCGATGACTACTGCGCAGGCTTGTTCGGTGTAGCTCTTCACCGGGCATGTACATTGCCCGCATGCGTGCTTATGCACTTGGATGGAGGAGCGGAGAGGTCGGCGGAATGAACGAGATCGCCAAGCAGGGCGAACAGCGTGGTCCTTTGGTGACTTTGAGGCGACCGCCAAGAGCTAGTTATGCACCTTCGCCAGCATGCAGTGGTCCTCCGCGATCTTGAGGCTTTCAGATATTCGGAGCGATCGGGCTCCGCGGTTCAGTTTTCGGGAGTCGCGCCGCGGATGAAGCCACCCCGAGCCTGCGCGGTCAATGTGGTTGACCCCATTTTGGGGAGTGTCGTGCTGCCAAGGGAGCCTATTATATTTGCGACCGTCAGGGCCATTTTGCGAGGAACTGTCCAACCAGAGGTAGCACGGATGTTACGACTCAGCCTTCAGGATCAGTGGCTGGTTCATCACCTTCACTTGTTATGCGCTCTGCGGCAGATTGTGATTGTGAGTAAAGCGGTAGTTCTGTGTATATCCTTAAACCTCTAGAGATTTGTATGCGTGATATGGTGATTTTATGTTGAGTGTTATGTTTGGATAGCATTGTAAAATTGTGATCTAGAGAACATGGTTAGTTGATAGGATAAGTATGATGACATGGAAAGTGTGAACCTTAGAATATTTCACGCCGAGACCTTAGATGTAAAGTGCCGTCTTGAGTAAAGGATTTTGCAAATGATCCTTGTCGGAGTGCATTATATGCATAGGGTGAATTAGTGTGATAAGTCCATGGGCATGTGAGACGGAAGTGGTAGCTTTCATGACGTGAATTAGTAAGATTGTTCTCAGATCGGGAACAAGAGTTTGGCGCGACATGGAGTCGGGTTGAGGACCATTCGCGGGTCAACCCAGAGTCCGGCATGAGGTGGGGTCGCTCGAGTGGTCCCGCCGTGGTAGGATCACGAGGGTGCAAGGCCCAAGTTTGGTAATCGATGAGTTCGTGGGCGTGTTCGGCAGAATCGGATCGTGAAGGTCGGAATAGCCTTGAAGAAATTCGAGGCTAGTAAGATGACCAAGTTTGAGGTAGTGACTCAAAAAGATTTTGGAACCAAGTGATGATCAAGTATGGTACGGTACTAGAAAGAGTTCGTGTTTTCGAGAAGAGTACGACGAGTAAGGAAGGAAGTGAACATGTGCTGAGAGATAGAAGTGATCATTTTTGTGAAGTGAATGTGCGACAGGAGTATCCTTTGGACCAGGAGCGAGAGTTGGTGTTGTTTTACACCTTCGAGGTGATTCCTCGTTGGCTTGGATTTGGGTTTCGCGCGTATGATTTTATTATGGCAATATGGGGCATAGTTGGTTTCGTAAGTATAGTAGTGAAGACTATACCGGCGCATGTACGTTTGGAGACTTAGAAGGAACATTCGGGACGAATGTTTCTAGGGAAGAATGTACACCTCGTAGTTCTGGTATGTATGTGAAGACCTAAATGCGAGAACACGGTATGCAATTTTGGAAAGAAAGAAAGACTTGATTTTTCACTTAAAAGTTTGGTTTTGTGAAGTAAAAGGTTCATAATGGGAATTGGATTCCCGTGATTTGGTATTCGACTTTTGGAATATTTTAGAAGTATTGAAATTTTAATTTGAATTGTCACGTGGGCCCACGAGATCCATGAACTTACGGTTTTGTGAGGCCCACTTTATTTTGGGATTTTTGGCATTACGGATTTTTTCCGAGAGACGAAATATTTTGGACCAATAAGAGGGCGACATGTGTCACCCTTAGTTGGCATGGGTTGGACGAAAATGTTGGGCTAAATGGACAAGTCAAATGGTCAAGTCTTGAAGATATTTCTTCGGGAAGTGGCAGTATGGTGGACGTTTTTGGTGCTAGTAGAAGGCCACATGGCTCATTGTTGTGGGGACATATGTCCCAAGGTTGTGGTAGACATATGTCCCAACATCATGGTGGACACTTGGGTGGAAGACTCATTCTTCACATGGATCCAAATCTTCACCTCCATTTGTTTTAATCTTCGCCCTCGTGGTTCTATAAATACCCCGATAGCAAAACTTCTTCATCATTTGAACAATTTAAGTCTCCAAAATCCCTCTCCCATTTAGTTGGAGTTCTCGCTCCAAACTTCCTCCCCTTCGCTTTGAAAAGCCTTGTCGAGTCCAAACACCCCCTCTCCCCTTAAACCAAACTTCTTGTCCAAAAAATTCCTAAACTCTTAAGTGTTCTTCCGTAGTATATTAGGAAAGATTGTTAACCAAAAGTTAGAAAAGATTTCACAACCCTAGCCCCTAAAGCCTCACCTTGGCTTTCGAGAGTTGTGTGACAAAACATTAGCTATTTCTTCACTTGTTTAGAATTGGATTCTGGTAAAGAGGAGTTGGTTGGAGCGTATAAGGGTTGCTTGGAGTCAGGTTGGGTCAAGCGCACTGCGGAGTAGGTGCTAAACGTTGCCTGGGGGATCGACTTTAATCTTGGATAATTCTTGGGCTTATCTAGAGGTAATGATCTTTATCCCCTATTGTAATTGGAAATTACATGTTGTCAGAGTAAATGTATAGTTGAACAGTATACTATATATAGAATGGATATTAAAGAAGAAAACAAATCAGAATTACATAGACCGTGTGTTCTGATAGACTTGTAGTATTTCCCGTAGGAGTAGAATTTGAACACGTCCCTAAGAAGACGGGTAATCCTGGGAGTTGTTGGCACCCGTAGCTGGGCCTTGGTGGGAGTGAGATTTATGTGGCTATAGCCGTGGGTGGGGAGGTGCTGTCTTTGAATTTTCCGTAGAAATATTCTCACGCAAGAGAACTAGAGGTTAATATGTCACGCTTTATGGCCATTATAGGTCGAAGATTACACTGCAGCCTAATTCTATGAAGGGTGGAAAAGGCTAGCAAGGTTACAGTAGTACTTGGAACATTTTGCTAATTATGCTGATAATCGCCAGCGAGGTAGACAGTGAACCTCTTCCTATCTTTCTGGCAAGATGATATGTTGTGAACTATGTGAGTACTTCGAGAGACGACAATTGCACGTGTTAAATGAATTTGTTGACTTTGAAAACATAAAGTGATATAACGACTTTACGTGGGAAGTTTGTTATAACAACTTTGTATGCGCAAGGCAAAGAAATGGTTCTGTGGTTTTAAAATAAAAAGACTTCGACGTGGAAATAATAAGGACTTGGGTTGTGCAAAAAGTTTAGTAGAAACCGCTTAACTGTGAGAAATGGGTAATTGGGTTTTAAAAGGAATAATGTTATATTGATTTCGGAGAATGAGAACAAGTATCGAACAAACCATCGCAACGTTAATAAAGGAAAATGTATCGACTAAGTAATTATTATTAAAACGCAAAGAGAAACCTCCATCTACATAGAAGCTTCAAGATAAGACAAAATTGTATTACATTTTCTAGATCATGACTCGCTTAATAAGATCGATATAAACAAGAATAACCTTACTCACACATAAGGCATATGTTACTCAAATTGTTTTGTAAAAGACAATTATTATGTTATTATGATTAAGACTTTTGAACTACGTAAACCTTTCTTGGGGAAAATAAGAGACTCTGAGTATTTGAAATTAGGCAAACTTGAACTTTGGAAAGAATGTTGTTACATTGTCTTTAAAAAGTGGAAATTATTTTGGTTTACTTTAAAATAATAGTTACTCGCTTTTGGATACCACGAAAGTGTTGGCATCAGTGACTTCTCTGTGAAAGAATGGATATTTGTAAGAGAATTGATGTATGGTAATTTGCTTGTGCTTGCTTGTGATAGCACTCTGTGTAAAAGTTGTATTCCTATGCTACCGCTATTTCTCTGCGATGGAGGGCCGGTATATTGTTATTGTTGTTACATGGACATGTCTGCATCGATGAAGAATTCCGGGGGCATGGCCAAGTTACGCGTGGATTAATCACCTTAAGTATATCATATTGTTGCTATACATGGGCGTATCGCACTCTGCAGATAATTTCCCGGGGCATGCGGCGTGCGCGCGGGTTAATCACCCGTTATATTGTTATTGTTGTTACTAATGGACATGTCTGCACCGATGAAGAATTAGGGGCATGCGGCCATCTTGGCGGAGTTAATCACGGTATATTGTTATTGTTGTTACATGGACATGCGCGCAGGTAAGCAGAAGAATTAGGGCATGTAACCCGTCTGGCGAGGTTGATTACGATATGTTATTCCATTGTTACATGGACATGGCAGATGAAAAATTAGGCGTGGCCATCTTGGCGAAATTGATGCAGATATATTGTTATCGTTATTACATGGACATGCTGCGTCGATGAAGAATTAGGCGTGTGGCCGTGCGGCGGGGGTTGATTACCGTTATCTTTGTTGTGCATCTGGACATGTCTGCAGATGGAATTAGGGGCATGTGGCGTGATGCGGGCATGATTGATATTGTGGGCGTGAGACACTTGGTTATATTTGAGTATTGACTTTGGCGTGAGTCACTTGCTTTGACATATTGTTTTTATGTAAATGAAGCGTAGTTTAGTTACTCCTCACAATGTCTCTGTTTTATTTAGGTGTTATGATTTACGTTCTGATGTTACCGATTTAATACTTGGTACTGTTGTCTTGACCTCAGCCCGAGGGCTGCGTTCATCTACCGCGAGCTCAGAGTACGTGGTTGTTGATACTACGTTCTTGGATGTGATTCGATATTGCGAAGCTCCGTTTCTCAGGATTATATTTTAGTATGTTTTCCAGGGTTTGTAAGTTACTGTACGATGGGGGTATGGCGGGAATACAATCGTCATGGTTGTTGTAAAATCTTAAGTCATAATCTTTATTTGTGGCGAGTGTAAAGGATTGTAAGCCCATTCGGTTGTATGTATATCGTAGAAGGTGACCGTTTTGGTTGCTTTGTTTTTAATATGTTGTATCTTGTTTCTGTTTAAGTTTTTATTTTGATTTTCTGATGTAGTATCAACTAGGGTGCGGGAGTAAGGCACGATCGCGGGCGAAGTGCGGGTCGTGACACGCATGATTCATACAGTAGTTTAATATCCGAAATCGTTTCTCCAGTAACTGCTCTGACAACACAAGTCCTTTCCAGATTCTATTTCTGATCAAGTTCTTAGGTCAAACATGGCATATGATGTGAACCAAACTTCCACTTATTTCTGATTTCATGCTTTTTTATATAACATGTAGCGGCAAACTAATTCATTGAATTTTAATCTTAAAGGCTAACGTGCTAGTTTTAGTTAGGAGTTCGATAGCGATACAACTTTATCAAACTTATTACTAAATACCTGCATGCTTGCTTATGTATCCGTAACTCTGATGATACGATAAACTTTAATTGCTAAAACGACAAGATTTATACCTTTACAAGCCACTTATAATTTCCAAGATTAAGTGGCTCCTTAGAAATTTGTAGATCCTTTGCTGCGCTCACGATCCGATATTTGAAGTACTTAGAAGTTCCGCGATAACCTCTTCCATTTCTGATCGAACTTGTGAAAATGACTTAGGTTTTGCCTTGCGACCTTCGCGTGAAAGCGTCGTTTTACGAAATCTTTCTATTGAGATATCCTTTGATACTCTTGGGACCTTGGGTTAAAATGCGTGAATAATGGACCAAAACTACAAAATTTTCTTGTGCTTGAAATATATATGGTAACCAGAGCGACTTTGAAACGAAAAATGTTGTGATCTTTCTAAGTGTTGGAGGCTAGTCTTTGCGCTGGTGTAGTGTATATATAACCTGATGGAAGAGCATATTCTGACAGAGTATGAGGCTAGGATGAAGAACTTGCTTGGATAGCTACCTGATGGCAAGTTGACAAATCGACAATCTCCCAAGCTAGCTTGAGACTTATTCCATCTCACGCATGGTCAATGACCATTTTACCCATATGCAATATTTCGTCCAAGACTGCATGGGGAGTCTTTAGCGTGCCACGTCGCCTCCCATTAAATCCATGCAAAATTACGTAACCTCGTGGCCCCATGAAAATCATAAAATTCTCAGGTGGGCCCCACGTGACCAAATTCAGTAAAAATAAATTTCCATAATGTTAATAAGTTCCATACTCTTCCAAATAATGCATTTTTAGAGAATCCAATTCTCAACAAATCGAACATTTTTCCTTTTCCGGGACGTTTCGGAAGATTTTAAAATCGCTTGAAAAACAATTCTTCCTTTCGTACCAATTTTCCAAGTCTTGTGTTCTCGCGCCTATTCTCTTGCCATGGCATGCTCTTGGACTTACGCGGAGTGTAACAGCGGCCCGTGTTATTGATTTCCTCAGTGGGTAGGCTGGGAGATTTTTTTGCCTCTCGTTGGAAGTTTGCGCATTATATGCCGTTACCATTCCAGTATGTCAGATGACCCGTATAATGCAGCAGGCTTCTTGTATGAAAGTTAAGTGTAGATCGCCGGCTAGTTGGTTCGAATGTAGGCGAGTTCGTTCGTTAGGCCATTGGGACCTGATTACGATTCAACGCTGTGGATAAAAAGGCGGGTGCTCTTATCCGGGAAATATGCTTATTAGCAAGCTCGAGTCGGACATAAGCTTTATGCGAGCAGAATCGAGCGCTTCGACAACTCTGGAGTTGCAGATTGACAATGAATCTTCTTAGAAGGCATCACCCATGAAGGGTGCTGAAGGAGGCTTTGGAAAGAAAGAGAAACTAAGCCCAAGGTGCATTTGGCCTTATCGGATTGAAAACCATGGAAGTAAGCAAGGTTGTCTATGGAGTTAGATATGCATCACGCTTGGGGAAGGTAAGTGTACATCCGATCTTCCCATGTTGGGTTGTTATGTTAGCGGGAGTTTATCTGAGATCCATCCGAGTTTCCTGGGATTAGTGATGTCCAGTGATGTAGAGGAGGATATAGTATGCATGAGACTCCTATAACGATACTTTCTTAATCGCCGTCGCTCCGCGACATCACGGTCACAGGGCGCTGGCTTACAGCCGAAGGTCTTGTGACACGAGTGATAATGTAGGGAGATGGCCAGGAGGCGAGAGGATGGCATGATACGGTAGTATCCCCACTTATTTCCCTACACCTCCGTGTAACTCATTTCCTTACTTTAGTCGATGATTATTGACGTGTTTGCATAGAAGTATTATTAGCGTACAGGCGTGTGTGGCACGCATGAGATTATGTTGGCGAGTGTAGTTAAAAGCTGGACTATGCCGATGTCTCGCATTTAGATTGAGCCTCGGAAAAGAGCGTTCGGGGATGAATGTTTCTAAAGAAGAGGGGAGAATGTTACACCCGTAATTCCCAGGCATATGTCTAAGAGAGTGTCACGTGAGAAGATACGACTTTAAAGTTTTGAAATGAAAGAAGGATTGTTTTTTCCTGCGGAAAAATTATCTCGAGCCTCGTGAAGGGAAAAATATTTAGCTAATGGAAATTGATTTCCGAATTTGATATTTGAGACTTATAGAATTTATCAGGAATTTTGGGAGATAGAAATATTTTTAGACCAACGGGAGGGATGACACGTGTCACCTCCACATGCCCAATGCCATGGGCGGGAAATCTTTACTAAGTCAAAGTAGCCATTTGAAGCTGATATTGTTGACCACATCTCTACTCTACACGACCATTGTTCTAATCTTGGCCCTTGGTTGTAGTATATATCCTTATGTACTTTTAGTGCAAGACAAACTCTACACTTAGAAAAAATCAAGAAACTTGTTGTTCAAATTGGAGGTTTCTCGCCAAGCGTCTTCTTTGTAACAAAGAAAATTTTTTGCAATCTTGCTTCATAATTATCAATATTCAAACTCTACGATCCCTAAAGGTAGGCCCCTAAGGATTTCTCAACACAAAAATCTCGGAAAAGCTACGTTATTACGTTAGTCGCAGCATAGAAAACCTAGGGGTTTTTCTTATAGTTGGAGTTGGAACTTGAGTAGTTCTAGTCACATAAAGCTTCTAAGGAGCTTTCTTGGAGTGGATTGGAACGTCAAGAAGAGGGAACTAAAGTTGGCTAAGGATCGACTTTCTTGAATCTTTGGATTAGATTTGAGGCTTATTGGAGGTAATAATCTTCGTCTTACTATTGTGTTGAAGATTCCATTATTATGATAAGTTAGAAATGATCATACGGTATATATTATGAAGATTGATAAGTGTTATGGAATGTTGAAGCCTAAAATCTGAAAAGTTCATTTTAGCCATTATAATTGTAATTCAATTTAATTATTAATTCTACGATCGTCTCGTGACTATAGAAAGAATGGATTATAGTTGTTGCCGTCGATTGCTGAAGCTATAGCATGTTAGAATAACAATTTTGATTGAAAAGGATTTGAGATGAACTTTATGTTGTTACCTGATTAGACCGAGAATGGCCATTTAATATTGGACAATTTTATGGTGTAGAGCGAGAAATTTTACGCGTCACATTGGCGTGTAATCCCTTTAGTTAGCTGAATTGTTGAACCTTAATGTGGCCTGTTAGTTTGTGATTTGGCGGGCCTTGAAAAGGTTGAAGAATGCGTAGAAACAAAGGAAGTGCTGCTGATTTTCCGTAGAATAGAGACTTTATAGTTAGAATTATTCTACGATAGAAACTTTAAGTTGATAGCGCGTATTATGGTCATTTATAGTTTGACATTCTCACGTGCGGTATATTCAACTTGGCAAGTGGATTAAATCGAGAGGTGTATGGAACTTTCCATATCTCTTGAGCATGGGTATTTGCAAATGTATAGTCACGGTGAACTACGGGTTTTAAAATGAATTCGATTTCGTTTTGATATGGGTGACTTGATGTAAAATATGTAAGTTTGGTTGAGTTGAAGGATTAAACTCGTATGATTTTAAAAGAATGAAATGCTTGGTTTAGAAAGACATAAAATGTTATAGTGGCTTTATGGGAAGTTAATTATAACGACTTTGTAGGAAGTTAAATGAGTGAAGCTTACTCGAATAATTTAAACAAGGATAAATGACTTGGTTTAAGAAAATGACTTTATTTAAAAGGCATAAGTTGCCTAAGTTTTTAAAGTAGAAGTCAACGGTTTAAAAGCCTTGAAATGAATTTCTAAAGGTGTGGTGACTTGTTTTTGAAAAACAAGTAAGCATGCCTTGATACTAAAGTGTTAGTATCTTGGGGTTTTGTCACGACCGAACGGGCAAGTATTTGGTGCCTACAGGGCACGCAAGTGATCTTTTGTCATCCAGTGTCGGTAGACGTAAAATAAGGCGTAGAAAATATTAAGAAGTAAACGATAATCGGAGAAAACTTGTCTTCTGGCGTATATCATCAATTTTTAAGAGCGAGCGATTCGTCCATTTACAACTCTTTTGCCCTTTGTGATTGCTACAGACCTGCACAAGAATGATACGACAATAGTGTGAATGAGAGGCGCCAGTACCACTGAATGTAAATACCTACAATGACAATTTATCAGTGTCAGTACTCCGGGAGAAAGCGGGCTTCCAGTCTGAGCTGTGACCCAGGAACTAGGATCAGTGGTGTACCTCGACCCTGCGGCATGAGCCGCTGACCGGAGAGTCGGTCTAGCCAATTACCCAGTATGGCCTTAAGTGCTTAAATGAAACATGTCGTTTTAAAATCAGTTTTGCAAGTATGTATGACAACGAGTGCATACATAATGCCATATCATAAACAAAACATGATAGGTAAAGCTGCAGCAGGTCTTTTCTAAGTGCGAATGATCGGCGAAGGGGGCCCAATTGCCGTGATGTCACCATGCGAAGCCTAATCCTGGACTCGTAGTCATGGGCCACTTTCGCATGAAGCCCGCATGGGAGTGCAACCCCGCGGCGGGGGTAAGCCTCCTGGCATAAATCACAGACTCGTGATCGCATGGCGCATGCGACGCGCTGAGTATAACCCCGCGTCCACTAACACCCAGAACTCCGTAGCTCCGCATGGGTCGCCAGACCAGCAGGTATTCTCGAGATCATGGTCCCAGACCAGCGCGAGTCTACCATGTCGGAGGCGAAACTTCCGGTAAAATGTCAAGAGGTGAGTGATATCATACTAACGTAACAACTTATCGTTAAACAACGTAAGAACAGCAAGAATACTCTAACACAAGCGTTACAAGACACTAACACCGCATGGCGTCATATCACGTCTACTTATCAAATCCAGCGAAAGAAAAGTACAGAGAGGCCCGGCGCGATCAAGTTATACCGCGCGAGTACATTATTATGTGATTAACAAGATGCAGTGTCATTCCCCCAAAGTACGCCGTACATTTATCTTTTAAAAAGATCGTTACGTTCTGAGGAGTCACACAATGCAAGTAGTATGTGAAAGTAGGTGATTATCCTTTGGAAGTAAAATCAAAACCAACATAGTACGTGAAATCAGTAAGCAGCGTTTCTTTTCAAATGTTTCAAGAGTTTGCCTAATTTCAATTACTCCAGTTTCTCGTTTGAGGTTTAGTAGTTCATAATTTTAATCACTTAATGATATAGTTCTCCTTTAAAGCAATTTGAGAACATATGTCTAATGTAGGTAGGTTATTTTGTTTATATGATCTTAGCAAGCGACCATGATCAGGAAATGTAACATCATTTTTGTCTGCGTCTTTTAGTTTCTATGCGGATGGAAGTTTCTCTTTGGTTTTACTAATGCATTATTAGTCAAAACATTTCCCTTTATTAAGCGGCTATTTTGTAGTTTGTTAAATCTTTCATTCGATTTCCGAAATCGGTAAAAGCGTTATTCTTTTAAAATCAAGTACTTTCGTTACTTGCGAATGAGGTTTTACAACATTTTAACATAATGCTAATTACGAAGTAAAACAAGTAAAGTCTCTTATCTTTTAAGATCAAGTCTCTTTTTAACTTTTTAAAATCAATAAACCATTCATTTTACCGTTCTTAAGGCGTTATACCTAACTACAGCCAAAGCTAGTATAACTATATGTTTTCTGAAAACTTCAAGTATTATTCTTCCGCTAAAAAAATGATTCAAAGATTCTTTGAAATACTTCAAGATTCTTTATTATTACACATTAAGTCAATTATAAGTCAAAGCTTACCTTTTAAAACCATAAGGCATTTTCTTACTTACATAAAGTCGTTATAACCAACTTCCCATAAAGCCGTTATAACACTTTATGTTTCAAACCAATCAAATACGCTTAACACACGTACGCTCACCGCATTACATATTTATACACATATCATGCTAGAAAGGGTAGGAAGAGGTTCACATACCTCACGACGATTATCGACTAATAGCAAAACGCTCCAAGTACCTCAAACCGCCGGCTACTCCTTAAGCCAAGTAGATCGCGCCACGCATGGTACTTCAACCTATAAGGCCACAAGGCGCTTATTAACATCTAGGTCTAATCAGAGAACATTCTCTACGTAAAATTCGCAACACCTCCCCGCAACAACAGAAATCTCCTCCTCTATCTGGGCCGCTACCAAGCCAACTGCGGGGGTTATACGCCTAATCCGACGCACAATTCTACCTCACGTAAAAGTTACACAAGTCTCATCAGAATACACCCCATGTAATTACAACAAGATTCTTCTTTCAAAAGGTTTCTAATTATTCAAGCTTAAGTCAAAAGACATTGCCGCTTAACTACGCTCATTTCTATATATAGTATACTTCAACTATATATTCTAACAACATGTAATTTCCAATTACAATAAGGTCAAGAGTGTTTACCTCGATAAGCCCAAAATTATCCGAGTTTAAATGTCGATCCCGAGCAAGGTTTAGCTCCTATCTGCGGCCCGACTCCCACACAACCCTTAGAAGTTCTAACCAACTTCTACTTAATACTCCAACCAACTATGGAGATTTTCCGTGGTTTCGGTTTTGTGACTAAGGAAGTATAATAGTATAACTGCTTTTCAGATAAGTATAACCTGAATACTACAAGGTATACTAAGGTAATTGCATAAGAATAATACTTTTGAGAGTATTTCTACCAAGAGGAGGGTATTTATCACGAAAACAACTAGGCTAGGGGGTGTATACCCCTCGGCCTGCTAGGGGGTACTCTCGGCGAGGGGAGAGGGGCTCTCGGCCAAGAGGGCCTCATGAGGGGAGGGGGTGTTTGGACGAAACACAACAAGGAGAGGGAAAGCTTTCAAGACTTAGAAACTTTGTGGAATGGATGAAGAAGTCATCAAAGAGGTATTTATAGGTCTAGCAAAGGCCAACCAATGGCCAAGATCATGCCAAGTGCAAGGCAAGTGTAGGGCCGTGATCATGCCAAGTGCACCTTATCCATCTACCGCCAAAATATCCTACCTACTACTTGACAAAATAGCCAAGCAATTCGTCCACCATTCACTACGTGCCCCGATGAGAGGGTGACAAGTGTAAGCCCTCTCGTTGATCCAAAATGTTTAGTCCCTCGGAAAAATCCGCAAAAATTAAAAATGACATAGCGGAATTTTCCCTACGAAGTGTGGAAAGCGTTTAAGTCAAAAAAAGCGACTCTAGCAGGGTGTTGTGCAAAGAATAAATCGGCCAAGCCTATTCTCAAGTTCAAATTTTTCTCGTGCGTCCTTACGTACATACTGCGAAAATACGGGGTATAACATTCTCCCTCGCCAGAAACATTCGTCGAATGTTCCTTCTAACCTCAAACCAAGCGTGCGCCGGTATAGTCTTCACTACTATACTTACGAACAATCCCAAAAGCGGCCTGACAACACTGCGCAAAATACTTACATCCAAGTTCACGAGGAAACACCTCTAACATCACCGCTCCCGTCAGTGTCTAAAATATAATTCCTTGAACTTTCTCGTACAAAAGAAATGAATTACCGCATCTCATTACGCAATACGTATAAGCCTCCCTTTGCAAATGCGTGATACCACTTTTGTCACTTTGCGCGAGGTTACAGTGTCGCTCGACTGGCGCAAATGATGCCGTTTGCGTCACGATCCGCGAAATTTTGTCGTGCTCGAACTCTTACGGTACGTCGCCCGGTTTCAAAACTACGGGTTACTATCTGGCGAGTGCGTCATTAGCGGGAACACTCTGGATGGATCCGTCTTTCCACTCTTAACAATCACGAAAGACCCGGTTGTGTGCCTCACCAAGTCAGACCCGGCAAAAGCTAACATATAGGCAACGCAGCCTGTGCTACGTAGACCAAAAGGGCCCCAAAAGTAACTTTCGGAGTGCAAGTTACTCTGTTCTCGAACTTCGTCACCGACCGGTGGTACTTTGAAAGGCCAGGCCGTCAACGCGAACTCTAAGCGGCGAGTCGCCACGTTATCGCCACGCGATTTCTGCAGTGCGGAGTTTCTTCGAATGACCTTTATCCACGTCATAGTGAACGCATTATGGACAGTATCCCCGAGACACCAGCGTCAACCAATCGGCCAGGCAAACACACTTCCGCCCTTACAAAGGCGTGCGAGCGATATCGAACCTTTGAAATGGTGGCTATAAAACCACTTCTATGGGGATAACAATTCATATTACCACCCGAAATCCATGGCTGGCAGAGGCCGATGCGGTCTGAGACTGCGCTGAGTTCTTAACCACCAGCAGTAAACCGAGCAAAGCGGTAGTACCAGGCTCATTTATGCATCCTGAGTGGAAGGTTAGGCACCCGTGCAACCACAACCTTCCAGATAAATCAACGGCTTGCCGAGTAAAGCG
Source organism: Przewalskia tangutica (assembly GCA_029844215.1). Classification (NCBI taxonomy): domain Eukaryota; kingdom Viridiplantae; phylum Streptophyta; class Magnoliopsida; order Solanales; family Solanaceae; genus Przewalskia; species Przewalskia tangutica. Next base: position 49,309,215 of record CM056720.1, read on the forward strand.
ATTAACGCTAGAAAACGAGGCGGTGACCTCTACGGCTTGGGCTCTTTGGTCTTCGAGATCGTCCGAACTCGTCTGTTGGTTAACTAAACTTGGGCCCGAACACTTATGACCCTAGCACCAGCGTGGGACCACCTGGCGAGCCCGCGCCCAAACATGCGGCGGGTTGACCCTTGGCGTGAAATCTCGACCCGACGCGTATAGCGCTAGCTCGAAGGAAAACTCTACGCTAATCACGTTCACGAAAACCTAAGTGGTCTTATTTCGGCTACCATCTTTCATTCCACTCTCGAGGACTTATCCTAAGCGTAATTCACGTGCACTATGCACTCACATAAGTCAAACATAATGATACATCTTTACCTCGAGGATATTTGCCTAAGGTATACGCGTATAACACTACAAAATGCACTTTCTCTATCCCCAATCTTCCGGTTACTAACCATGATTTCTAATCTGAAATTACCTGCTTCCCTTTGCTCGGAACATATCACTTAAGATATACTCGTCTCATCATACGTACTAATCTCAGAGGTTAAGGATAAACACTGTATTCTTGCTCACTCCTTAAGTCGTTCTAATCAAACTGCCCGTAGGCGCAGCTAAGGAAGGTGACGCCCATCGATCTGAAGGCTAAGTCCTCCTGAGGACACTCTTTCGACATCGGACCACGGCGGTCGTAGGTAAAACAAGTACTAACTAAAAGATGACATTCCCGGGATGGCGTCATCGCAGCTGTGAACAACGGGAAAAAGCGAATCCGGTGGTTTGGAACTGCGTGTAGCGTGAGCGGAAGCTTTGGAGCTCGACCAACTCCTGCATGTACCGAGCGTCACGAATCACAGTGGAGGCCTTTCTGCGCTAGTGGATGTGCATAATCTAATATCTTTGGTGAGGTGACTCGACTCGAAAGTTACCAAAGGACCTTCTTTGCTCTGGCCCTCTTCTGCGTCGCCGTTAACGCGTTGATCTCTACGTTTCTTGGCTGCTGCGCGTAAGCACATACAGGCCATGCTCGAAACCTAAGCGAAGAATTACTCTCGCCTGACCCCCTTAAGATATTCGTCAAGACTCGCGGTACATCGGTATACACTCTGGTAGCCAAATCCATAGCTAATGTGAGGTTGTCTTTTACGCGATCTATATTCTCTGTTTCTGTCATTAGGCGAAGGTTCAAATGTCGTGGCGGTGAGCTGCTGCGCCGTGCTAAACTTCTGCTGGGGTGGTGGCGTAGCATAACTTCCGAGCGAAACACCTAACTTTCGGGTGATGGTTGGGCACTGTGCCTCGTAACCTCTCTGCTGCGACTCGCCTCATTTGCCTTGCCCTCACAGGCGGGTTGCCACGCGGAGCATAGCGGTAAGGAAAGAAATACGTGAGAGGTCGACTTACAACACGACTCTAAGGCACGATCTCGAGTGAGAAGAATGAAACCAATCCTAAATATCCTCTGACCTCACGATTATTGGTGTGGTGCGCGACACACGATAATGTCGAACTTCTTGGATCTGATGCGTAGACAACTTTCAGAAAGGATTAAGCGCTCTGTACCACTTTTATCACGACAGAACGGGCGTATTGTGTCTTACCGACACCCTAGTGATACATCATCAGATGTCGGCGGAACATAAAATAAAACGTGAAAATATTAAGTAAGCGATGTCGGAGAAGAAACTTGCCTTCGTATATATATAAATCAATTTTTAAAACCCGACAGTTACATCCCATTGCTTCTGCCTGTGGTACTCTGGACCTCACAGAATGATCGACAATAATGGCAGAATGGGGCTGCCATACCCACCTGAATGCCATCTGTGAGGAGGCCCATGCAGCTACCAGTAAGCCTCGGAGAAGCGGGCTTACATCCTGTGGCATGACCAGGAGCTAGGATCAGCGGTGGTGTACCTCGACACATGGCGTAGGCGAAGCCGAAGGAGAGTCGGTACAACGGTACCCAGTATGTAATGGCGTAAAGTACTTAAATGAAAACATATCATTTAAAATCAGTTTTGCAAGTATGCCTTAAATGACGAGGTAGCACTTTGTAATTGCCGTATGTAAAGCAAGAGCAGCGATGATGGCTTTTGCATGGTCTTTTCTGAAATTGCCGAAATGATCAGGCGGCAATTTCAAGTAGTATCACCGTGCAAGCCTAATCACGGACTCTTAGTCCCATGGGCCAACTGTAGGCGCGCCAAGTGCGCGTAACCCACGCAATCGAGGGTGTTACTCACCGGCGTGCGTCACGGACTCGTAGTCCATGGCAACATAGACGCGTGGGATCTCAAGCGCGTCACTGGCACCGGAACTCCAGTAGCTCGCGTGGGTCCGCTGGACCGCTGATTCGAATCATGGTCGGGCCAGCGCAGTGCCGTGGACGACTAACCCCGTCAAATGCCGAGAGGTGGTGATATCATACTAACACTGACTTATCGTTTAAGCGACATAAGCCGCGGCAAAGTCACTCTGCTCACAAAGCGTTCTGGTATTGCCTACGGCAACATCATATAAGTCTACTTGTAAATCAACGAGAAAGTATTCTGAGGCCAATGATCAAGTTATCTGGCGCGAGGTACGTTATTATATGATTAACAAGATCGAGTATCTATTCCCAAAGTACTTCATACATTTATCTTTTAAAAGATGCGTTCGTTCTGAAAGTCACCTGATACGTAGTATATGAAAATAGAGTGATTATCCTTTGAAGTAAATCAACCTGTAGTAAAATCAGTATGTGTTTCTTTCCGATCTTTAAGTTTGCCTAATTTCAATTACTGCGAGTTTCGTTTCGAAGGTTTAGTAGTTAAGTAATTTTAATCATGAAAGCCAAATATAGAGAATTCTATCAGCACAAAAATGATTTGAAACTGTATATACGGTATGTGAGTAGGTTATTATTATTTATAACAATCTTGCCAAGCGACCACGTAATCTAGAGTATAACGTCATTTTGTCTCATACTTAGTTTCTATCACGAATGGAAGTTTCTGGTTTACTAATGCATTATTAATTAAAAACATTTCCGCTAATGGCGTTAGCGGCGTTTTATTCGATATAAATTGATTTGAAAATCGATAAGCAATTATTAGCTTTTAAAATCAGAAGTACTCATTATGCGAATGAGGTTTACAACATTTTTAACATATTTAATTACCAGTAAAACAAGTAAAGTCTCTTATCTTTTAAGATCAGTCTCTTAACGCAAAATCAATAAACCATTCGTTTTACCGTGCCCAGGCGTTATACCTAACCGTAAAGCTAGTATAACTCTTATGTTTTGAAAACCAAGTATTATTCTTCTTTAAAATGATTAAACATTCTTTTGAAATACTTGAATTCTTTATTGTACGTTCTAGTGTTATAAAGTCCGTCGATTACCTTTTGCAAAACCATAAGGCATTTTCTTGCCACATGTTGCATTATAACCAGCTTCCCATAAAAGCTAGTTATAATAACATGCTGAAACAAATCAAATCGTTTAACCGTATGCGTCTACTAAATCTTTTACCTTAGTTATACTGCATATCATGCTAGAAAAGGTAGGAAGAGGTTCCGCATGCCTGCTTGTGATTATCGTATGTGGCAGCTGAGTACCTCGGGCCGTGTTCTCGCCAGCTGAGTAGATGAAAAAGCCACGCGTGATACTTGGGCTTTGTAAGCCAGTGACATTAACGTCTAGAGTCTGTCATTAGGACATTCTCACAGAGAAAATTAAACCATGTTTGCTTTACCATGGCGGCGTAAATCTCTCTATCGGTAGGCTGCGAAGCGACGGAGGGGTTATCGTCTAATCGGACGTGATTCTACCTCATGAGAAAAACTCTAGCGATCTGCTGTAATAGGTCACCATGTAATTCTGATTGATTACTCTTTGAAAGGTTTAATTATTATTGACTTAAGTCAAAGACATTGCACGCTAACTCGTTGATTTTACAATATTATAGTATATGACTATATATTCTAACAACGTAATTTCGATTACAATAGAAGGTCAAGTGTTTACCTCGATGGCCAAAATTATCAGGAGTTTAATGCCGATCACGAGCAAGAGTTTGAAAGCTCTTATACATGTGCTCAGGCACATTCACCTGACATAAATTCTAAAGCAATACATAATACTCGACCAAGCCCATGGAGATTTTCCTTAGGAGTTTAGGTTTTATGTGGAAGGAAGTATAATAAATATATGAGGGCTTTTAGTATACCGTTATAACGCAGAATACTCTGAAGGTATACGGCTAAGAGTAATTTGGGTATGACAACAATGCTGAGTATTTTACGAGAGGAGGAGGTATTTATGCAAAAACAACTAGGCTAGGGGGTGTATGCCCCTAGAAAGCCCCTTTACTGCCAGCTAGGGTACTCGGCGAGGGGGAGGGCTCTCGGCGAGGGGCCTGCGCGGGGAGGGGTGTTTGGGCGAACCTGACAAGGAGAGAAGCTCAGACCGACATGGAATGGATGAAGAAGTAAATCAAGGAAGTGTTATGGAGTGCAGCAAAGGCGACCCGATAGCGAATCGTACCAAGTGCAAGGCAAGTGTAGGGCCCGTGTCGTGCAGTCACACCTCCGTCCACACGCTGAAATATCTTTTACCTACTTGACAAAATATGCTTGAGCAATTGCGTCCACCATTCTGTGGCGTACTTGCGTGGGAGGGTGACAAGTGTAGCCCTCGTTGATCCAAAATCTTTGCGTCCTCAAAATCCATGAATTAAATGACATAGTAGGAATTTCCTACGAAGACTAATGAAGCGTTGCGTCAAAGCGACTACAAGGTGTTGTACGCAGAGAATCGTCGTGACATTATAAAGTTGATTTTTTCTCGTGCGTCGCTACGTCATCTCTGCGAAAATCTGAAGGTATAACGAGGTTTTATATAAAGAGTCTTTTTGAAAAGAATAAATCGTAGTACTTTAAGGTTAAATTCGGATTTTTCATGACATTAGTGCAGCAAGTTAAATAAAATGAAAGTGCGTACTAATTAAGTCTCCATAAGAAGTTAAAGGCGGATTTCTTAACTTGCTTATGATATTTATGTGTAGCCACGGTTGTGCTTATGTTATGTGATTATGATAGTCACGCGCTTAACATCGTTATGTGATTATGATAGCGATCAGGCGGTGCTTGTGCGTGATTTGTTAGCGTGCCAGGTTGGGATATATTATTCATTAGCCAATGGTCATTCCGGGCACGTATGCGTCTAAGCATATTGACTGTGGATTTGCTCCCATGATGCGAGGAAGTTACCTCATGCGAGTCAAAGTAGGGCCGTGGCCGGAGTGAAAGCAGTCCCGTGCGAGCATGGATCAGTCTAGGCGAGGAATTACCTGCGTGCGAGTCCACCGTAGGGCTACGTGCAGTAAACAAAGATTTTACCCATGCGGGCGGACTCAGTCTGTGCGAGGGAATTACTTCTCAATGCGGGTCCATGACTTACTTGGTGTTTGAAATAGTCCCTATAGGGAGTGAGTTGCATAATGATACTAATGCAGGCGGATGACCTAGGTTAATCATAAGCTTCCCTGTTTTAAAGCCAGAAATAGAAGTTTTATTAAGTGTTCACTCTCTTTGTTAATAAGAGCACAAGGTATCTTATTAATTTAGTTATAAATGCCATTTCAACTTTATGTCTAGACTTATGCAATTTAAATTACGTGGTACTTTCAGGGCTTTCACATACTTCAGTACATATTTTGTATGCGGCCCGCTTTTCTCGAGAGGTGCGTTCAGCTGCCCGCAGAGTGCTCTTGATCCTGCAATCTTAGGATCCAATGTTCACTCTGGTGAAGCTTCGGGTACTCATCCTGGCTGGTAGGGTTATCGTTCGTTCGAGGTTATCGCTGAGTATTGTCGGTATGATGCTACGATGGGGTATTTGTGGCAGCGGCAATGTCCCGCATCCGTGAAGAGCATATCAAAACTCTTGTAAGCTGTCCAGTAATCATATCTTGTGGAGTGGTTTCCGCCAGAAGAGCAAGATGCTTTGCTTTTGGCTATTTATACATATATTCGAGAGCGGCGCTTATCGCTTAGCCTTTGTTGTTTACTTCGTATTGATTTGAGTTATGTGGCTTTTGTATGTTGCGCTGAGACCTATACGATGGTTACTGTAAGGAGTGCTGGGTAGGGGCACCGTTACGCGAGCTCAATAATGGTCGGGTAGAAGTGACATATCGTCAACTTCTCCTTTATATAGCTGGAAGTCACGATAAAACTATCCAGTCACTTTGGATTTCTTGTTTTCGTGAATCGGCTAGTAAAGGCATTTGAGATCGGGCGAACTTTTTCCACAAATCTCATGGGGATAACCTGCCAAGTACAAGTTAGCCTTTTCAGTCAGTAAATGGTTGAATGTCTAGGCCAAGTTTTCCACTTTGCCTCAATTTTCTGGGCCAGATGTCGGCCAACCCGCACTCACCGTCTACCCGAACAATGTGTGCCCTTCAAGAAGTGCTGCCCCACTGAGGCTGACGGAACTCGCACTTAGAGAACTTGTCTGTTACAATCGGCACCCGGAGGGACTCTAGGTACCGTCACTCGAAATGATCATGCGTACTCGCCTTTCCGTCTGCGAAATGAGTAAAAGCCCAGGATGTCACATCAATAGATACTATAAACAAAGCGTATCCAGAAATGGCTTGAACACAGATTCCTCAATCATTCATAAATACGGCTGGAGCATTAGTCCAATCGGAACGACATCACCTGAACTTCATAATGCCCATACGGGTCTGGCGAATGCACGATCTTTGGGATATCATCATCCCAACTTTCGTGCACTGATGATGGACCCACTGGCTGTATCTATCTTGGAAAATACGCAGACTCAGCAGAGCTGATCAAACAAATCATCCAATCACGGAGAGTAATTTTTTATTACATGACTGGCGGTTACGACTCCGATCAAGCCTTTCCAAATGGATCAGTGCCACAGGAGCACCTAGTAGTCATACATCCGAGGAGAAAATCGCCGGAACATAAAACAATAACATGTGGAGTCAAATGCAATATGGAAGCGGTGAATAGTTAAGAAGCGAGCTAACCAAAGCGGATTTACCTTGATTATAATAAATGCACGATTTGAGTCAGTTCGTCCCCGTTACAACCACGCTTACAATAAGATGCCTTCACGGACCTTACTGTAATGATATGATAACATGGCAGCCGGAGGCAGAAATCATTGCCGGTGTGCCCCACTGAATATGTGCATTCTGTGACAATGGGACTATGCCAAGATAATCGCTCGGGAGAAAGCGGAGCTTTCCAACGCCGAATCTTGTTGACTACCCAAGAGTTGGCGAGTTAGTAGGCGGTGTACACTACTGCGGCATGACGCAACTCCAGAAGGAGGTCGATCTGCACAAAGGTGTACCCAGTATGTGGAATCGAAAATAAATCGCATCCGAAATGAAACTCGTAGTGGTCTACAAAGCGGTGAGAGCATGTATGATAACCAAACTACGATTCCACGATAAATAAGCCCGTATCGTATCAAGTCGGGGACTCGCGCCACCGCAAAGTCATCACTCCGGAATATAACAATGGGTCTCGGCGCCCACAAACAGTCAATCACGCCCGTGGAATACCTTCTCACCGCCACGGCTGTAGATCTATGATATAAAAGCACCAGGAATACTGCATGAACACCGGGTCGCTGTATTCATCATAAAACCGCAAATGCGGGTGAAATCGAGACGGCGCATAGCCGACTACCAGAAACGGCTGCGATGCGTCAAGGTCATAATTGTATCATGATGCTGTCTGAAGCCCGAGTCGCGTGATCAAAGGCGGCCTTTCGCCCGCCGTAGTGATATCTAATGTCGCGCGTCTAGCCTAGGCTCCGCGGTTAGCTCGCGTAGCCCACTCCAGAGTAAGCCCGCGTGGGCACGTGTTCCGCATCGGTGGTAGCATTTCTCCCGGCGGCGTCCTGGACTCATTCGCGTCCAGCGCGCGCCACGTAGACGCGTGGCTACCACAAGGCGCGCCTTTACACAACCTGAACTCCACTTGATTCGCATGAAGCTGCTACAGACCAGCGTAAGGTATTCTGCGAATCATAGGTCCATTGCGGACCCGTACTTTGAGTCTACCCGCATGACGGAGGTGCTAGCTTAACCCGGAATCATGGGTGATACAATACTAACATAACGACTTATCGTTTAAGCGACATAAACCGCAATCCGAGAAACTCGGCTTTACACAGCGTCCACGAGATACTAACAGCCGCGTAGCATCCTGAGCAAAAACATATGTTTACTTAACAAATCAACAAGAAAGTATTACAAGGCTATCTGAACATAACCAAATACAATCCAAGAGTTATACACACAAAGGTACTTTCTACTACATGATTAACCAAGATCGGGTTTTATCCCCAGAAAGTATTTAAATACATTAACTCTTTAAAAGATAACGTTACTTTCATAAAGTCACCTGATACCCAGTAGTATATGAAAATAGAGTGATTATCTTTTGATGTAAATCAAAACACTTCTCTTTGTAATAAATCAAAGTAATGTCATTCTTTTCCAAGCGTTCCAAGTTTGCCTAATTTCAATTACTCCGAAGTTTCCCATTTTGAAAGGTTTGTAGTTAATGAGTCTTATTCATTTAGAATATAATTCTCACTTTAAACCATCGAAACATATGCCTTATATGTGAGTACGAGTTATTCTTGTTCGCCAACTCAATTTTATTGCAGCGATCATGATCAGTGAAATATCATTTTGTCGTCTTAGCTTATCATGCATGATGGAGTTTACTAACACTGGTTTTAATAATACTTAATGTATTCAATACATTTTCCTTTATTAACGCATTTATGCAATGGTTTGTCGATACACGTTATGATTTCCGAAATCAAGTAAAACATTATCCCTTTTAAAACCAAGTACTCATTACTCACGAATGAGGTTTCACACAAAAATTCATATAATTCATTTTCACGTTAGAAAGTCTCTTATCTTTTAAGATCAAGTCTCTTAACTTTTATAATCAATAAATCATTCATTTTATCTTTAACTTACGACGTTATACCTAATCTCTCATAGTTAAAGCTAGTATAACTCTTATGTTATCAAAACTTGAAGTGTCACTCTTGCTTTCAAAAGCAGTTCTTGTGCTGAACTTTTGAAATAATTTCAAAGATTCTTATCATTCGGGCTTAAGTCCAAAAGACATTCTTAGTACAACTACGTTCGATTATTAACAACACGCACGCGTCGTCCTACTTAGTACTATATACTTCTTTAAAATATACATGCCTGCAAAAGCGTGGAAGAATCACATTACCTCGCGACGACATTATCGGCTATTAGCAAGTCGGCTCCACTACTATAACTTGGCTACTTAGTCAGTCCGCACTCTCCAAAGTAGCACATGCTTTGCTGTACCATGGTAACCATTCAACCTACTACTGAGTTATAAGCTAAGTCACATCAAAGTCTAGACTACTTTCGGTAGAATAAATCTAGATACAAAGATCTACGGAAAATCAGGCGCTTCATATCAGTGCCAGGCAACCTGATAAGTCCATCTTTGTGTCTGATCCTCAGTAATTACAAGATTCGATTCTGCTTCTTTAAATTCGAGCTTAAGTCCAAAAACATTGCACTTAAAACCATGTTCCGATTCTATATATAGTATACTTCATCTATATATTCTACAATACGTATAATTTCCAATTCTGATAGGGGACAAGATAATTACCGATAAGCCTCCATAATTATCCGAGTAAAATGTACGATCATTAGCAGCTTTAGCTTCCTATTCAAGATGCTCCAACCCGCTCCCGAGCAACAGCACCCAGAAGTTCCTCTGCCAGAACAACATCTTTAATACCTCCGACCAACTATGGAGATTGATTTTTCTTAGGAGGTTTCGATTTGAGACAAAAGGACATTTAGGTAGTATTTCAAAATGCCTCATTATAGAGAGTATTTTGGAATACTCACAGGTATATATTAAGGTAATTTGGAATTATAACAACAATACTTTTGAGTATTTCTACCAAGAGGGGGTATATATACGAGACAACACCACAAAGGGGGTGTATACCCTTAAGGCTGAACCCCAGCTGGGAGTGGGGTACTCTCGGCCTTTGAGGGAGAGGCTCTCTGGCAGGGGCCTCGCAGGGAGGACGAGAACACCATACATAGGGGAAGCTCTCAAGACTTAGGAAAGTTAGGAATGGATGAAGAAGTCTTCAAAGGGGTATTTATGGAAGGTCAAGCCATGTGCCAACAGTAGCGGAGATCGTGCCACGCGTCGCTTGGCAAGTGTAGGGCTAGGATTCACCTACGCAGCAAGTGTACGCTATCCATTCATACATTGCAAATATCCTGCCAACTACTTGACAAAAGCGAAGACCTAATCGGCCGACTTCACGCTGGCGTCATTCCCATGAGGAGGGTGACAAGTGTCAGCCTCGTTGGTCCAAAATGTTTAAATCTCTCGGAAAATCCGCCCAAAAATAGAAATGACATAGCGCGCAGATTTTCCTTCGCAGAAAAGTTATGTAAAGCGTTTGTTGAAAACGCGACTAGGCCGGGTGTTGTGCGACAAAGCAAAATCGATGACCAAGCCACTAAAGCCCAAACTTTTCTACGTCGCGCATTACGATACATACTCGGAAATATATCGGATGGGCCGGATGGTTACCTTGTTCGGCTGTCACGTAGTCAGAAGACATCATGCAGCGTCCGTCTTCTTCACAAAATAATACCATTAATCGGCGCTACGAGGTGAAGTACTGGAGGCAATCGAAGCCTTTCTACAGCAAGTCTTTCAAATTGGTCCATCAAACTCTTTCAGCGCTCAATACGGGATTGTAATTGCATGCGGAGGAATAGATATAGTGTTATACCGTGTTTCAGTATATGCGTGGGGCGTGCGTAGAAAATTTGAGTTTGTGCCTTAAAGTGCTTGGCCGAATTTTATTTGTGCATAACACCCGGTTAGAGTCGTTTTTAGACGAAACGTTTTCACAGCTTTCGTAGGGGAATTTCCGGCTATGTCATTTCTTATTTTTGCGGGTTTCAGAGGCGAAACATTTTGGACCAACAAAGGCGACACTTGTCACCCTCTCACTGGGACACCTTAAGTGGTAATGTAGTGGCCGAAAGTTGGCCATTGTGGTCAAGGGTTGGTAGGATATTTTTTGTGTTAGTTGGCTAGTGTGCACTTGGCAAGATCTTGGCCCTACACTTGCATAGCACTTGGCTAAATCTTGGCCATTGGTTGGCCTTCACTTGACCTATAAATACCCCTCCCCTTTGATGAACTTCTTCATCCAAAAATCTCTTAAGTCTTGAAAGCTTCTTCCTCCCCCTTGGCCGAGAGCCCTCCCCCTCCCCCTTGGCCGAGAGCCCTTCCCCCCCCCTCCTAGTAGTGTGGCGTGGTCTACCCACTGCCTAGTTGCTTTAGTATAATACCCCTCTCTTGGTAGAAATACTCTCAAAGTATTGTTATAATGCCCCAATTACCTTAGCCACATACCTTGTAGTATTCTAAGGTTATGCCTATACAAAAGCCGAAATACTATTATACTTCCGTCAGTCACAAAACCGAAACCCTAGGAAAATCTCATGGTTAGTTGGAGTAGTAGGTAGAAGTTGGTTAGAACTTCTAAGGGTTGTTTGGAGCGGGTTGGGCGCAGGGTTGGAGCCAAGCGATTGCCCAGATCGACTTTTTACTTGGATAATTATGGGCTTATTGAGGTAAATATCTTGTCTCTGTTGTAATTGGAAATTACATATTGTTAGAATATATAGTTGAAGTATACTTATATAGAATCAACGTAGTTATTAGCGATGTCTTTGACTTAAGCTCGAATAATACTTACGGCAATGTCTTGTGACTTAAGCCTGAATGTAAAGAAAATCAGACTGTAATTACATAGGTTGTATTCGAGTAGACTTGTGTAGTAGTGCAGTGGAGTAGAATTGTACGTTAGGGTTGGTTGTATAACCCACGGTTGGCTTGGTAGCGGCCTCGATGAGAGGAGATTCTGTTGCGGGGAGAGTCTTGCCGAATTTTGTAGAATGTTCTGAAGAGACCTTATGTTAATAAAGCGCCTTGTGGCCTTATAGGTGGAAGTACTATGCGTGGCGCGATCTGGCTTAGGGGAGTAGCCGCGGTTTGAAGAGGTACTTGGGCGTTTTGCTATTAGTCGATGTCGTCGCGAGGTATGTGAACCTCTTGCATCTCTTCTAGCATGATATGTGTGAACTATGTAGTGCAGTGAGCGTTATGTGCTAAGTGTATTTGTTTGGCTTAAACATAAAGTGTTATAACGGCTTTATGGGAAGTTGGTTATAACGACTTTATGTGAGTAAGAAAATGGGTTGTGGTTTTGAAGGTAATTGATTTGATTATAAGCTGAGCACATTATGTGTTAATGAAGAAAGTTGAAGTATTTCAAAGATTTGTGAATCGTTTTGAAAGAAGTAATACTTGGTTTTGAAAACTTAGAGTTATACTAGCTTTATGGGAAGTTAGGTATAACGGCTTAAGAATGTTTCTTGATTTGAAATCGAATGTGTATCGACAAACCCTTTGCGGCGTTAATAAAAGGAAATGTTTTGACTAATTAAGTATTATTAAAACCAGTAGAAACTTCCATCTGCATAGAAGCTAAGATGAGACAAAATGATATTTCCTAGATCACTTTCTTTGTAATAAGATTGTTATAAATAAGAATATCCTACTCACATATAAGACTTATGTTTCTCGGATAGTTTTAAGGGAATTATGTTCTCAAATGAATAAGACTATGAACTACGAAACCTTTCTAAAATGAGAAACTTGAACATTGGAAATTAGGCAAACTTGATCATTGGAAAAGAATGTTGCTACTTGATTTTACAAAGAGAAGTAATTAGTTTACTTTAAAAGGATAGTCACCTATTTTTATACTACGGATATTGTGTGACATTGTGAAATGTAATATCTTTTAAAGAGTTAATGTATGAAGTACTTTGGGGAAAAAACCCGATTTTGTTAATCATATAGTAGAAGGTACCTTGTGTGAACAACCGATTGTATTGGTTTGTGATAGCCTTGTAATACTTTCTTGATTCGTTGATAAGTAAACGTGTTGGGATCTTCGTGTCTTAGTATCTTGTGATGTTTTTGTGAAGGGGTTTCACTTTCATTGTGATTATTAACTATCAGTCGTTATGATAGTATTGTGGCATTAATCACTAGAGATGATTCCGGGGGTTAAGCTTCCCTCCGATGCGGGGTAGACTCGGTGGTCGATGGACCTATGATTCGAGAATACCTCGTGCAGTCCCGGGGCTATGCGGGCTCTGAGTTCGGAGTTAGTGTCGTCCTTTATGGGCATGCGGTCCGTGTGGCCGTGCGGATCGCGAAGTCCGGGGCGATCTTGGGAGTAGCTACCCTCGTCGCGGGGAATAACTCATGCGGGCGATGAGATTGGCCTATGCGGAGCCGCGGGAGTTCGAGTTAGGCAGCGTACATTGATACTGCGGGCAAGTGGCGACTTTGATCATGTGACGGTCTGACAGATCTTATGATCGATTCATGACCTTGTTGGTACTGTGGGTTTTTTTGTAGTCGGCTATGCCTTCGCATTACTTACCGCAGTTTTATTACATGCACGTGGGACACGTGTTCATGCTGTGTTCCTTGGTGCTTTTATATCATAGGCGCGGTGAGGAAAGGTATTCCACGGGCATGATTGATGTCGTGGGCACGAGACCCATTGTTATACTTGGTGATGACTTGAGGCGTGAGTCCCAATCTGACGTATTCGCTTTGTCAGAAATTGTAGTTTGGTTATCATACATGTCTCAGCTTTATATGATTGCTATGATTTCATTTACGATATGTATTTTGATTTACATACTCGGTACTGTTGTCGACCTCCTCGGGGCTGCGTTCATCCGCAGTTGAGGTACCGATCGTTGATCTAGCTCGGGAGTCCAGCGATTTGTTTGGAAGCTCCGCTTTCTCTGAGGCTTATCACCGTATAGTCACCGTGTCGTAAGTGTTTACATTCGTGGTTTGGCGGGGCCCTGTCCGCCATTGTTGTCGTATCATTCTTAGAAGTGTATAATCTGTTGTGGCGGGGTTTGTAAAAAGGATTAAAGCATTCATGTTGAAAAAGTTGCTATTTATATATATCTTAAAGGTAACCGCTTTTAGTTAGCTTTGTCTTCTTATTTCACTGTCTTATTTCACTGGTTTCATGTATTGCCTTTATGTTCCGCTGATTACTCTGATGTATGTCTACTTGGGTGCCCGGTAGTACGATCCACGCCGGGTTGGTCGTGACATATAGGTCGAGTATCTGGCAGAACCTCAATATATAACTCTATCTCCCTCTCTGGAGAAATACCTGGGAGATCATCTGGAAAAACATTCGGAAATTCTCTAACCACCGGAACTGACTGAAGAACTGGCACCTCAGCCTCCGTATCGAACACCCGAATAAGATGATAAATATATCATTTGAACCATCTTCCTATCCTTGAGGTGAGAAATAAACCTACCCTCGGACGCGATATCCCTTTCCGCTCGATAATCGGCTCACGGAAGCGGAATCGAACGATATGTCTCTACGATCAACATTGACATAACAAAGAAGCCAACGGTCGGACCACATAATGGCGTCAAAATCTATCATATCCAGCTCTATCAAGTCTGCTAGGGTCTGACGACTGTGTATAATCACCGGGCAATTCTTATATACCCGCTCAGCTACCACCGAATCACCCACTGGCGTAGCTACCTCAAAAGGTTCTATCGATTAACGTAAGTGCACGTATCGTGACAAGTAATATAGTCTGGGTAAGACCGAATATCCTCCTCAGAGACTGGTTTTCAAGTACCGGTTATCTATTCTATGGTATCTATTTGGTCAACGTAAATTGGGTTGGGTTTTTAGACTAATAATCAAAACTAATGCAGAAAATAAACTAATTATGAAAATACTTTGATTTAAATCAGTTATGATGGAAATAGGGCTTCCAATCTCCTCAACTATCCGCTCGCTTTAATCTTTAATGCAATGATAAAGGTTCTTCTTCTATATTGAGATAACAGGTTAACTAAGCCGTTTTATATTCCGGTTAGGATATATAAATTCTCAACCCCGATGCAGAACCCTTATATCTTTCGATGATAAGATTTACCACAAAGGAGGATTAAGAACAATAACTTATTAAACTACACAAGTATCGGGATACTTTCGTCCACGATTTTAACCTATGTTTATTCAACTATAGCATATTCACAATATCCCCTTTCAGATCTCGATTAGAAATCATATATATGATGATAATTAGTGATCAATTAATTACCAAGCAATCAAAGCAATTATTGAATAAATCTCAACTATATAAAGAAGAAACCAAAACCATGCATTAAATCATAAAGTGAGGTTCAAGTGATTCGAATGGAAAGCCCTAATTAATAGTTAGCTCCTAGCCATAGACATGCTAAGAACTAAAAGATTATCCAACATAAACTGAAAAATAAATAAAGTAAGAAAAAGAATTACCCAAGAACAAGCCTCCAATCTTGAAGCTTTCAAGAACTATGTGTTGTGTAGAGTTAGGGATTGTGGAACCCTTCAAAAAAATTCCCTAATGCCTTTTTATATCCTCCAAAAACGTTCCAAACTTTTCCCTCTTGGTCTTGGCACATTCCCATTCGGATTTGGCTGGAAATCCGCTGCGAACACAACTGACCTCGACACTGAGGCCGTGGCGGTAAGCGAAGCTCTGCGACTACGTCAGTTTTTTGACTGTGGTATTCTTTCGGCCCGATGAGAGTGGCGCCCACTCCGGCGCGCCCTGGTCCTGTCCTTCATCGGGGGTGTTATACCCCGTGAATTCTGCAGGGAGTATGTATGTGGAGGACGTCACGTCACGAGGAGTCTGTGAGAAATTTTGGAAAAGAAAGAAAGATGTAGAGTTTTTAAACGGAGGAAAAGTTTCCGGAAAGTAATTTGTGAAGAAAAAGGTTCGTTAATGAGAATTGGTTTCCCAGTTTGGTATATGGAGCTTCTTAAATTATATTAGAATTTTGAGATTTTATTTTTTGGGAAATGGTCACGTGGGGCCCACAGCGGAGAAATTCTGATTTTTGCAATAGGAGCCAGCTTGCTGTTTGAGATTTTGGCCATTGTGGGTATTTTTGGAGAAGGCGTTTTTGAGGGCCATTAGGAGAATTTGACACGTGTCACCCAGCCTGCGATGGCTTAGTAGGAATGACATTTGTGCATGGCGCTTTAGGTTAGAGTCGATTTTTTTCGCGAAAGCGTTTTTCCACGACTGACTACGTGAGGAAAATTCCGGCTATGTCGTTTTGTATTTTTGCGGATTTTTCCGAGAGACTTAAACATTTTGGACTAAAGCGGGAGAGGTGACATGTGTCACCCTGCGCATTGAAACAAGTAAACAGGGTGCTTGCGGGCGATTGGGGCGTCCAAGAGGGCATTGGTTGCGCCTTGGCGGATTGGCTCCCCTCTTTTGTGCCTTGCTTTGTGGCTTGTTTTTGTGGAGTGTTTTGTGGGTAGGGTTTAGGGGTGCACTTGGCTTAATCTTGCCACCACAACACTTGTCTATACAACTTGGAAGGATCTTGGCCGCCAGTTGGTGGCCTTTGGTTTTGCTATAACACTCCATCTGCAAGTGTGAAGACTTCATCCCGTTCAAAAACTTCCAAGTCTTGAAACCCTCTCACTCCCCTTTGAGCTCTTGGCGAGAGCCTTCCCCCTCCCCTTTTACCGTGTGGCCTTTGGCAGCAGAGGTTCCCTCACAGCTGTGGTGCTGGCCAGTGAGGGTACCCCACTAGCCTTTAGTTGTTTACGTATAATACCCACTCATGCTTGTGCAGTATTGGAAATAATTCTCCTAGTATTGTTATAATGCCCCAAATAGACTTAGCATGCCTTGTATTATTCAGATACCTCTTTCGTGAGTCGGGAAATACTACCTTTTGTCACTTTTAGTCTCAGCCAAAACCTGAGGAAATCTTCTTGGATTGGTTGAGTATTTGAGTAAAGTTAGTTAGAACTTAGGGGTTGTTGGGAGCGCCACGGGTAGGAGCTAAACCTTGCTCGGGATCGGCGGTATAACCCCGGATGTTTGGGCTTATCAGTGAATTATCTTGTCCTCTGTTGTGCAGTGGAAATTACATGTTTGTTAGAATATATAGTTGAAGTATACTATATATGGAACTATCTTATTGATAGGCAATGTCTTGACTTAACTGAAGAATAAAGCGGCTGAGGCTTGTATTTACATAGTGTATTG